>VZQC01009394.1:0-50284 GCA_009823505.1 Rhizomys pruinosus
AGGTTATACTGCATCAGAACAGTTGCAACAATGAAACGTATTTCATGATTGGTATCACTCATTTCACATCCTATAATGGTTCAAGTAGGAGGCAGATTAATTGAGAATGCGGCCTTTGACCCATCCTCGTAGGGTCATCTTTCGTTCAATGTCTGTGCAGCTCTTTCCATCCCTGTATCCTGGGCTAGTGATGTGCTTTGGTGGATGGAATACAGTGGAGATGGTAGTTTCATTTCTGAGTTTGGAGTTCCACATTCATTCTTACTCATGGGACATTGTCCAGCAATGTGTAAACTACTGTGGATTGGCCTATTGGCAGAGTAAGAGAACATGTGGATGAAGATCAAGCCAAACCAGCAGAGACTCAAGCTCCCCTCCTGCCATCATCTGACCACAGAAATATGGGTGAGCCCAGTCAAGGTTAGCTGAGCCCAGAACAACTGAGAAACCATTAATGGTTGTCATTTTTAGGCCACTGTTACAGCTCGAATCCAACATGTTCCCCACAGGCTCCTGTTTTGAGTACTTGCTTCCTTGTTTTGGAGGCTGTGGATCTTTAAGAGGAGGGGGCTGGCTGGTGGAAGATTGTCTCTGGGGGGGTCTTTGAACATTAAAGGCTGGCCCTGGTTTTGATGAGTGCTCTGTTCCTGGTCAACCACCATGTGAAGGGACTCGGCCACACATTCCAACCATGGTGTACTGAAATGCTTCTGCCTGGTCTTCCTTTCTATGATAGACTGAGGTTTACTTAAACCATGAGCTAGAATTAGCCCATCCTCTCTTAAGTTCTTTCTGTCAGGTATTTTTGTCACAACCACACAAAAACAAGTAATACCACCAGTAACTTGTAAGGTGATTGATTGTCCAGCATTATTTTGGTAATGTAGAACTAATTAAGAGGTTTCATCACATTTTGGACAATTTCATTTTGTTCCCTTTGGGTTTCTATTAGAGCACTAGGTTATGAAATTAGAGGTGTGTGCACAGGGAAGACATAGATGTCCATGAGATGCCCAAGGTGCATACAGTGTGACTTGACTGGCAAGGACTTCCAATCCCCATGGAATTATTGAGTTCTTACAGCCTACCTTAGAGCTGTCATGCTGTCTTCTTCAATGAGGTTAGGGGTAGTTATATCTCCCCCNGTGTGCACAGGGAAGACATAGATGTCCATGAGATGCCCAAGGTGCATACAGTGTGACTTGACTGGCAAGGACTTCCAATCCCCATGGAATTATTGAGTTCTTACAGCCTACCTTAGAGCTGTCATGCTGTCTTCTTCAATGAGGTTAGGGGTAGTTATATCTCCCCCTTTTTATCCAATATATCAAACATATATTATCGTTTTAACAGACTTTCAGGTGAGTAGGAAATTGGGGCAAATAAATGAAAAACTGAGAAGCATTGTTGCTGGAGAAGCCATCTTTATAGCTTCAAGGTAAGAAGATTAGCACTCTGTCAACCCTCCCCTCCCAACCATTCAGGCCAGGACCCTGATAGAAGTGCCCAATTGACAAGGAACTCACAAAGCCACTTGAAATGTGAACAGTGCATTTTTATATGGGGGAGATACTGCTCTGTTTGTTATTATTCATTGTGACTCTAATTTTAAACGCTTTATGATATATATTCACAACTGTCCCACACATAGCTTAGTATGGGAACTATGTTGTTGCTTGAACTCAGGCATCACACAGGTTAAGCAAACCCCCAGGCCTGGCAATGACCTTCAGCAGACAGCAGGTACAGCAGCTGCTCTTATCCTTCTATACAGCACTGAGTTCCTGATTTCTTTTCTTTGTAGGAATGAACCCAGGGCCTCACATATGCTAGATACACACTCTATCAATGATCTATAGCCCTGTCCCTCTTTAAATTTCTTTTCGATTTATTTATTTTTATTTTATGAATATGAGTGAGTATGCCTGCATGTGTGCAAGTGTACCTGTGTCATGCAGTGCCTACGGAGGACACAAGAGGGCATCGGATCCCTAGGAACTGGAATTATGGACAGTTGTTAGCTGCTGTGTGGATGATGGGATTTGAACTCATGTCTGCTGTAAGAACAGCCAGTGCTCTTGACTGCTGAACCATCTCTCCACCCTCCTGTTCCCCTTTTAACTTTCAGGCAGGATATTGGTAAGCTGCCCAGGCTAGCCGTGAACTCACTCTGTAGCTCAGGTGGGCCTTGAATTTGTAAGCTCCCTGCTGCAGGTTCCCAACTAGGATTACAGGCCTCTGCCACCAGACTGGGCTCTGATTTCTGATTAATTACTATGATATAATGAGGAGGTTTTCCAAGTTAATCTAGGAAGCAGGTGAATAGAACAAACCTCCTTTTCCCCGACTCTAAACATCCAGTTTGTGTATTTTGCTGTAAATGAAAACACACAAAATTAATTGTAGAAATTGGCAAATCACAGAAAAGTAGAAGAGCTGTACACACCCAAGTTTCCTGTCTCTTGGGATGTGGTAGCTCTACAGAGGCTATTACCAGAGGAGGATGCTAGACCCCCTCCAGAGCCATCCCAGAACACTTCCCCTCTCCCCCAGGCTCCAATGATGCACTGAAAGTTGGTGTATACTGTACTAGTTGACCTGGTGAGATCTGCAGAGCAGCTCCATTAACTGTTTCAATGGCTCCTGTTTCATTTGGTCAAGATAACTCACTTGTAATAACTAAAAAAATAGTAATGGGGCAGCAGTAGCCTCTCAGTGCTTTCCTATTTGGAGATAGAACCAGGATCTGGTCACCCGAACGAATCTAGGTGTGGAGGTGCCACTGGGACCTGGTCTATTGTTTGATCATTGATAAGGTGGTGGTCACTGTGGGAACATTTAGAAGGTGAAAACAGGGGCTGGAGAGATGGCCTAGCGGTTAAGAGCGCTAACCTTAACCAGAGCAGTTAAGACTGCGATTAAGACTGCTCTTGTAGAGGACCCGGGTTCAATCCCCAGCACCCACATGGAGGCTGAGAACTGTCTGTAACTCTGGGAATCCGACACCCTCTTCTGACCAACACGGCATTGCACGGCACGGGTGCACAAACCTGCATGCAGACAGTACATTCATACACATATGAAAATAGATAAATAGAAGGTGAAAACAAACTATCTGTAACTGGGTAGCTGGTGCTTAACAACAGAAATAGAAAGCAAATGTAAAAAGATGGTTAATGCATATAAACTGTACAAAGTAATGGATTTATTGTGATATCACATGCACACCACACACTTTGATTACATTCATCCCTCTTCTGCTCTCATCTCCTTCATCTTCTTCCTTTTCCCAGATGATCTCTCTTCTACTTTCATGTCTTTAAAAGAAAAATATGAATTCTGCATATGAGAGGAAACATGTGATGTTTGCTTATCTGAGTTGGACTCTAACTACACAAGAGCCATGGTGGGGTAAAGGAAAGTCAGGGACAGGCTCAGCTCAGACCAGGCAGGGCCGCAAACCCAGCCAGTTAACGTAGCGTTTCCTGAGCGCAGGTGCACACACACACACACACACACACACACACACACGCATGCACGCACATGCACGTGCACACACACACGTGCACACGCACGTGCACACATGTGCAGACGCACGTGCACACACATGCATGCGCACACACGTGCACACGCACTTTTTTTTGAGAATTTAGTACATGAATATTGTGTTTACATCATTTTGTCTCCTAGTCCCCCCCAACTTTTTCCCACGTTCCCCAGACTTCTCTCAATTTCTTGTCGTCTTCATTGATTATTATTGTTATATATACATACTTATGTTTATAAATGCACTGGATCCATTTAGTGGAGCTCATGTGTAGCTGGGTTTCAGACTGATCACTTGGGATCAGACAACCCTATAGGAGGGAATCCATGCATGGTACTGTAAACATAGCCAAATATGAAGACACTTATTTTATTTATTTATTTAATATATATATATATTACAAAATTAAGTTACAAATCAAATCTAGACCCGTGTCCCCCTCCCTACCCCTACCCCACCAGAGCTCATGCATTCTGCCAAACATGTTTTTCATCTTTTTCTCAGTCTTTCTCAAAATTCTTGATGCAGAAGTTTACTGTTTCAAGCAGAAATTCACTGTTTCAGTCAGTTCTTTGATGAAGTCTTTTCCGTTGTTGTTATTGTTGTTGTTCTTTCCAATATGCATCACTCCCAGCTACTTGGACAAAAGCTCAGGAGCCCTGCATAAGAAATACTACTAGGTAATTTGCACTAGCATCCACAGATGAGGGATACCATTCATTGTTTGTTTTTCTGGGACTGTGTTACTTCACTTAACATGATATCTTCTCGTTCCATCCATTTCCCTGCAAAGTTCATGATGTCATCTTTCTTTTTTTATTTTTAGTTTTGATGTCATCTTTCTTTACTGCTGCATAGAACCCCACTGTGTAGATGTACCACATTTTCTCTATCCACCTCAGTTGAGGGGCACTTGGCTTGGTTCCAGCTCTTTGCTATTGTGAACAGAGCTGCAATAAACATGGCTGTGCGTGTATCTCTGCGGTAAGATGAGTCTTGTGGGTATATACCCATGAGTGGTATGGCTGGGTCAGGCGTGAAGACACTATTTTAAATGGCATGATTTTTTTTTTTTTTTTGGTCTTTTTAAGACAGGGTCTCCCTGTAGCTCCAGCTGTCCTGGAACTGGCTACATAGACCAGGCTGGCCTTGAACTCACAGAGATCCTCCTGCCTCTGCCTCCCAAGTGCTGGGATTAAAGGTGTGGGCCACTATGCCCTGCAACATGATTTTTACATTAAATCATTAATCTTCCCAATTCACCCACAAATGTAGTGTTACTAGAATTCCCATTTTACACAGGAGGTCGTGAGGTGCTGAGCCACTGAGTCACTTGCTCAAGCATGGAACCCTGATGCGGAGTGACAGTCTGTTTATGGTGCTCTTGCTCTTCTACACCTTGGTTTGCTTATTTGCTTTCTCTGGATGGAGTCGGCAGTGGACCCTACCAGGACCCCTGGCCACGTGGCTGTGGAGGATCTCATATTGGTGTTAACAGCCATTTACTGCTTAAAAGCAGGTTCGAGTGAAGATGAAAGCGGGCGTTGCCGTGCCAGTTGTTTATGTTACAGCATCTGCAGCTTGCTGTGGTTCCTCTTCTCTTTCTGAGGACAATGCATTTTATTCAAACCGCAGTCAAGGAGGAAACTTTCTGCTTTCTCACCAAGAGAGCTGGTGACTGCGCAGAAGCCCCGGGGAAGCAGCATCTGCCAGCACTTGAGGATCCCGCCCGTGGGAGCCAGCGAGGATGGAATTAACAGGCGCAGTCGTTCGCAGCTCAACATTTGTTCAAGTCTGGCACATGCACACATCATTAGCAACTGCATTTGAGAAGAAAGATCAGGAAGGTGGATCTGATTAAAGGGGTAATCATAGAGGAAAGTCAGCATTTAAGGCAAATGAAATGCACGCGTTGGGAGGGGGTCAGAGGACAGCTTGGATACTTTGGTTCTGTAACTTTCAGTGCAAAACCATGTCCCTGGTGTGACTCTTGAGACTGGCTGTCACCTCCACTCAAGGAAGCCTTCCTGAGGGAAAAGATTCTGCTGTCTCATTTGTGGCTTCAATCTTGGTCCCAAGCAGATAAATATTCATAAATAAATTAATTAAAACTTGCTCAGTGCTAGTGTTGATGAGAGCGAGGTGAAGTCTGAGATGCTCAGAGGAATCAGAAGTAATGTGCATGCATCATCCAATAAAATTGATTTTTTCCCCCAGACATGGTCTCATATATTCCAGGTTGGCCTTCAACTCACTATGTAGCTGAGTCTGGTTTTGAACTTCTGATCCTCCTGCTTCTACTTCCTGAGTGCTGGGATTATGGGCGCGCTTAATTTATGTTGTGTTGGGGCTCAAACCCAGGGTTTTGTGCATGTTAGGCATGCATGCACTCTACCCACCAAACTTCACCACCTTAAAATTGGTTAAAGTATACATAGCACTCATAGTAAAACATTAGCAGAAGAGCTCTTGCATGCCTACCATCACTCTAAGCAATGAAGACGGTACCTCAGAAACAGGATCACATGAGGAGCCAGTCTACACCGAGAGCTTGTTGCTGGCCAGGTGCCGTTTCTAAGCTCNGCCACTTTACTGAAACTCTTAATTGTTTCTAGGAGTTCTCTGGTGGAGTTTTTAGCATCCCTTTAGGTAAACAATCATATCATTGTCAAAAAGGGATAGCTTGACTTCCTCTTTTCCAATTAGTACTCCTTTAATTTCCTTTTCTTGCCTTATTGCCCTAGCAAGTGTTTCAAGCACTATATTGAAGAGGAGTGGTGACAGGGGGCAGACTTGCCGAGTTCCAACCTTTAAAGGGAATGCTTCTGTCTCTTCTCCATTTAGGATGATGTTGGCTGTGGGTTTCCTGTATATGGCTTTAGTTATATTGAGGAAAGATCCCTCCAATCCAATTCCCTCAAGGACTTTAAGCATGAAGGGATGTTGAATTTTGTCAAAGGCTTTTTCTGCGTCAATTGAGATGATCATGTGGTTTTTGTCTTTCAGTCTATTTATGTGTTTTATGATATTTATTGATTTTTGTATGTTGAACCATCCCTGCATCTCTGGTATGAATCCAACTTGGTCATGATGGATGATCTTTTTGATATGGGTCTGTATTCAGTTTGCAAGTATTTTGTTGAGAATTTTTGCATCTGTGTTCATTAATGAGATTGATCTATAGTTCTCATTTTTGGTTGTATCTTTGCCTGGTATTGATATTAGAGTGATGCTGGCTTCAGAAGGAACTTGGGAGATTTCCCACTGCTTATATCCTTCTGAACAGTTTGAGTAATAATGCTTGTAAGTCCTCCTTAAATGTTTTATAGAATTCTGCCGTGAAACCATCAGAGCCTGGGCTTTTTTTTAGTTGGGAGGTTTCTTATTACATCTCCAATTTCTTCATATATTATGGGTCTGTTTAAGCTGTCAATCTCTTCTTGGTTGAGCTTTGGTGATTCCCCCAGGATTTCAGATATTCATCCATTTCTCCTAGGTTTTCAAACTTAGTAGACTATAGGTTTTTGAAGTATTCCTGTATGATTGTCTGGATCTTTTCATCGTTGTGATATTTCCCCTTTCATCATGGATTCTATTGATTTGGAGTTCTTCCTTCTTTCTTTTGATTAACTGGGCTAGAGGACTGTCTTGTTTATTCTCTCAAAGAACTAACTTTTGGATTCATTGATTTTTGTTTTGTTTTCTTTGTTTCTATTTCATTGATTTCTGCTCTGATTTTTGTTATTTCTTCCTGTCTGTTGCATTTAGGGTTCATTCAAAGAGGGAAATTTATAGCTCTACACACCTACATTAGAAATCAGAAGAAGCAGGGCTAGAGAGATAGCTCAGCAGCCAAGCACACTGGGTGACCTTGCAGAGGACTCAGGTTTGGTTCCCAGCACCAACATGATGGCTAATGATCTTCTTTACCTCCTGTGCCAGGATATCTGCTGTGTTCTTCTGACCTCATCAGACATTTCATGTTATGGGTGCACTTACATACATGCAGGTAATTCATTCATACACATGAAATAAAAGTCATAAATAAAATATTTAAAAATGAATTTCCTTCTTAAACTGCTTTAAATATGTTCCAGACATTTTGGTTTGTTTCATTTTCATTTGTTTCCAGGAATTAAAAAAAAATTTCCTTCTTGATTTTTTTTGTTGACCCATTCATTATTCAGTAGTTTGTTCTCCATGAGTTTGTATAATTTTTAGAGATTCTTTTGCTATTGATTTAGAGCTTTATTATATTATAGTGGCATAGAACCCATGGATTTATTTAATTTTTTTTTTATTTGTTGAGGTTTGTTTTTTGTGCCAATTTTTAGTCCATTTTAGAGACTCTGACATGGGTTACTGATTAAAATGTTTGAGTGAAATATTTTGTAGATATCTGTTACATTTAATTAGATTACATGTAATTAAATTACATTTAATTTGTAGATTTCTGTTACAATTTAATGTCCATTTAATTAATGAGGTCAATTCATTCAGATTTTTCCTATTTCTTTTTGTCCAGATGACCTGTCAATTGGAGAAAGTGGGGTATTGAAATCACCTGCTATTAGGTTAATCTGTGTCTTGGAGTCCATTGGAATGCTTTTTATGATACTGGGTACAGCAGAGTTTGGTGTGTATATGTTTAGGATTGTAATGTCTTCTTGGTTAATTGTTCCCTTGATCAGAATCAAGTGTGTTTATCTCTGATGATTAATTGTTGTTTAAAGTGTATTTTGTCAGTTATTAGAATAGCTACATCTTCCTGTTTCTGCTTCCCATTTGCTTACAATCCTTTTTCTTCAATATTTCACTCTGAGGTGTTTATCTACCCTTGAAGGTAAGATGTATTTCTTGTCATATATTAATTCCTAATAGCAAACTATCCTTGACATTTTGGGATAAGGTTTATTTGGATATGTGTGGTGAGTCTTTAAATTTGCTATATTTTGCTGTCTTTATAAAGCAAGCTATGTTGCTCTTCTTCCTGCATTTCTTAGAATAAGTTACATATCCTGTAGTATCCAAAGACTCAAAACTTCCCAAACTCTCTTTGTTCATGTCCTCTTGTTTCATTTGCAACCTGCTCCTTTTCCTTCAGTATCACAGGGCAACATGGATAGGGAACGTCTTCCCTGATTCATGTGTTTTCCATATCTGAGTGTATCTCAAACTGTACTAAATAATCAATTGTCTCAGTCTCTTTGTGCTGCTATAATAAAATCCTCCAAATTGGGTAATTCATGAAGAACAGAAATTTATTTTTCCATTTCTATAGGCTTGGACATTCTAGATCAAGATCCAACCTTGGTGCCTAATGCCACATCCTCACACGTCAGGGAATGGAATGGTAGGACGCAAGCCCATTGAGGTCTTCTCGGAGCTGCTTTTATCAGGACTTGCTTAGGGAGGAACTCTCATAGCCCAGTCACCTCTTAGAGGTTCCCACTTCTTAACACTGTGACAATGGAAACATCTAACTTTTAATTAATTAATTTATTTTAATTATATTTATTTATTTATGTATATGAATGTACTGTCTGCATGTAGGTTTGTACACCCGTGTTGTGCAATGCCGTGGAGGTCAGAAGAGGGTGTCGGATTCCCCTGGAACTGGAGTTCTCCTGGAATTGGAGTTATGGACGGTTCTCAGCCGCCATGTGGGTGCTGGGGCCCGGGTCCTCTGCAAGAGCAGTCGGTGCTCTTAACCACTACATCTCTCTAGACCCAGAAACATCTAACTTTTAAAGGGTACACATTTAAATTGCAGAACTCATTTTCTTGTTTCTGTCATTAGTTTCTACATTCTGTGGCAGTTACGTCAGCTCTGTGCTGGTCACTACTGTGATACGAGAAGCAGCACCCTTCCTGGCATGTTGTAGGGCTGAGAGAGCACTTGAGAATAAATGACTGCTTTTCCTTATAGTAATGCATTGTATTTTCCTGGAAGACTTAAGTATACTTTAACTACTTCTGAGGGGTATCTTGTCTGCCATTAAGCCATGACATCTGGTGTACATGTAGCTAGCTATTAGCTATGCACATATTTTCAACTATTTTTTCATCCACTTGATTTTTCAGAGACTTAAAAGTATTTCTTTAGGCATATCTTAAAATACTTTTAGGCACTTAAACATTTGGCTCCACAAAATTGTTCACAATGATGATGATGCCTTTATTGTGGATTTTTAAAATCTTTTGTAAAAGACATTTAAGAAATTTTGCCTTAAATTTGTCTTATGCTGAAGTTAGCTTGTAATTTAATATATCAAGAATATGCTGGGTATGGTAGTGCATGCCTTTAATACCAGTATTCAGGAGGCATTGGCAGAGGCAGGCAGATCTCTGAGTTCACAGCCTACTTGTTTAATCTACATAGATAGTCAGTTTCAGGCTATCCAGGACTACATAGTGATATTCTGTCTCAAAAAATGTAGAAAAATGCTAAGGGGATAAATGTGCACTTATATGCTCAGCTTTATTTGTACATGTATGAATAAATGTGCACTTATACTCACAGCTTTATTTGTACACATATGAATAAATGTGCACTTATACTCAGAGCTTTATTTGTGCACATATGAGTAAATGTGCACTTATACTCACAGCTTTATTTGTACACATATGAATAAATGTGCACTTATACTCACAGCTTTCTTTGTGCACATATGACTAAATGTGCACACACACAAAATAAGTAGAAAAATAGGGAAAAATCCTTTGACAGCACATTGAGCCTCTTTAATTTTTGTTTCCTCCTCTGGTGCCTGTGACTTCATCCAGAAGATGGTCTGTCTAGGTAGCTTCACATCCCAATTCAGTCTTCATCATGATAGCTATAAATTCTGAAATGAGCACAGATTTAATGGTTTCCTTATGAAGCAAGGGAAGAGAAATGGCTCTGAACACCTCACAAGTAAGGTCAAAGAAGGAAGATGAGGGTTGGGGCTCAATCTAAAACGTCTGACATCCAGACTGCATTCAGATTGGTTAGTGCTTCTCACTGGGTGTTAAACATGTTTAACACCATCCTCTTCTTGCTATACATTCTGTTGAGCATGAAGCATAGTTGGTGACTCCTCAGTCCAGTCTTACCTGCCCAGCAGTCATATCCTCCTAGGTACCATGCCACTGAACACCTGTAGTGCCATCACCTTTCATAGTTCTTGTTGAGAGTTGAGTTGCCTTGCTCTTTCCCCTTGACTCAGGCTCCAGTGTCTCTTTGGAAGCAACACTTCCGAGGCCTCTAGCCACCTGTGCCTGATTTGAATCTTCTCTTCTCTCATGTACTTTTTCCAAACTACTTGAAAAAAATGCCTTATTTTGTATGTTGTACAGTCTGTATAGCTCTGAAAAGTCGTCCGTTTTTCTCATGTACTTTGTCCCTCATGGTTGTTACAGTGAACGTGGGATTTGGTTCCTTAGGAAAAAGAAACTTTGGAACTTTATCCATTAAGGAGTTGTTACCCATTTGATTCACACCACCAAAGGCTTTTGTGTGAATCTCAGGCTCCTTTTATTTAGAGGTCATAATTGTGTTCTTCCCGGCTGTGCTGGGCTTTGGTGGGTAGAATTTACCCAGTTGTCTTGTACCCAACACAATTCACTGGATAGCCACTTATATTTGGCCTGTACCTTCAATTGGTTATCTTATAAATATTTGATTGGACATTTGAACACAACGGGGCATATGCTTTTGGATTATATTGGATGATGTGTTGATGGTGATGGAGGTGATGATGGTGACTACAGTAGCTTTTATTTTCTGAAAACTTGCTTATGATGTGTGAAGAAGTTCTAAGTACTTTCTATGTATTAAATTGTTGGGTCCTTCCAAGAATTCTGTAAACATTAATTGCCTTTTACAAAGGAAATCACTGAAGCACAGAGCATTTAATCCAAGGATCACATAGCTCATATTTGGCAAAACAGGTTTTGAAAGCAGACAAGCAGACAGACTTGCTGTACAGTGTTATGCTGTGCTTATAAATAACCACATGATTCCTTCCATTTGATTAAACTGTTAGGAAAATTTGAGAATTCAACAAAATAATTTCTCTATTAATTATCATTGTTAAAGTAGGATTAAGAAATACTTGAAATGACTGGACATGATGGTGCATCCGCCTAATCCTGGCACGTGGGAGGCCGAGGTGAGAGGATTGCTGCAAGTCTGAGGCAAATCTGGTCTGAAAAAAGGTTGCTTGAAAGGACTGAGTAATGAGAACTTAATGGGAAAAGCCACCAAAATACTAGTATCTGGGAAAGTTCAAGCCTTGTGATTTTATAGAATGATTCGCGTTGAAACATTTCTTTTTGTAACTATCACTATTTTGTATTGAGTTTAAATGATCATGTTTTTTTCTTTTTACAAATATTTTTATCTTTTTAAAAAACAATTTTCATTGAATTTTTGTGATTTTTGCACAATATAATTTGATGGTGTTTGATACCTTCCCTTCTCTGTACCGCCCCTTATTGCCCTCTGGCCAATTTAATTTAGTCTATTATATAGATATGTATGTATTATCTATCTATCTATCTATCTATCTATCTATCTATCATCTATCTATCTTTTTTTTAATTAATTTTATTTATTTCTGTATGTGTGAATGTACTGTCTGTGTGCAAGTTTGTGCACCCGTGTCGTGCAATGCCGCGGAGGTCAGAAGAGGGTGTCGGATTCTCCTGGAACTGGAGTTCTCCTAGAATTGGAGTTTCAGATGGCTCTCAGCCGCCATGTGGGTGCTGGGGATCGAACCCGGGTCCTCTGCAAGAGCGGTCGGCGCTCTTAACCGCTAGGCCATCTCTCCAGTCCCATCTATCTATCTATCTATCTATCTATCTATCTATCTATCTATCTATCTATCTATCATCTATCTATCATCTATCTATCTATTTATCTACCTATCTATCTATTATCTATCTACCTATCTACCTATCTATCTATCAATCATCTATCTATCTATCTACCTATCTATTATCTATCTATCTATCTATCTATCTATCTATCTATCTATCTATCTATCTAATAAGGCCTATAGAGTTTAATTTGTGTCCTCAAATGTATTTCAGTGTAGAGCCATCCACTGGAGCCTGGTTAACCTACCAAAAGTCCTATATTTAAAAAAGATTGTCTTTCCCCTTCTCAGCAGCCATTGGTTGCTAAAATTTCCTTTGGTTGGATTGGGTTTCTTACTCACTGCCTCATGTCTATGGTGGGACTTTTTTTCTGGTTTGAGCTTGCATAGGACTTGTGCGTGCTGTCACCACTGCTGTGGTTCATATGAGCAACTTATCAGGTGTCTGGAAAACTCTGTTTCCTTGTGGTCATCCACCTCCTCTGGCTCTTACAGTCTCTCTTCTCCCTCTTATGCAATGGTCCTTGAGCCTTGGGAGGCAGAGGTTTCATATAGGTCCTATTCAGAGATAAGCACTCTTGATCTCTGCACATTGGCCAGTTGCATGTTTCTGTGTTCATTACCATCTGCTGCATAAGGAAACCTCTTTATGAAACTTGAGACTATATCAATGTATGAGTATAATGGGTCATTAGGGGTCAGTTTAATATGATAAATATTTAGTAGAAGATTAGTATTAGGCTCTCCCCTATGTCCTGTGACTTGTCTAGCCTCAGGTTCCTAAGTCTGATATCAATGTCAGGTATGGGCTCCATCCAAGTAGAAGAGAGTGGTTGGTTGTTCCCATAATTTTCATGCCACAATTGTACCAGTGGGCACAGCTTGCAAGGCCAGTGTTTGTAGCTCACAGGATTCGTAGTTGGTAAGGTGGATGATTATTTTTGCTTCTAGTAGTATACACAGCAGCTTCCAGCACTATGGAAGCTAGCCAGTAGATTGAAGGCTCTGAAGTCAGCACCAGGTTGATTTCTCCTTATTTATTCTAAAACTCATGTATGTAGTGTCTTCAGCAATAAGGTCTTTTTTTCTTAAGCTCTAATAGCAATAAAATCTTACCATCAAGGTCAGGACCAAGAGCAGGGGAACAGCCCAGAATGTTTGAGAGTCTGTGGAGCCATTTTAAGAGGGAATTTTAAAACTATTTTATAAATGTGAACTTGAAGTACTAGGTATAGGAACATTTTCTTGTAGAATAATCAAGAAAAAAGAAGCAGGAGAAGCTGATTAGAATATTCCTATATCAAATTTTGTGAACTTTTTTGTTTTTTGTTCTTTTTGTTTTTAGACTTTAATTTTTATCATTTATCACCACTAGCTAAAGGCAAGCACAGTTAATGGTCACTGTTCTGAGCCTTTTACAGAATTTCCATTTTCCATTATCTTTCAAAATCCAGTTCCAATATGACATCAACTAGTGAATTTCAGTGGAAGTAGTAATGGGCCCATGTAAGTCAGTGGCCGAGCCATTGCCTTGCAATATGAGACATCCTGAGTTCAGTCCCTGACACTGCAAACAAAAGAGGGAAACAGCTGTCTATTCCTCTGTGCAAAATTCAGTCTGAGGTTGGAGTTTCAAACAGTGTGTGCTGCTTTGCACAATTACCTTTCATTTGAGTGGTTCTCAGGCAGCCGGACTAAGCATTGTGATAAGCAATGGAATGGTTCTTTTGGAGCAGTGTCTTGGGTGAATGTGTGTGAAAAGGAAACAGAAGGAGCCTGCATGCTTCTAATCCCCTCGACAGTCATGCTTGACATTAGCAGCAGGTGCTGGGCTTTTCCACTGCACCTGTGTGAGCGAACAGTCATGCTCTCGGTGGTTTGCTCTTGATTGTGAAGAGTCTGGATGAGTATATGGAGATCACGTGGAACTCTAAAAATGATACGTTACACTTCCTTTTGGGAATTCTATTCTCAGAATAGCACAGTTCTTTGAAATCCTCATTTAAATGAGCTTCATGATTTGTAGAAGGTGAGAATGCTCACACCTGCTTTACAAATTGATAAACTACACCCTAACTTTCTAACAGGTGATTTGCTTGAAATCAGGTAGTGAGTCAGCACCCATGCTGTTGACTGGATACAGCTCTTCTGTCATCCACAAACTCCCTGACCTCCCTTATTCTGGTCATTTGGTTGAAAAAATAAATTTTAGTAGTAAGAAGGTGTTGATGGTTTTATCTTGAAGCCTTCACATCTTTTTGCATGTGTGTGTGTGTGTGTGTGTGTGTGTGTGTGTGTTTGTGTGTGGTGTGTATACACTGATGTGTTTGCGTGTTTCTGTGTTTGCCCGTGTTTTCTGAAACATCTTTGCCAAGTGGTATCTTCTTCCCACTTCCCAGATGGTAGTTCTGATTTTTCCCTTTTGGAAATTGCTCACAAATCAGGAGGTTCTGCCTGCTGGTTGACAGATTTTAACAGCATCTGGTAGATGATCACCCTCTACCTCCCATTCTTCCCACCTCCTTCTATGGCAAGGCATCACTTGGATAGTTCAGATAAATGATGGGCTGTGTGGTTTTGTAAAATAAATTAGGACAGTAGGCCGGTTTGATCATTATTGAAAAGATTCCACACAGATCCAGGAAGTAGGTCATTCTTCTCAGATTAATGGTATTTTGTCCATTCTCTGACTCATTTTTTGCATTAATTCCTCTGTAATACAATAGCCACTTTACCTACTTAATACAGTGCTGACAGAGACAAGTACGTTTTGAAAATGTAACCGAACTTGCTTATAAAATACTGAATAGTCTAACCCCTGCATGGAGATCACTGAAATCATGGAATGTTGTTCCAAGACAGCTACGTCCATGATTTGCATTATGTTGTTGGAAAATAAGAGCTAAACTGAGGTCAGCTCCATTATTGGTCCAAATCACTCTTACTTTGTCTCTCACACAATCACAGTTGAACTACTGCTTTCTCCTCCTGCTGGGAGCATGGCGCGCCATGGCTTTGCTCAGTCTACAATGCAGTATGGAGATTCTCATATGTCTCTGTGTTTATTATACTCAAAGGTGGTATTAGCTTTTTCTAGCACTAGCAAAGAGTGTATTATCATTGTTTGAAGCCAAATATTGATGAAATGAAATGGATTTTCAGATTGTGGCCTTTTGTATTCCTAAAGTAAAATTTGCAAAGCAAAACTATCAAGGCTCTGAATTATCTGCTGCATTTGACTATTAACAGTCACACAGATGGGATATGATTTGGTTTTAAGTTGACTAGCACAAGTTCTATATTCATACTACCTGGGAATGAAGGCTGGGTAGCTCTGGGCACACTAACTTCTCTGTGCCTATTTCTTTCTCTGTTAAATGACTGCCTGACTAGTTTATATAGTATTGCTGTGAGGACTACATGATGTCTTTTTAGGCTATAGGGTATATATTTTCTTGAACTATTTAAATCTACCTACTTGAATATCTTGCACATTTCCTTTAAAATATGTATAATAAGTATAATAAAAGGTTGCAACATACATCTAAATAAAATCCTTTGATCTCTATTAAATACTATGCCTTCAAATACTGACTCTTCTTTTGTTGAGTTCAGAGAAAGACTTGCCAATCTGGACTTCGAGTGAGCTAAACTGCTTTAATTTGCAGGTCTGTTCACATTTAGCACAAACACTATAGTTAGAAAAACACTGTGGAACTGTTCAGAAATGGAGATGATGTTCACAGTATATTTTTAAGGTGGAAAAAAATAGTTCAACCTCATTTGAAAGGCAAATAGTTACTAATCTACATGAACAGGTAGTTGAACTTTCTGGCATTTTCACTTCTGCTAATCATGAATACAAGAAAGGCTAATGTGATCCCAGCAAAGATAAAATGGTAGTACTTTATAGCTGAGAATAATTTAGAAACCAGAAGAGTCTCCTCATGTCACCAGTGAGGAAACAGAGACCTGGAAAATATAGTTTCCTTGCTCTAAATTGCAAGAATATGGGTTAACATTATGGGACATACATTATGACTCATGGAACCACTTAATAGATTCAATAAATTATCACCTCCCTTGTTAAATTATTGAATCTTCATAAAATGGTGACTCCAGTGGGTTGATCCTTGACTCCAGTGGGTTGATCCATTACAAAGCAGACCTTGTAATAATGGGTGGCATCTATGTCTATCAGAGTTTGGCTCAAGGAAGAAAGCTTTATATTTATGTTTCATTTATGTATCTTCTGAAAGGCTACTGGAACATGAGGATTGGTCTGCAGAAGCATGAGGAACTTCATATGTATGTTGAAATCAGGAGACTTTCCACATGAACATTTCAAACAGCAGCAGCATAATTTTCAAAGTATGAAGCTGGACAGTAATTTAGGGAAGCACAGCAAGCAGGTGAATTGCCTTGACGATGGCCAGAGGAGTTATAAAGGAGTTGGTGCCCTGGACAACTAAAGTGGGAATAAGGAGATAGATGACGTGATCAGCAGAATGCAGAGAGCCACATGAAATGGACTGAAAGTCAAGTTACAAAGGAAAAATAGTAGAAGCTTTATGAAAAAAGAATGAACAGAGATGTTGGCATTATCAGCAACTCAACAGCTTAATAAAATTGGAAATTCCCTAGCAATGTAGGATGTTAAGATAAATTTTGCCATTTCATTCTTTGTGGAAAAACATCTACTCTTTATGGATTTTAATTCCATTCTCTATAAGAAAATAATTAAAATAGGCTATATCCTAAAGTTCTGTTAGTATGTGATGTTTAAAAGAATCAAGTCTCACAGGTGATGAGATGGCTTACTGGAGATATGAGTTCAATTTCTGGAACTCCCACAAAGGTGGAAAGAGAAAACCAACTCCACAAAAGTTGTCTTCCGTGGCACACGTGCTCTGTTCCACACTAATATGATAAGTTTTGAAGGATAAATTACTTGAGATTCTTACAAGTAGGGACAACTAAAATCCATTTTATTTTGCCATTTCTATAAGCTTAGGATGGCTTTGTTTACCTGAAACACAAAACTCTTTATTTGACTTTATAAATGTATTATTTATTTTCGTTTATAAAATGAATCCATAAAGGATAATTACCTTGAGTAGCTTTTAGTTCTAAATGTCTAGCTTTGGAACAGAGCTCTCCTTCAGAAAGTTTTGAAATCTGATTAAACATAATAGTATTAGAGTGTAGCATT
Source organism: Rhizomys pruinosus (assembly GCA_009823505.1). Lineage (NCBI taxonomy): Eukaryota > Metazoa > Chordata > Mammalia > Rodentia > Spalacidae > Rhizomys > Rhizomys pruinosus. The sequence continues at coordinate 17,624 of VZQC01009394.1, forward strand.
TAAACTCAGTAAAAAGACTTATTAAGGCAAAGTTAAAATTAATTTATTTAGAGATGGAAATGATTGATCATTGTTTGAAAGGTAGAATATTTGAGTAAACAATCTTCTTTCATTTGTTTTAGCTCATTTTCATAATGAAAGTATCATTACGATGGATGAATGACATTTTTATCTCTAATTAGTCAACATATTCATCTGGATTTTTTTTTCTGTAGTTTTAGGATACACCAACTATTAAATGCAAGTCTAATGTTAGATCACAAATTATAGATTCCCCATGTCCTCCATATCTACTACTGTGGTGCTTGTGCAAGATATCTGTGTTTCTAAGTTAACATAATAAACTTAAGGTAAAAATTCTCCTATAAATATTTTTCAAAACATAATATTTCAGGAAGTATATTGAAGACTAAATAGTTTCTTCAAAATATTGAAGAAATCAGGATAGTTGAAGTCTGTGGTATGATATTTTAAACATCAAAAATATGCCTTTGAGTTGTGGTATGAATAGACTGCATTGAGATTTCCCTCTTTCCAGTCAAAGTGGAAATCATTCCTCGACATCAGTGACTATATGCAAATCTTGGTCAATACAGCATTGAAACCTTCCCCCTCCCTCCCTTGCCCCAGGGCACAGATCAGAAACTGGCATAGCATAGCTCACTTTGGATTTTCAAGGAAATGACACATATTCTGGAAGAAGTTTAACAATAATGTATCAACTGAGTGATCTGACAGGAGTAAGTTCATGAACCAACATGAAAACAGAGACCATGAGAACACAAGAGAGGTGGACGGAAGGAATTAGTATTCTGTATTAATAAGCCGGTGAGAGATGCCGTACAACTTATGACTATATAACTAATATCCAATTAAAAACAAAGCCATCTTTACCATGTATAAAATAAACTCAAAACTGATCACGGACATACATAGAAAAGCTAAAACTATAACGCTTATAGAAAAAAAACCTGGTTGTGAACTTTGATAACTTTGGGTTAGAGAAAGCCTTGCTGAATATAGTACTAAAAGCACAAGTGACAGAACAAATAGTTATGTTGGGTTTCATCAACATTGGAAATTTTTGTGCTACATATGGTACTATGAAACAAAGTGAAAAGACCACAAGCTGGGAGAGAGTATCTGTAAATTTTATGTCAAGGGATTTATATCCAGAATACATAAAGAACTCTTAGAACTCAACAATGAAAAAGTAGCTCAATTAAAAATGGACAGAAGATTTGAAGAGAAATGGCAGAGAAAATATATTAGGGAGTCAATAAACAAACAAAAATATGCTTAATATCATTAGCCTTGAGAGGAAGGCCAATGGAAATCATAATGAGCTCTCACCTCCTTATCTATTAGCAGGGCTCTAGGCAAAAGTCAAATGTAACACCAGTGAAGAAGTCAAGAAAGCGCAGCCTTAACATGCTGCTGGTAGGAATGTAAAATTGTGCAGCCTCTTCGTCAAACATTCTGGTAGAGTATTTAAATTAAACACTGAGTTACCCAACAATTCTACCCTAGGCATATACGTAAGAATTGAAATCACATATCCATGCACAAACTCATATTCGTAGAAGCATAGATCATAATAGTTAAAAGATACAAACAATCTAAAGATCAATGAGCTTGTGAATGGATAAGCAAAATCTGCTGTATCCATTTATAATGGAATATTATTTGCTCTAAAAAGAATGAACATTTTTCTGTGTTGTAGCATGCTACATCAGAGATGAGCTTTGAAAACATTATGTTGAATGAAAGAAGTTGTCTACAAAGATCAAAAGGGCGTATTTTATATAAAATGCAGACAGTATACATTTCCATATCATTGAAAGTAGATTAATGGTTGGCCATGGCTATGGAGGGTGAGTTGGTGATGAGAAAATGTTGGGGAGATGAGAATGTTCTAAAATTGATCGTGGCAATGGCTGTATAGTTCCACATACCACTGAACTGTACACTTAAAGTTAATGAATTGTATGTTATATCATTATTCCAAAGCAGATCTGTTAAAAAGCCTTCTTCGCAAACAAAGCCTAAACATCCCACAGAGTCATCGTCTAGAAAATGGCAGTGACATTTGGTTCCTGAGGGTGGACTTTGTTGACCATTACACTCACACGTCATGCTTCTCAGTTTGCTATGTATCTTTGATGAGCATAACAGATGGCCCATTTTTGTTTTTCTTTTTAATTAATTAATTAATTTATTTTCTATGTGTATGGATGTACTGTCTGCATGCAGATTTTTGCACCCGTGTCGTGCAATGCCTCAGAGGTCAGAAGAGGGTCTCGGATTCCCCTGGAACTGGAGTTCTCCTGGAATTGGAGTTACAGTCGGTTCTCAGCCGCCATGTGGGTGCTGGGGATCGAACCCAGGTCCATCTCTCCAGCCCTAGATGGCCCATTTTTGAAGTTGTGTGTGTGTGTGTGTGTGTGTGTGTGTGTGTGTGTTTGTGTGTTTGTGTGTGGTATATTTTGCTGGTCCATTGGGAGGGCATTTGAGAATATGAAGAGCCAAGTTTTCCAGACACAATCTGTCTTTGGAGTGCAGTGCTCAAGCTCTGAGATGAGGCTTGGTGTTGCTGGATGATACTGTAGCCCTCCAAATCCAGTTTGCATCATGACCAACTTTAGCACATATTATAGAATTCAGTTCTAGAAGTTGTTCCCAGGACACATAGACCACTTGTATAGTATTTTAGTTCTGAAAACAAATTATTCCCATTTGTGCCATACACTGTTTTGAGGTCTCCATATACATAAAAACATATACACATACAGAAATAGGTATGTGCACACACACACCTTCTCCTAATGAGTCAGATTTCTATGCTTGTCTCTTTATCATATGACAATAGTTCTAATTACTTAAAAGTTATTACATTTATTTGGGGTGTGTGTGTGTGTATGTGTGTGTGTGTGTGTATGTGCATGTGTACATGTGTCATGGTGCATGCATACTCAGAGGAAAACTTGTGGGAAATTAATTCTGTCATTCACCATGTGGGTCCCAGGGATCAAACTCAGGCTATCAGGCTTGGCATCAGGTGCCTTCACATGCTATGCCATCTTGCTGGCCTCTCTTGTCCATTTAAAATTCACTTAATTATTATCCTGAAGATAAAGAAAAAAGGGTAAAATATAGGGACATGGAGATAAATATCAATTTATAGGAAAAATAATGAAAATAGATAAGTATGACTGGATTTGATAAACTCTGATTTTTACCCTAAGTGTGTTTTGGAAGATGTTTTGAACTCAGTAGGTATTTTCTTATAAAAATTGGGGCTAAAATCCAGATCTCAAAGCCAATTTAATCCATGTGTATCTGAAAAACGAGATGACAAACTTGTGAAGGCTAAATGGATTTGTAATGGATTCCTTCGACATATTTGTGCTAAGTACCCATTCTGTGCTGATTATGGTGATGGATGTTAAAATCTTTGAGAGTTTCAGGTTCTCCAAATATAGAAATATGGGGCTTATTAATTACCACCTTCATTTAGGAAATATTTATTGAGCATCTGCTGGGAGCCTGACACGCTACAGATAGCAAGATGGTCTCTGCTACCATGTGTAAAGAGCTGTCAGTCTAGCGGAGAGGGAAGGCACAAGAACTCTACTGAGCTTCAGTTTCTTTGGTAAGTGTACAGATCAACATAAGAAAAATAAGGAACATACAATGGAAGGAAGAGTAAGAGAATAAAACCCAAGGTGGGGCTTGTTTTGTGTTGGAGAGTTAGAGAATACTTCTGGATCACTGTGAAGCTTGAAGAATCTTGAAGAATAAGGTTCAAGGGGATAGAGAGATTGCTCAGTGGTTAAAAGCACTGGCTGCCCTTGCAGAGGACCTAGGTCCAGTTCCTGGCATCCCATGGTGGCTGACAACCTTCTGCGACTCTCTGTAACTCCATTGCATGTGACATTCTCTTTTGGCCTTTGTGGGAAGTGCACACATGTCATACATTTAAGATATATGCAGGCAGGCACACACTCAAACATATTAAAACTAAGTAGATATGATTTTTTTAGATTTTTATTTATTTTTTATATGTATGAATGTACTGTCTGCATGTAGGTCTGTGCAGATATGATTTTAAAGAAACAATGAGTTTCATGTTGGGCCTGGTGAGTGGGACAGAGGTCTTTCTAGGCACAGAGATGAAGCTCTGAAGAAAGTAAAAAGTGACACACAGGAGGAAGCAGAGCTGGGCAGGATTGGGGTGTGTATGAAGCTGGGACTAGAGGTGGGTATTAATGTAGTCTGAGCTTAGGAAAGAAGGGTGGGGAAGCCACTCTGGCAGTCAGCATCATAGAGCTAAAGGCCTGGTTGTTTATGATTTGGAGAGAGCACTGTGCTCACAGCAGGCTCAAGCATTGGCACAGGAAGTGACTTGGCTTTGGAAACTGAAGATATGCAGAGAAAAAATAGGAAGGACAAGAGGCTGTGTGGCTACAGAAGAGGAGAGGGAAGACAGGTCATGGTGCTCTGTTCTGTGAAGACAGAAAGGCAGGATGGAAAAAGAATCTGTTGTCTGTAGCATCCATTGCGTTCTCTCTCAAAAGTCAAAGCCAATGTCGGTCTCAGATGCTGGGGAGCAGTTGTCCCTACAGGACCTGGATCTTTTTGAACTTAGTTATAGCAGGAGACTTGTTCCAATGCCCTTCTTGTTTTCTAGTATTTTCCTTGAATTCGTGAAGCTTATTTGTCTCCTCATCAATGTGTTTTCCCATATATTTGCTTTCTGGACTTTAAAAATGGCTTTTAGCATATCCAAATCTCCTGTGTCTTAAATTTATACTAATTTATCAACAAATCAGAGAAAAAGTTTGCATGATTTTATTAAATATCAATGTGTAGCTCTGGCTGTCTCTTCTGGAAAGAAATGCATAGCTTTGGTCTTAAATTGATATTCCCAGTATTATCCTTAGTAAAAATACAGAAAAACTCATCCAGGATTCCAAAATTCCAATACCTAAAGCTAGAATGTTTGTGGTAAAGTCAGGGATGACTTGAACGCACAAGAGGTTATTGAGAGTCTTTGTTTATATCTTGATATAAAAAACTCATGTTCTCTTTATTGATGTGTTTTGTATAAAGTCTTTCTCCAGACTCTATGGAGGTGTTACACAATATACAGGATGGGTAACATAATGTCTTTTAAAAATGGCAGGGGGTGGTGGGCCATGAGGGGTGGGCATGGATGGGGGAATGAATCTAAATTTGATTAAGAAATGTTGTATGAAATGCGCTCAACAAAATTAAAACAAATATGGAATAACTGCAAATCCTGCAATTCCTGCAAGACATCTAGTTCCAAATTTCCAACAACGAACTTAGCAGTGTGTAAGGTTGTCATCCCACTAGGACATTTCAGATGTTATAAGTGAGCCTGCTTTGTAGCTTCAGCCTCCCACCCCAAGTATTCTAGCATCACAGAAAAGAGAAGCAGTGGTATTGCATTCACTTGGTTTCTGCAGCCAGCTAAGGGCAGGGGTCTGGTTGTGTCTGTCACAGCAGTCTTGCTATTGGGGATGTGACAGGCCATGTGTTGGGGCCAGTATCAAGCAAATGGACTTGCGAGTCTGAATTGTTCCCTCTGCTTCCTATCCTGTTTTCAGGCTTTGTTACAACTCCACTGTAACTGGGGTATAAACAGATTTTTGTAGGGCCCAAGTATTGGCAAGAGTTTCATCTCATAGGCATCTCTGATCCCTATATTTTGTATTTATAGTGTGGTTTGTAGACACTGAGGCCATAAATGGTTCTTCAGGAGATAGTGCTGAAATCAGTGTGCATCCTCTGCTTTGGGTATGGAAGGGAAGAGCTGCAGTGCCCCATGTTCCACGATGATGCCACTTCTAGCCAGTGTGCATAAGCAACGACCCTTTGGGTCCACCATGACTCTTGTTTGTTTTAGCTATCTTTACTTTGAGCTCCAGTCCACTGTCTGGCTTTCATAGTCCCCTGGATCCTGAGGACTGGAGCATTTAGCAGTTGTACTTTACATTTACTGAGAAGAGTAGAGGGAGGGAGTGCAGACTTGGGAGTCACAAAGAACTGATGTGTGGCTTAACCTTTCTGGGTCCCAGCTTCATTGGTTGAGTGAAGATATGATAGTTACCTCTGAGGCTATTATATGTTTGAAGTGCAGTATTGCATGCTTTATGATGAGTGCATTCAGCCCTCTATGTCTGCACTTTACATCTCTAGGTTTATCAACCGGGGATCAAAAACTTTTGAAAGAAGTGTCTGAACTGAATAAACGCATTGAGACTTCTTTCTTGTCATCATTCTGTATTATATGTAATCATATGTATTATATATATATATGATAATATGATATGATAAATATTTACATAGTATTTGCATTTATTAAGTAAAATAGAGATGATTTAAAGTGTAGGGAGTAGGTGGCAGGTTCTGTGCAAATGCTATACAACGTTGTGTAAGGGCTTTGTACATTCTGAGACCTTGCCAGGAGAGGGTCCTGAAGCCTGTTCCTTTTAAACACTGGGGACAGCTGTGTGTTGTAGTACTGAGTGAAGGAATGTTGCTTAGAGTCCTTCTCCTGCAAATTACTCTTCTGTATGTTTCCATGTGAGTGCACATGTACGCAAGTATGTTTGGAGGCCAGAGCCCTTTTAAAAAAATGTAATTATTATTTAATTTAATTAATTAAATGTAATCAATAATTTAATTATTTATCCACTTATTTATATATTTATTTTGTCCTGATGCTTGCATGGCAAGTACTCTATCCTCTAAGCTATCTCCCCAGCACACACATTACTCTTTGGTTCTAGCTAATAGCCATATAAGAAGAGGCAGGGATTATTATGTTTATTTATCTTTGAACAAATAGAAGCCCGGAGAAGTGAAATAATAAATGGAAATTTACAGAGCCAAGAGTGGCAGAGCTAGGACGATAACTTAGATATTTTGTTCTTTTCTTATGCTCTTCAGGGGAGGAAACAGTTTCTGGACACAAAATGAAACTGGGTTGTGGTTTAGTGAAGTTGGCCAGTGCTGTCATTGAGACAGGTTCTGCTTTAAAGAACTCCTGGTATCGCAGGCAGGTGGGGCCCGGCTTGAGCACACATGCCTGTGGATGGTGGCGGCCCCCAGCAGGCACACGGAGGTAGGCAGGCCCAGCTTGTGTCAGTGTGGAGGCCCCCAGCAGACACCCGGAGGCAGGCAGGTCTGGTGTGATCAGGCATACTGGACAGCAACCTCCAGCAGGCAGCCAGAGGCAGGCCCAGAGTTTAGGCACTTGAGCTTCATAACAGAATACAAACAACAAAAGAAATCCACATGCCAAAATCACAACAACAACAACAACAACAAAAAATAACACAGGAAAACCAAATAATAACCCCCCACTAAATTCTACCAGCCCTACTGAAGACTCTTACAATGAGAACTTCCTGAAGATAACTCAGGACACAGATCTTAAAAGATCTATCATAGACATACTCAAAGAAACCAAGGAAAATAAAGACATACTCAAAGAAATCAAGGAATATAAAGAACACACAGACAAACGAATCAAAGTACTAAAAGGAGAGAATGACAAACACTAGAAGGAAGTGGAAATACTGAAGAAATCTCAGGATGAAATGGAAAAGGAAACCGAACACACAGACAAACGAATCAAAGAACTAGGAGGAGAGAATAATAAACTTAAAGAACACACAAACGAATCAAAGAACAAGAAGGAGAGAATGACAAACTCCCAAAGGAAGTGGAAATACTGAAGAAATCTCAGGCTTAAATGAAAAAGGAAATAGAACACTTATATAGTCAACAGGAAATGATGGGAGGAAGCCTCGGTAACAGATTGGATAAAGCAGAAAATAGAATATCAAGTCTGGAAGATAACATGGAAGAACTGCAATGCTCAAGCAAAGATTATGAAAATTAAAAACCCACAAGAGTGGAATAATCAAGAAATGTGGGACAGTATGAAAAGATCAAACCTCTGCATCATAGGTATAGAGGAAGGAGAAGAATCCCAGGATAATGGTACTGACCAGATCTTCAGAATTTTAGAAGAAAATTTCCCCAAATTGAAAAAAGACATACCCATACAAATATAAGAAGCACATAGAATACCAACTAGACAAGACCAGAAAAGAAATTCCCTATACCATACCATAGTAAAAATGTAGATGTTCAAAACAAAGACAGAATACTGAAAGCCACAAGAGGAAAAAACAAGTTACATATAAAGGGAAACCCATTAGAATTACAGCTGACTTTTCAATGAAAACAACGAAAGCCAGAAGAGCTTGGGCCAAAGTATTCCCAGTTCTAAATGACTATAGATGCCAACCAGGATTACTTTTCCAGCAAAAATATCAATTATAGTTGAAGGAGAAAGAAATATCTTTCATGACATAAACAAGATGAAAGAATACACGTCCAGAAAACCAACCCTTCAGAAAATACTCAAAGCAATTCAAAAGATAGAGGAAAGGAACAACTGTTCCCAAGCAGCAAAAGAAAGTAATTAATCAAGGTATAACTGTGGAAAATACAAACCTAGACCAAAAATGCAAACAGAAAGTAAATTGAAGGGAAGCAATATATATCTCTCAATAATAACCTTAAATATTAATGGTCTGAACTCCCCAGTCAAGAGACACAGACTGGGAGAATGGATTAAGAAGTTGAATCAATCTTTTTATTGTGTACAAGAAACTCATCTCACCTTCAAGAACAGGCACCATCTTAAGGTGAAAGGATGGAAAAAATTATTCCAGGCAAATGGTACCAAAAAGCAAGCAGGAGTCGCTATTCTAATATTAGGCAAAAATAGACTTAAAAGTAAAACTAATCAGAAGATATGAAGAGAGTCACTATATCCTTAACAAAGGAACAATTAACCATGAAAATTTCACAATCATAAATATATATCCACCAAACTCTGGCACACTGAACTTCATAAGTACAATTCTGCAGGACTTCAAGGCACAGATTAATCCTAGCACACTAATAGTGGGAGACTTCAGTACCCCTCTGAGCCAATTGGACAGGTCAACTGGACAAAGAATAAACAGACATCTGAACTGAACAATATGATACACCAAATGGAGAGAAAACCCACAGAGTGAGAGGAAACCTTCACCAGTGAAACATCTGACAGAGAATTAACATCCAGAGTATATAAATTACTCAAAAACAAAGGAGCAAGAAAACAAATGACCCACTCAAAAGATGGAGTAAAGAGCTGAACAGAGACTCCACAAATAAAAGGTAAAGATGGCTGAGAAACATCTTAAAAAGTGTTCAGCATCGCTAATAATTAAGGAGGAAATTAAAAACTACTTTAAGATTTCATCTTACTCCAGTAAGACTGGCTATGATCAAGAAAACAAAGGATACTAAATGCTGGGGATGTTGTGGGGAAAGGGAAACATTCATCCACTGCTGGTGGGAATGCAAACTTGTGCAACCCCTGTGGAAAGCAGTGTGGAGAACTCTTAAAAAACTCAAAATGAGCCTACTACCTGACCCAGCCATACTACAGCTGGGTGTATACCCACAAGACTCATCCTTTTGCACAACCATGTTCTTTGCCACTCTCTTCACTATAGTGAAGAGCTGGAAGCAACCCAAGTGTCCCTCAACTGAAATGTTGTACAGCTACACAATGGAATTCTATACAGTGGTAAAGAAAGATGACCTCATGAACTTTGCAGGTAAATGGATGGAACTAGAAGCCATTATGCTAAGTGAAGTAACACAGTCCCAGAAAAATAAATGACATATTGTGTCCCTAATTTGTGCATCCTAGAACCAAATCTCTATTTGTAAGGGAAACCAAATAATTCTTTTTTCTTTCTTTTTTAGTAAATATAATAGCTGATGTTACTCATCAACTTGCTATGTAATGTAAGAATGTAAAGTAATACTTATTCTTTACCTGCATTCAACTCTACTGTCAAAATGCGAATCCCTAAACATGTTTTGGAATTAACCTATAGTTTATTTTCAGATGTCATAATTTTGGTACATGTGTGGTATGTACATATGCATATTTTGGAGTGATACAAATTAGAAGGAACAAGAACAACAAAAAAGACTGGGTCAAAGGATTAAAGTTTTATGAAATAGTCTTAAATAGGCACAAAACCTTAGATCTTTGCCTTGATTAACAGTGTAGTGCCACCTTCAGCCAAAAGACAAGTCCACTATTGTTGTCAATGCTCAATAATAAAATTTCCTCTTTCTTTTTGCAACTATCTAAGTGGAAACTCATATCTTGACTATTAAAATGCCTGGGAAGCAGATCCTGAGTCCAGACATCATGACCAAATGAACAGAAGGAGAAACCTAATAAATGGACGTTTTGATAAACCCTTGTTAAGAAATTATAATTGACTTTTAATTTGGACATTTGAATTCACCCTGTTCTTCTCCTGATGCCCTGCCTAGATCATGCACCAAACTATATCAGCCTTCACTTCACTTTCATGGACACTAGTCAAGGACTCTTTTTTGTTCTATAATTATCCTTTTGGGGGGGTCCTTTAGATACACCTTCTGAATGGGGGTTACCCCAGTTGCCACACCCAACATTCCTTTTCAGCATGGAAGAAGTCAGAGTGGTCTGTGTCCCAAATCTCTCCTGGTGATTGGGTGATCCTTTTTAGAGGGTCATAACATAACTAAATAGGAACTAGAAATTGACTAGGCAGTTCAGGGATGAGGCCCCCCCCAAATTACCCAGATTCTTTCTCAGCTGAGAACTCAAGGCTTTCTGGACCAGCCAGTACACACTTATCCTTCTGGTAGCCCTGAAAGAGTAAGATAAAAAAGAGAAAATATAATAGAGAATTACATACCAAGCCCTGTAGATGGATTCTTTTACTTCATCAGAAAAGAAATGGAAACTCCTCCCCCCTTCTTTTCTTTTTTTTTCTTTTTTCTTTGTTTTGTAACCATTTTGTATTGTTCTGGTTTTGGTTTTTGTGCGCGTGCGCGCGCGCGCGCACGTGTGTGTAAAGAGAAAATAAAAAAAAATCAAATTGGAAGGAACAACAGCAACAAAAAAAGACTGGGTCAAAGAACTGACTGAAACAGTAAACTTCTACCCAAAACAGTAAACTTCTGCACTGAAAAATTTAAAAAAGACCGATAAAAAGATAAAAACATGTATGGCAGAATGCATGAACTCTGGTGGGGTAGGAGGCAAGAAAGGGAGGAATTGGTCTAAATTTAATTAAGAAATGTTGTATGAAGTGCACAAAATTTCAATTAAAAACCCATAAAAATTAAAATATTTTTAATGTGAAAAATAAAAGAAATCCTGGTATCACAGGGAGGTGGTATGGGGTAGCCTTGGCATTTTGAATTAGATGTGGTGACATCAGAAGACAGTCAGAATAATTAGGGGCATAGTTAAAGAATCCTTAACACATTTTCAAAGTTGGCAGGGCTCTAAAAGATCAGCTTGCTCATACTTGGTGTGCTGTATGTGTGCGTTGGGCTATGGGGAGGACAGGCAGCTTCATCCTTATAGGGAACAGGGGAATGTATTCTGTTAGGGAAATATGCTATTAAGTGAATAAACTTTAAAAAAGACGTAAATACCAACCAAGACAGGAGGGATCAGAAGGCAGGACATAGTTATATGCTTAATCAATTTTATGCATTTAATGTGTTGAAAATAAAGCCTTTCCTGTAAGAATTCAGTGCAGAGAGGGATGTAGCTTCTCAGCCAGTGTTTTATCATGATGTGTGGACACAAGGAAGTCTAGAATGAAGATCCCTTATCTCTCACTGACACACTTCTTTCCTTTTACTACTGTATGTGATGAAGTCACTGAATCAAGTTCAAAGGTGTGTGCACACATGCACACATGCACACACACACATTCACTCGCTCACAGAAGGGAAAAGCACAGTAGCCCCATTCCCCATTCTTGGTTCTGCTTGTTTTCAGTGTTGGTCTCTTTCTTAGGCCTTTCCCAGATGGCAGCTGCAGGCTTATGTTCTATAGAGTTAAGAGTCCCTGCTACAAGGCTGGTGAGGGAGCTGTTTTTTTATGTTCAGCAGAGACCCAAGGTTGGCCATCGTTGCCTAGACTTTAGGCATTTGACCAGTCTAAAATGATGGAATGTGGTTTAACTTACACCTTGTGTTAGTTACTTTTCTGGTCCCTGTAATCAAATTACTGACAAAAGCAACTTAATGGAGGAAGGATTCATTTGGGCTCATGGTTTGAGGGGACCCAGTCCATCATGGTGGGCAAGGCCTGGTGATCGGGATGCCATGGGCTGGTCACATTGCTTCTACTCAGGAAACAGATGGTTTCCGCTGCTTATCAGACTTTCCTGCTTCTTCCCCTTCTTGGGTGTGCCTAACTCACATTTGGAGGTTTAAGAAGTCAACCTTGTCCAATTAAACCTTTTTGGAAATGTCCTCACAGACAGTGTCCAGGGGTGTGTCACCTAGGTGATTCCAGATCCAGTCAAAGTGACAATAAAGATGAACCCGCACACACATCTCTTGGAGTGAGATATGGAGAGAAGTGTTTTCCTGAAGGAAAATGGGGATGTTGTTCTTAAAAGAGAGAGATACTACAAGGTCAGAGTTAAAATGAGTGCTACAAGGCATGCATAGAACTTGAGACATTTTAAAAAGAGATGGTGGCACATGCTTTTAATCCCAGCACTCAGAAGGCAGAGGCAGGCAGATCTCTGTGAGTTTGAGGCCAGCCTGGTCTACACAGTGAGTTCCAGGACAGCTGGGGCTACAGGCAGACCTGGTCAGAGAGAGAGAGAGAGAGAGAGAGAGAGAGATTGGAAAGCTATTTCCTCTGGGTGTAGAATTCTGTCAGCACTTACAAAATATTGCTTCACTGACAGATTCACATCAGTGTTCTTATGTGAGGTTTACAGAAACAAGGAGCAGACAGTGCAAAGGAATTTCATATTTCCTATCATCTCCTCCAGCCTTGTTCCCTCTGTTACTAGTTGCTTAGAATAGTACAATACATTCATTATACTTGATGACTAAGTATTGATATTGATACACTGTTGTTGGCTTAAGTCTGTGTTTACATTAGTGTTAATTCTTTGTATTGTTCATTTCTGGCTACTTTTAACTGATTTTAATTTTTGACTAATATGCCTTAGAGATTTTTATGATATCACTATGATTTTTCAGAGTGTACATTGATCAACTCCAGCTTCCATTCCTCACCCCTGGCAATCATTATTTTCTATTCAGTTCCATGTTGATTTTTTTTAAAACTTCCACATATGGGAAACATGTGGTATTTGTCTTCCTGTTTGGGTTGTTTCACTTAGCACAGTGCTTCCCAGTGCCATGTATTTTGCTGCAAATGACAGGATTTCATTTATCATTATACAAGAAACTCTCTCTCTCTCTCTCTCTCTCTCTCTCTCTCTCTCACACACACACACACACACACACACACACACATTTTCTTCATTCATTGATAGGCACCTAGGCTGGTTACATATCTTAGTTATTGTGAGTTGTACTATAGTAAACTTTGGTGTGAGATAATTCTTGATTCTTGCTTGGATATAGAAACTGGGGTGGAGCAGCTGGATCTATCTTTAACACTATATATTGCAGTGTGGAATCACCATTGTTTTCCACAGTGGCTGTAGTAATCTATATCCATATCAACACTGTATGGTAGTATGGAAGATCATTTTTTCTCTACAGTCTTGACTGGAGTATTTTTTTTTTTGAGACATTGTCTCCCTTTAGTCCCAGCTGACCTGGAACTCACTCTGTAGACCAGGCTGACCTTGAACTCACAGGGATCCACCTGCCTCTGCCTCCCGAGTGCTAGGATTAAAGGCTTGCACCACCATACTGGGCTTAAAGACAGTTCTTAGCCACCTTGTGGGTGCTGGGAATCAAACTCTGTTCCTTTTCAAGAGGAGTCAGTGCTCTTAACCACTGAGCCATCTCTCCAGTCCCCTTGACTAGAATCTTATATTTCTTTATTATACCTATTCTTAATGGAGTGAGGTGATGCCTCATTGTAGTTTTTTATATTTTATATATTATTTTTATTTTATATGTATGAGTATATTGCCTGCATGTATATAAGTGCACCCATGTTGTGCAATGCCCATGGAGGTCAGAAGAGGGTGTCAGATTCCCCTGGAACTGGAGTTACAGATGGTTGTTAGTCACCGTGTAGGTGCTTGGAATTGAATCCAGGTCCTCTGGAAGGGACATACAGCACCCTTAACCACTGAGCCATCTTTCCAGCCCCCTTATGTAGTTTTGATTCACATTTCCTTGATCGCCCATGATATTATGATGATCAGTGGTACCAAGCATTTTTCCATGTATGTATTGGCCACTTGTGCCTCCCCTTTTGAGAAATATCTATACATATCATTCACCAACTTTTAAGTGGACCACATTTTTGGTTTATTTTTTAAATTCCTTCTATATTTCTTGTTTTAAGGAATTTGATTATGATGTGCCTTGGTATAGTTTTCATGATTTTTCTTGGGTCTAGACTATGCTGAGCTTCTTAAATTGGCAGGTTTATAATTTTTATCAAACATAGGAAATTTGGGTTTTTTTTTTTCAGGTATTGTTTCTGATTTCACATCAGTGACCACCGTGCCTTATTCATGTTTTTGTGCATTGACTGTTTACCTGGGTATCAGTTTGTATGGTTTTATTTTCACATCACTAGCCTTCTGCATTGCCCAAGTCTGACATCAGTTTAATCCATGCATTGTTCAGTGTAGTGTGCTTATTTCTGTGAGTTTTATTTGAATCTTTTATCTCTCTAGTTGACCTACCTGGATGTCCAGCTTGATCTGCTCAAATAGGGAGATCACTACCTTGTCCTGGGGCCTCCTGAGCTCTCCAGTTAGTTTATATACTCTAAACTTTTTAATTTCCTGTGTCTCAGGAACCAGGGTGGTAGTGTTGCCTGATCTTCAGTGTCGTAAGAACTGCTGTATATACCTGTGTTTACTTGGTTACTTGTCCTGTGGAAAGGTAAGTTTGGTATTTAGTTGTCCATCTTAATCCAAGGCTAAAGTCACCTGAATGAGCTCATTAGTTGTAAAGATTAACTGTTTCCTTTTGGATATTTTCAGAGAATGTTTTATTTCTGAAATTTCTTTTTCCTTGTATTATTGCACTTTTAAGGCCTTTCGTACAGTTCAAAAGGAGGAGGTGGCCTCAAGTATTTCTGTCTTGAGTTGTCTATAAGGAATTTAAAGTTCTACCTGCAGGTATGATTCTTGGTAGATTCTCTATTTCATGTTGAGTATGTTTCCTTGTAGTTTGCTTTTTCTTTATATCAGGAATGAATATTGAAAAATTTAAAAGTGATATTACACATCTGTTGAGCTGATCATATATTTTCTGTCTTTATTAACGAGGCTAATTATGTTTAAGACCCTTTCCTGACATTCAGACTTCTTTGCTATAAACTGTTGTTGCTATTATTATTTGAGTCAGGATCTTACTATGTATCCCAGGTTTACCTTGAAATTGTGATCCATCTGCCTTAGTTTCTTACACTGTACTCCGCCGTGTCTAGCTACATCCTTTTGCTTGATGTGTTGCTTTTATTTTAATACATTATCAGCTTTGTTTGCTGCTATTTAATTGAAGATATTTGTAACTACGATCATAGTAAAATGGATCTGTATGAATTACCTTCCTTGAGCTAATGCCATTCTCATAAAATAATCTGAAAATTTCTTTTTTCTGAAACAGCCATATGAAAGAGCCAATCTTCTGAAAAGACTGAGAAAATTCAGTTAAGACCACCTCAATATAATAAGTCCCTTTTGGATATTTTTTTATGTTTTAGTGGTTATTAGTATAATGTTTTCTATTTTTTTCTCCTTAAATTTGTTTAAACTTACTTTTTCTCATATGATTTTTACCTGTAGTTATTGTAATCATGTCAGTGATTTAGCTTTAAAAACACAGTTTTCAGCCTCTCTAGTTTTTATGCTTTTTTTTTAAATAAAAAAAATTTGTTGTTGTTGCTATTTTTGAGACAAGTTCTCCCTTTTAGTTCCAGCTGGCCTGGAGCTCACTCTGTAGACCAGGCAGGTCTTGAACTCACAGAGATCCACCTGCCTCTGCCTCCTGAGTGCTGGGATTAAAGGTGTGCACCACCACGCCCGGCCCTAAAGACAGCTCTTAGTCAAGTTGTTGGGTGCTGGGAACCGAACTGGGGTCCTCTGCAAGAACAGTCGGTGCTCTTAACCGCTGAGCCACCTCTCCAGCCCCGCTTGCTTTATACCAACATTTGTATTCATCTTTGCTTTTGTGCGCATATGCATGTGTGCAAGGAGGCTGGGAACCAATGTTGGGCATCGTCCTTGCTTGCTAGTCACCTTCTTTTTTGAGAAGTGATTTAGATAGACTGGCTGGCCAATTGGCTCTGGGGATTTGCCTGTCTGCCTTTCAGCAAAGGTGACAGACATGTGCGACTGTCCCTGGTGCTGAGGCTCTGAGCTCAGATCCTCGTGGTTGCATGGCAGGCATCTCTCCAGCCCTCAGTTTTGCTTGATTCTTTTACATGTCCTCTTGGTGTTTTGAATTGTTGTAAACCATTAGTTGGTAACATCTTGATTAAGACTATTTATCATGTCTCAATCTTCATCTTGCTTTCTAATATATATATATATATATATAATTAATCTATTAAGTACAACTTTTTGGGGTCTTTTTGAGACAGGGTCTCCCTGTTGCTCCATCTGGCCTAGAACTTTATATGTAGATCAGGCTAGCCTTGAACTCACAGAGATCCACCTGCTTTTGCTTCCTGAGTGCTGGGATTAAAGGTGTGTGCCCTCACACTCAGCTCTTATCCCACAAGTATAGGATATGCCGTATATTATTATTTTTCCAGTTATAAATATTTTTTCATTCTAATTAAGGTTTCTTGATCCATCAACAATTTAAAATGTTGCTTCTGGTTTTCCAAAGTATTTTAATAATTTTTAGACTTTTAATTTAAGAGTGTTAAAATCAGAATGTGGTCTTGCTCTAGTTTTGAAGCTTTCTATGTGGTCTAAACATGGCTGACTTTGTAAATCTTCTGTAAAAACCTTGACAGTATTTGACATCATTTGATTCTTCTCTTTCTCTCCATATGGAAGTCTAATTTTTCTTGTGTATTATCTTCAATGTGTTTGTAGAGTATTATGGGCTAAATGTTTATATACCTCTATCTCATGTTTTAAAACTTTAACCCCAAGGGGTTGGCGTTTAGAAGTGAAGCTTTGGGGAGGTAATTAGACCAAAGAGACGGAACCCTTGTGAATGAAATTAGTGCTTTTATGTGAAAAGGCCAGAGAGTTGGGTAGCTATGTCCCTCTGCAACATGAGAATAGGGTGAGAAGTAGCAGTCTGTACCTCAGAAGAGGGCCTCGCCAAAACTTGGCAAGGCTGGGACTCTCACTGCAGATATTTAGCCTCCAGGGCTGTGAGGAACAAATTTCTGTGGTTCGTAAGATATTTAGTGTACAGTACTTCATTATAACAGCATCAACTAGGAGAAATTGGCTTTGAGAAGGGGGTTTTGCTATGACATATAGCTGAAAGCACATTAGAAGAAGCCGAGGTTATTATCATGAAGAGACTTTTGAAAGTGACAAAAGCTCAGAGAGGAGATTTTCCATCTTAGGAAATATATAATGAAGCAAGTTACAGATGTTCATAGAAATCTGGGCAATAGAGTCAATTTTGATGTGATTTTCAATGAAAATGGAGAGATATTATGGGGTGATCCTTGTTATAAAATGACAACTTGGCTTGTTTGTTTTCATTTCCTTGTGTTTTGTGGAGAGTAAAACTCATGAGCAATTAGTGGATATTTAGCTGAAGAGATTTATGGGCAAAGTGTTGACAAGTAGCTTGATTCTTCTTGAGATCTTATGTTAAAATTCAGCGTTCTTGACTTAAGGATAGAATTATTAAGCATCTAATCAGTTGAAACCTGAACTGAACAAAAAGATCAAGTAAGAGGGACGTTCAACAGCCTGACTTCTTGAGCTGGGACCTCAGTATTTTGCCTCAGATTGAAAGTTGCACCATTGTCTCTCCTTGTTCTTAAGCCTTTGGACCCTAACAGGAACTGTAGAACTAGCTCTCCCGAGTCTCCAGTTTGGTGACCGCAGACCTTGGGCATTCTCAGCTTCCATAATTGCACAAGCTAATACCTTATATTAATAAACCTGTATATGTATGTATATATTTGTGTGAATATACATATATATGTGTATGTGCATATATCTATGTCTACATCTATATCTATATTCTATAGATAGATAGATAGATGTGGTTGGTCCTCTGTATACATGGGGTTTGCATTTGAGGATTCAGCCAAATGTAGATAGAGAAAATTTGAAAAAATTTTTTTATTAAATTCCATTTGAAAAGTTTGAACTTGCCATGTGCTGAATCCATACGAATGAAGTGCCATGTAGGCACACCTTGCTACAGCCTCCCACACTTTCACAAACTGTCAGTCTCTCTCTAGCACTAATTATGTGAGTATTATTTGCCTTGAATCTAATTTTTGCACTGTGTAGTTCAGGCCTATGATGATGGTGTAGACTGATCATCTATAGATTGATTTTTTAACGTTTAGCAAATAATACAGTATAACAACCATTTATATACAATTTTTATAGTATTAGGTATTATAAACAATCAAGAAGTAATTTAAACTATACAAGAGGAAAATATAGTTTATATGCAAACATAATAACATTTTATATAAGATACTTGAATATCCATAGATTTCATATTCAAGATAGGTCCTGGATCTAATCTGTAGACATTGAAAGAAAACTGTGTTCTCTTCTGCCACTCAGGAGAACCTTAATATGGTATTATACTGGTTTTTAATTTCCTTTTTTCTTTCTTCATTCAATTTTGAAACATTTATTTCATTTCTAGTCATATGCTAGATACTAAGGACATATATTAGAGAATAGTGAGCTAACACTACAGATTTTTGGGTTGGAAAGATGGCTCAGCAGGTATGACTACTTGTGCAATCATGAGGATCTAGATTTAGATCTCAGCAGCTGTGTGAAAGCTGGGGTGTGATGGGGAGACAGGGGATCCCTGGGGCTTACTGAGTACCAGCATAGCTCCTGGTTTAATGAAAAGACCTGGTGTCAAAGGAATAAGATGGAGACTGATAGAGCAGGACAGCTGATGTCCTCTTCTCCTCTCCATGTATGCACAGACATGCACACTTATGCACATATATGAACATACAACACACAGAAAAGACTGCAGACTTTTGGACAATAATGTGGGAGTCAGAACTACATAGATCTATTTAGAAATGTAAATAATGAAAGTCATAGAAGATAAACTCTGAATAAATTACAAAACTAGACAGAACAAAGGAGAGTACTATACAATAATTTGATGATTTTAAAATTATTTGGGGGTGGTGGAGAACCTCAAAATCAAGTGCTTGTATGGGATTCCATACAATTTTAATGCATTTATTTTCTTTAAAATTTTTTTAATTGAGTTTTTGTGCATTTCATGCAAATAGTTCTTAATCAAGTTTAGATCCCCTCACCCATCCATACCACCAACCTACTTCCCTCCACCACTGGGCCTCATGCGTTCTGTCATATACGTTAAGTCCTATCTGGCCGAGCATTTGTACCCAGATGTCTTTTGGTGCAAGTTTATTCCCTGGAGTCTAGGCAGCCTATCTAGAGATCTGAAGGAAGAGCTACTCTCCCTTACCTAGAAGTAATCAGTTGCCAGCTGTTCCCAGGCTAGGGCCAGCCTGCCCCCCATTTCCCTTGCTCAATGCTAGACCCTTGTCTAATTGAGTTGGCATGGGTGTTATACTCAACCATTTTTCTAGTGAGTTGGCATGGGTCTTGCATTTATTTTCACCATGAGCTAGGATCCATTTTTCTAGTAGAAAAGAAGATTAGATTATGGAAGCCGTGGACTAGTCACAGCCGTAAATATACATGTCCATAATACAAACTGGGGAAGAGGCATGCATGCTGTCTCCCAGTTTCTTTTGTATATACTCTGCTAAACTCTGTGCATGTGGTTGGGGGGCAGGGTTCTGAGAACTGAACATCCAGCCCCTCCTCACTCACATACTAAGCACGTGCCATAACACTGGGCTATATTCTGAGCCCCACACCTCTTTCTTGATACC
The DNA here is from genome assembly GCA_009823505.1 of Rhizomys pruinosus. Lineage (NCBI taxonomy): Eukaryota > Metazoa > Chordata > Mammalia > Rodentia > Spalacidae > Rhizomys > Rhizomys pruinosus. Next base: position 37,833 of record VZQC01009394.1, read on the forward strand.
TGCTTGCTTATTGATCTGACTGTGCTCATCCACATCTGCGTGCTCATAGGCATCCAAGTCATGGAAGCCTTCTGGGGAAAACTGAATGTTTAGGAAGCCTTTCCACTAATTTTTCTGCAAATGGAGAAAAGTGACTCACACTCAGACTTCATCAGAGGCATCCTTTGGGAGCTGCTATTCTGTGGAAGCACAACACTGAATAGCTGATGAATAGATGGTGGGACTTGTCTTTGAATTTCCCTGTACAAAAAGCTGCCACTTAGGTAAGTATCTTCACTGTATTTCTTTTCAATTGTTGGGATATACTTTTGTCTATTGTGTCTATTTCCCATGGATTTTGGGTTGAAAAGAGTTTGAAATTGCCTCAGAGGTATTATACTCAGCTTGGCATGGATTTGTTACCAGATAAAACAATGTCTTTGGAAACTGCCTTGAAGATGATTTGAAACATGAGACAACATGACAAGTGAATGGACTGAGCAGTTAGAATTCAGCAATGCCCATGGCTCATAAAAGGTGCTTATTAGCTGAGCCTCCACTGACATCTGAGGCCCTTCTTTTAGGATCCAAGGCAATGGGACAAATGTATATATGAACACAGTGCAATGGTGTGCACATACAAAGATATCACAACACCCGTTATATCATATGCTAACTAAAAAGTGTTAACAAAAATATGTGACCTGAAAACATAAGGAAGAGCATCTGGGGGAAGAAGGGGACGAGCAGGGGAGGGGAGGACAGGGAACAAGAAGGTGTTGGGGTTGAGTATAAACAAGACACAATGATACACATATATGAAAATGTCTTAATGAAAGCCAGTGTTTTGTATGACAATTGCACAAAATTAGTAAAAAAAAACTTTAAACAGAAAATCTTTCTGATTAGAGCATTTGTCATTTAAAATGTTTACTCACATGTGTTTATAAGTGTTCATTGGTGTGATAGAGAAATATAGCGGACAGGGTGAAAGCAAGAACAACCTTTCTAGCTTTGTGTGTTCTCTGCGTGTGCAGAGAGCTAATTATCAGGTTACCTCCGTTCTCAACTGAGTAAATCATAGCCTTGGCCATTCATTTATATGTAAATGCCATCACGGTAGGAAAATAGCACAACATTGGGTCGGATCACCAAATTTCCTTGTGAGAGGCATACAAATTAGACAGCAGAGCTAAAATTGCTCAGCGAGGTTGACAGTCAATCACTTGTCCTTGTCCAGGTGAGCCTTGGAAGACATGGAATGGCTCTAGGTGATTTTCAAAGCTCAGAAAGTATCAGTATTTGAGACAGGCTTCGTAGAGGTGTACTCAGTGAAGCCGGGTTACTACACAGGTCTATTCTGTATTATAGGTTCTTATGATCCCCTCAGAACCAACTATTTTACCACTCAGTACTTTCCCCATGATAAGGAGGAGAAATAACCTTCAAAACCACAAGATAGGTCCTGGATGTAGGAGGACCTCTTAGCCGAATCACTAGTGACAAAATTTCTGTTCAGAGATGCAAGGACACTAGGGGCTGCACTAGGGAAATCAAGCACTGTTCCCTGTGATGTGCTAATATGCAGCAGTATATTATAGTAGATGCAGTTAGATTCACCCTGAGGTAGTGCCTGTGTGACAGGGGTAGGCCTCAAGAAGTCAAGGCATGGGAATGGGATCAAGGGTTTCCTAGGAACTGAGAATCTAAATAAGGAAGCCAGAACTTTCCAGGTCTAAAGAGTAGGGAACAGGATTAGAAAGATGCCCCAACCGGTGTTACTCAGGACCAGAGGTTTATTTCCTTAGATCAGAAAGACAGGTCTCGACTTCACTAACTATAGACTTGAGTTTTCTTCAGTACATAGAAATGGCTTGAGTCTGAGATTTGAGACACTGAGAGAAGTCCTTGGTGCTTTAGTATGAACCATGGGAAATATGGCTTTGGGAGATAGCTAGCTTTACTTCAATTTAATTTTTTTTTTTTTTTGGTCTTTTTGAGACATGGTCCCCCTATGTCCCCAGCTGGCCTGGATCTCCCTATGTAGACCAGGCTGACCTTGAACTTACTGTGTAGACCATGCTAGCCTCAGTCTCTCAGAGATCCACCTGGTCTGCCTCCTGAGTGCTGGTATTAAAGGTGCACACCACTACACTCAGCTTAAGTAGTGCCTTCTACATTTTTGCCTTTTACTTTCTTGGACTCCAGATAAAACAATTTAGAATGGCTGGTACTCAGAATACTTCTCTACTGTACTTTTTATTTTTTGTACATTTTTCATGTTCCTTAGATTTGTCACTTTCTGTTGTGGTCTTCCCTTGGCCATTACTATCTTTGATCTGCTATGAAACCAATCCAGTAGCATTTAAAACATAACTCCTGAGATCATATTTTCAATTTTAGAACAATTATTTCATTCCTCTATGTTGTTTAGTTCTTTTAGCATACACATGCTTTTAGCATACATATGCTTTCTGTATAGTCATTGTGGTCATATACCCCTTTGATTTTTTCAGCAGGAAATGGCTGCTTTAAAGATTTTGTCTTTGAATTATCTTGGGGCTAGTTCATTTGATTTTTTCCCCCCTTGACATGCTTACTTTTCTTGTTTCTTTGTAAGTCTAGTAGTTTCTGATGGTGCACTGGGCATTGCAGATGAAATGTGAAGTCACTGGAATTGTTCATGTTCATTGAAGTAGTGTTCTTCTAGTTTAAATGACTAGCTGATTCCTTTTGTCCTTTAGAGTATTAGTTTTATGCTTTATTAAGATGTTCTTGTAGGGCTGGAGAGATGGCCTAGCAGTTAAGAGTGCCGACTGCTCTTGCAGAGGACCTGGGTTTGATCCCCAGCACCCACATGATGGCTGAGAACCATCTGTAACTCCAGTTCCAGGGGAATCAGACACCCTCCTCTGATCTCTGCAGCATTGCATGACAAGGGTGCACAAACATGCATGCAGACAGTACATTCATACACATACGAAAATAAATAAATAAATAATAAATAAATAAGATGTTCTTGTTTCCCTTTAATCTCTTGATTTAATTTCCTAAGTGTGACCCTTGAGAATTTTTTTAATTTAATTTTTATTGATGCTTTGTGCATTTCATACATCATTTTCCAATTCAGATCAGGCATATTTCCCTTTCCCTTCCCCCCCACCCCCACCCCATCCCAGATCATGCATTCTGCCATAATTGTCCTGCATCTTTCTCTCAGTTCAGAACCAAATATAATACTAAAGTCCCTGGGCTATGCACTTAGGCAAAGTATGTTAATGCAGGAGCTCTGACATCAGCAATGGATGGTTCTACCAGGGGGATGTTGGCCAGGGGATCCAAGGCCCCACAAAAGGTAAGGGCTCCTTGCCTCTAAGTTGGGGTACCTGCAGGAGGAGAGGCGATAAGACCCTGCTGCTGAAGACCTGACGTTAACATGGGAGGGATGTATTGAGACCGCACATGCAAGTGTACAGATGGCCTCTGGAATGCCAGAGAGTGTTACCAAAGGCCACTAAACCAATAAAGCAAATATGGGTCTCCCTGAGTCAAGCAAGACTCCACCGTCAGCACCAGCTACACCTCACCTGCCTGGAAATACTGTGCAGCAGAGGCAGCCATGTGCCTGTATATCCCAAATCTAATTGGCTATTGGCTCTCTCCTTGGAGGAATAACCCATGGCTGATGCCACAAGCTTACATCCTCTACAGGTTAGGAGATGTTATAAGCCACAGTAAGACCCTGTCATATTTAACAGGGGGGAAAATGTAATTCATGGATTAACATATCATCCAAACATATGTGTCTATGCCAAAGTAACCTACCATAACTATTAGTGCTGCTTAAATACCTATGTATCTAATTGCTTGTGCTTCATTAGTAGGATCGAAAGGTTACTCCTGGACAAACTGTCAGCCCATGAAAGGAAACAGCCAGAATTGACCAGAGTCCAAGTCAACAGCTCCAGAGAGAGTGGACTGGTTTACTTCTCATCTACCTGTGCCCCTTTTCTAAGCCTAGGGAACAATCTGCGGAAGAGGGGGCGTGGTAGAATGTAAAGGCTGCGATTGGGGTGAATGGTGAAACTACAGCGATGTAGTCTGGACACTCATTTGATCAACTTGATTGAACAAACAACCTATCACCCCCCACTGGATGTTGGGGCTGTGGGGGTTTGGGCACAACAGCCTGCAGATTGGTTTTGCACGAAGGATGCTTGTACATGGATTATCACTTATAGCTAAAAAATGAAAAAAAAAAAAACCAAAAAACTGAGAGAATTTTGATAACAAGCCTGGAGTGTTTAACCCCTCTAACTCTCCTAGACTTTAACTCTTACCCCTGTCTTCCTCAGGGTCACCTTTTCCAGCCTTCTGCTTTAGGTAGCTCAGATTCTCCATCATGTAGTAATAGTTCAGGTCTGAGTCAATGGTTAAGTTCACATAGAGATATTGGGGTTCTTTCCCCACAGTCCCCTCCTTTTGGTACCTACCCTGCTTATTTCTGGCAACTCAGATTGCCTTGACCTCTCTCCTCTGATACCTCAAATCAATAAAACTCCTGATTTCTGCCTGAGTCCTCCATACCCTGGGTCTCCCAGACATAGGAGTATGATTAGGAGAAAGTCATAGCCCTGTCCCTAACACAATAAAGATGCCTTCTTCCAAAATTAAATCTCATCCAGTTTTTGCCCACTCTTGCTCTACGTTTGCATCTTATTGGTTTATAAGTTTCTTGTTGCTATGGATTCATATGTTTTAATTTGTATGAGTCACTCTAGCATTATCAGAACTGAAATAATATGGTAGCTAATGTGTTTCTTCTAGTGCTTTCTCTGTTACCAATTTAAGTAAAAGATTTTGCTACTTGTCTCATTCATATTTAATTATTACAAGTGTCTCTCTTTGCTCCTATATGAAGTATGGTTGTCAAAACATCTCATTTAAGGTTTGAGGGTACAAAAAAGGTATGCCTAGAAGAATCAAAATGATGACCCCCCTCCCCAGCTGGGCGTGGTGGTGCACGCCTTTAATCCTAGCACTTGGGAGGCAGAGTCAGGCAGATCTTTGTGAGTTCGAGGCCAGGCTGGTCTACAGAGTGAGTTCCAGGCCAGCTGGGGCTACATGGAGACCCTGTCTCAAAAAGACCAAAAAAAAAATGATGACCCCCTTCTTGTCACTAACTAGTAGTTTGACTCTCTTAACTAGTCTCATGTCCAGTTCTCACACTCCTCTGTAGCATAGAAGAGTTGAGTGATATCAATGTTTTTCAAACTTCTTTAAAATACTAGACTTCCACATTGATTCCAGGTAGACTCATATAGAAAATATAAACCATATTAAAGAAAACTAATTCCTGAGTGTAAAGGATGCAGAGCTCAACACCCTCAGCACATCTACCTGCACTCCCATTTCTTTTTTTTTTTTTTTTTTTTTTTCTTTAATATATTTTTTATTGTTATTGCAGCCTGGAGTTCCTTGGAGGAACCCTGGATCTTCACAGAGCATAGGCTGGAAAGCATCAAGATTTGATGATTTATAAATCTTTCCCAGTGGGAGTCCAGGAGTGGCTGTAATGTGCTTTCAGAAAAATGGCCAGTTTCCATAGGATTTGATGTAGGTAGTTGTCACCTCCGACCTTCCTTTGCCTTTTCATTTTAACCAACTTCTTGTTCTCAAATCTGTCCTCACCCAGCCCCTATGGGAAGATATTTGAACAATTGTGTCAAAGAGATTTCCTGCAGTTTTAGTTCAGGTGGCAGCCAGGTAACTGCACTGACATGACTCCGGCTTGTCTCCTCTCTCAGTCGATAAGATGTGAGCAATACTTGTCTACACATAATTGCTCTTGTGTGGGTGGGAAGGAATTAATAAGCTTTGTGTGGCAGTGATCATTTACAAATTTTTCTCCATGTATAAAATAGCAGCCAGACAAGCTCAAGAAATGTCTTTGCATTACTAGTTGGTAGGTTTTTTGTTTTCTTTTTGTTTTGTTTGTTTTTTGCCTTGAAGCAAAAAAGTGAGCGAGTGTCAGGCACTGCTTACTTCCTGCAGTATTGCTAACTCCTACAGAGCACTCTACCACCAGGCTTGGGAGAAAGGACTGTAAGGTGAGCAATACAACCCACATCATCAGCTTCATTTCCTACTAGCTGAGCCCTTGTCTCTTGTATCTTTCTCCTACAACACGTGTGATGGTGAACTCTCAAGTCAATCCCTGAGAGAGAACAGGCACATGTATTCTTCTGTATGTAAATGCAGTTCTTTGTCAAAGGGTTTGTATATTGGGCAGTGTCATGCTGAAAACGACAGTAATACTAATTAACATTTTGAATGTGTTACATGCCAAGCATGGGCTAACTGCTGGTATCTGGTTTATCTCTTTTAGTCCTCTCAACAACTTTGAGATGGGACAGCACAGGGACTCTGAAGTTCCTGAAGCTAAGGCTGCAGATTACCAAATGGAAGGACCTAGGATCAAATTCTGATAGCTCACCTTCTTCCCACAAATTCTAGCCTGGACTGGTACTCCCTCCAGAAGGTTCTGCTATACTGAGCCTTTTCCTTCTTATCTCTTAGCACGGAGAAGATGAAAGAGAATTTCCTCTGCTCCTCCTTGAATTAGACAAAAACCACTGGTAATTAGAGTGAGTAGCATTCTGTTTGGTTGCAGTAGGGATGCAGTCCTGATGGGTCACTGTGACACTTAGTTCCTGAAGTCCTGTGGTGTAAAAAAGTCCACAGCATTTACCCTGATAGTGTGTGAATGAAGGGGTAATGCTAGGCCGGTGTGACTTCTCTTGGTGTTTACACTAAGTAAAATAAACAGAATTTCAATTTCAAGATGTATACACATCAAAGATAATTTATCCACATCTGAGATAATAAATGCGGTATTTTTTCTGTTGCATTGACAAGCTAATTGCTAAAGGAATAAAGATTTTTAATAAAAACCTGCGAGTACTATTTCCAAAGTATTTAGACGAAAAGGGGTTTGAACTTAATATTCACATGGAGCTTCAGAAAATACTGCCTTGTCTCTGAAATAAATGTCATAATTTAGATATGACTGTGAATTTTCAGAGATTAAGTTGAGTGAAGCCCAGATCACCATTTAGCTGTTGACACAGTTTCATTATAAAGCAGGTAATTGGATCTTTCAAGCGGTTAGGAAACAATTTGAACTTTGGGGGAAAAATGTTTGGAAAAGAGACTGGAAAACTATGTAGCTATATCATTCTCGAAGTGTGAGCACCAGAGAGTTTGGATTGGTCCTGACTTGTGAGGACTTCAGGCTTTCCCTCTTTGGGTTTCTATATGAAAATTAGGGAATAGGGAATACAGGTTCTTAAGAATTCTTTCTAGCCCAAACAACATGATTTTATTTTCTTAGTGGCAAAGTACAGTTGTATCAGTTTTGTCCAGAATTTAAGAAAGCCCCCCCCACCTTTTTAAGACCCCCTTCTTGTCTTGAGGAAGCATTGACTTTGGAGCAAGATAGGCTGGGCTTGAATCTTTTAATTTTTATTTATTTTTGGTCTTTGAGACAGTGGGTCCCATAGCCCCAGCTACCCTGGAACTTGCTCTGTAGACCAGCCTGGACTTGATCTCACAGACATCTACTTACCTCTGCCTCCAGAGTGCTGGGACCACCATGCCCTCAGTTGGCTTAAACCTTGATCCACTACTTAAAACTGTTAGTGACTGATAATGAGCCTTGATTCCTCACCTACAGAATGGGCATACTAACAACAATGATTTCATTGGGTTGTTCTGTGGAGTAAATAAATAAACAAACATATGTCATGATCTAGAACCTAGATAGCATGCCTTGGTTGGAAGGCATACTATCTAAGGAGTTGTTGCTATCATAGTAATAGTTACACTGTTACTCCTTGGTGGCTTTTGGGAGAGATCAAAACTTTCTTTTTTGGACTAGAATCCCCCCCCCCCAAGGTCCTTGAGAAGGGCTTAGAATAGTATGTGTAATTGTTTTGAAGCCCCATTTCGGCCTTAAAACTGGCTGGCTACTTATCCTGCAGCCTGCCAGCATACATGTGTACCAGTGTCTTCTTTCATCCACTAAAAAGCCCCCTGGCAGATTGCAGAGCCATGGCAAAGATTCTTCTCTCCTTACCCTGAAGAGTAGTCTAGGCATGGCTCCAGTTCATGATACAATGATATTTGATGAGATGCAAAATAATTAGGAACATAGATTCTGTGTTCCCATTCCAGCCTTGTTACTCTCCTAACTTTGTTTCCTTATGAAACTTACCTAACTGTTTTCCATCACTGTTTCGTCCTCTGTACAAGAGGAATAATAATAGTTTTTATGATTAAAATGAATATGCAAAGCCCCAAGAAAACACAGGGCATGTATGTTGAGTACATGGCCCATGTTATTGTTACTCTATAATTATTATATCAAGCAAGGAGAATCATAGCTCTGTGGGTGATCAATGACTCACTGGAAAAAAGTCAAGGAATGGGTGTGTGTGATCATTAATTCTAATGAATAATTTTATACATAGGGAAAATGCATGCATTGGCTCACCTATTTGAAATTAGTGGCATATGGTTATTTAAAACTTTAAAACCAGCCTAATTATACAAAGAGAATGGGATCTAAGAGTTGGGAAGAGCTCTAATGGATGTTGAAACTGACCAGCTCTCCCTTTTGTCTCCTACCTCCTAGGTGCTTGGCTGGTTCTGCACTTAGAAGGAACTTAATCATATTCCTGTTGATTTTTGGTTCTCTTTCATATGTGATAGTGTATCTCTTACCAGAGTACTATGTTCAACATATGCAGGCATAAGGAGAGTGTTCATTGTTGTGGTTTTCTGGTGGGAAACTTCTTATACCACTTATTTAAGTATTAATGAAAGTTCTAATTTCTTTGGATACTTTTTTGGGTCCTACTATACTGTGGAATATAGTAACATTGAAGTATATATGCTCACATAGTTGTGGACCAGATGCTCCATGGAGATTAGTGAAAAACAGTGAGAAATATTGGACTTTTGATGCCTATCAGTCAGGTAATATGGATGTGAACTTGGGTGCTAGTAAAGACAGGAGAAATGATCCCAAACCAAGGGTGCAGGGTCATAGAGGTTAAGGGGACCTAGCCACAGAATGAATGAGCATTATAGAAGTGAACATTGATACAGGAAAAAGGAGAGTGATCTTATAGCACATGGAAGGACCCCTTAGTGTGATTTAAGGTGTGAGGAAAAGACATTTTCTAAGTAGTGATACCTAGACTGAGGCACCAGTGAATTAAGTTCTTGGCTAGTCTAGATGGAGGCTGGATAAGAGTGTTCCAGACAGAGAATAGTGCACAAACATGCATGTGGGCTCTAAGCTTGTGGGTTCTCAGTCTTGGGGTAATACTAGTTATATACCCATTTGTTTGACTTTTTAAATTTAGTTTAAATTTTCTTTTATTCAATTACTTCTTTATTTTTTTCATTTTTTAACAATAGGTAATAATTTATGAGTACAAGCATCCTTCATGTAAAACCAATTTGCAAAGCAGTTGTGCCCAAACCCACACAGCCCATGGATCCCACCATTCAGCTGGGGGGCTTGTATGTACAATAAAGTTGATCAGATGAGTGTCCGGACTATATTGCTGTAGTTTTGCCATTCAGCCCAATCGCAGCCCTTACATTCTATCACGCCCCCTCTTCCGCAGATTGTTCCCTAGGCTTAGAAAAGGGGCACAGGTGGATGAGAAGCAAAACAGTCTACTTTCTCTGGAGCTGTTGTCTTGGACTCTGGTCAATTCTGGCTGTTTCCTTTCATGGGCTGACAGTTTGTCCAGGAATAACCTTTCGATCATACTAATGAAGCACAAGCAATTAGATATATAGGTATTTAAGAAACAGTAATAAGTGTTATGGTAGGAAGGTTACTTTGGTAGAGACACAGATGTTTGTATGGTATGTTAATCCATGAATTATTGTTTTGTAAATCTGACAGGGTCTTACTGTGGCTTATAACATCTCATAACCACTAGAGTATGTAAGCTTGGGGCATCAGACATGGGTTATTACTCCAAGAAGAGAGCCAATAGCCAATTATGTTTGGGATATACAGGCATAATGGCTGCCTCTGCTGCACAATATTTCCAGGCAGTGAGGTGTAGCTGATGCTATGGAGGAGTCTTGACTTGACTGCAAGGGACCTGTAGTTTTTGCTTTATTGGGTTAGTGACCTTTGGTAACACTTCCTGGTATTCCAGAGACCAACTGTACAACTTGCAAGTGCAGTCTCCATGCAATCGTTTCCCATGCTTACATAAGGTCATTGACAGCAGGGCCTTATTGCTTCTCTTCTTCAGGTATCCCAGTTTACAGGCAAGAAAACCTTTACCTTTTGGGGGGGCTGGGATTCCCCTGGCCACATCTCCTTGTAGAATAATCCATTGTGGTATCAAGCCTGCCTCCTGTATTGATATATTTTGCTAAAGTGCACAGCTTAAGGAGACGTTAGTATTCTATTTGGATCTAAATAGAGAATAATTCATTTTCAACAGTTCCGAATGTCTAAAAAAAAATATTAGTCAATTAAAGAAGGCAGTTTTAAAATAACCTACCTGTTTTATAAGAGAATTACCTCTATAACGGTGTTTCCTCCAATTTACAGTTAGAGAAATACCTCATCATCATCATATTTTCTCCTTGTTCTATGGAGGGGGGGTAAGCAAGTCTCTTGTATTAAAACCTTGGGGCACCTACAAGGTAAGTTTTGTTAGGACTCATTAGAAATAGTTGTTTACAAGTAGGATCCATGAGGGGTTTGATGCCTGTAGCAATCTGAGGCTTTTCTTTCTTCCTTTCAGTGTTCAAATGGGCCAACCTTTCTGCTGCACTTCCTGGTACATCCTACACAATGCAAGTTTATTTTTTCTTCTCAGGGACGTTAAGTTGTTGACATTTTGACCTGGTGGAACATACAAATCTTTTCCGCATAGTTAGTTTAAGATTTGAATGCAAGGGTTTTTACAAAAAGGTTCATATCTATCTGTATGCCCTGCCCACCTTTTTTATTTTAGTTTTTTTGTTTGTTTTTTTTTTGTTTTTTGACACATGAGTTTCAAAAAGGCATTTGTATTACACATCTGTAGCTAGGATCAAGGCGCAGATTTCATGAAGTTCACCCATGCTGTTTGGGTGACGGTAAGTGGTAACTTGGGAAGCAAACGTAATTTTTTAAGTTAAATCATCTACAGGTAAAAGAGAAGGCTACAGGTATGATACTGTACAACAGAGAAATTATAGAGAACATTTGTATGTGCCAATTCCAAAGTTGTTGTTTTACAGATTTTAAGTAAACAAATGTGGACAACAACAATTTATATTGCCAATTAACTCGTGCATTACTGTGTTTTTTTTTTTTTTTAATTTTTATTTATTTTCTGTAAATGTGTAGTGAATGTACTGTCGGCATGCAAGTCTGGGCACCCACGTCATGCAACCGCCGCGGAAGTTTTTCAGAGGAGTGTGCCGGATCCCCTGGAAACTGGAGTTCTACTGGAGTTGGAGCTTCAGCGGTTCTCAGCCGCCATGTGTGCTGGGGATCAAACCCGTGTCTTCTGTAAGAGGCGGTCCCGGTGCTCCTAACCCTAGGCCATCTCTCCCGCCCCGCATTACTGTTTTTAATCAGAACCTTTAAACCAATGTTGGGTTTAATATACACAGATTACTTATATTAGTCCTAAAACACTATGTAATCTGTAAACAGGGTTTGGGAAAAATTGGATACGTGTTGAACTCAGGTTAATTAAATATGTATTATCAAATATACAACCCGTGTCCTCGTCCTCTCCCGCCCCTCCTACACTTCCCAATTCACCATTCAGGCAGTTTTCAGATGTGTCAATTTTTCTGTTGGTGTTCTTTTAAGATGCATCCCGCTCCTCTCCAAGAAATATTTATAACGGGGTTATTGGCACTAGCATCCACATAATGAGGGATACCAGTCAGCGGTTCTTTCTCTGGGACTGTGTTACTTCACTTAATGTAATGTCCTTCTAGCTCATTCATTTACCTCAAGTTCCCATGATGTTGTCCTCGTCACCAATGCGTAGAACTCCTTGTGTACATGTACCACATTTTCCTCTAGCCACTCATCAGTTGAGGGGCATTTGGGTGGTTCCAGCTTTTGCTATTGTGACCAGAGCGGCAATAAATATGGCTGTGCAGGTATTTCTGCAGTAAGATGGGTTTTGTGGGTATATACCCTGAGGGGTATGACTGGGCCAAATGGCAAGCTCATTTTGAGGCTCTAAGGGGTTCTCCACACTGCTTGTCATAGTGGCTGTTTACATTACAAGTTTACATTCCCACCGCAATGGATGAGTTATTGCGCGAGCGGGGGCCTTTCCCCACAACCGCTTCAGCACTTGTTATCGATGGTTTTCTTGATCCTGGCCCATCTTTAAAGTGAGGATGATATCTTAAAGTGG
>VZQC01009394.1:51832-232642 GCA_009823505.1 Rhizomys pruinosus
TTCCTTTTTCAGTGTTTCTACTTCCTTTCGGAGTTTGTTTTTTTTTTTTTTTTCTCCCTCTAGTTCTTTCTGGAGTTTGTCAATCTGTTCCTTCAGTTCTTTTTGAAGTTTTTCATTATATCCCTCTAGGTCCTTTTCGAGTTTTTCATTCTCTCTCTTTAGTTCTCCGAATTCTTCTTTATTTTTCTTTAATTTCTCTACATAGGTCTGCAGTTATTCCTCTAAGATCTGTTCCTTGGGTCACCTCCAAGGGGATCCCATTGTAGCTATCTCCTACAGGTTTGGTAGAACCTGGGGCGGGATTATCCTGTGCCTTTCCCATGTGTCCCTTCATCATGTCCCTGGCATGTGGGTTTCCCTTTTGTGGTTCAGTTCATAAATGTCTTTTCACTATGTTAGCGGATGGTTTTGCTTGCCTCCTTCTGATGCTTTTTTTTTTCTTTCCTCCTCCTTGTTTATGGAGTATTGACTTGTCTAGGTTTCAGGCTTTCAATTTTGTTTATATATTGGATATTGGAAGCCTAAGTCACTCTTCTCTTCCTGCTCTGAAGGTTCTCCAAAAAAGTCCACTTGGATACTCTCTCACCAATTCCCCTTGGGGGGGGTGGTATGCCTGACCTAGCCTGCACCCCGGTACCTGCCTAAGTGACTTCCGGGTTCCTGTGCCTCAGGAGCCGGCTTGCACAAAGCCACAGAGGCACCGAACCCAAACCCGACCCGCTGGTCACGGGCTGCAAAGGCCTTGTTTGACTTTTAACAAGTATTTGCACTTACCATGCAACATTGTTTTATTTATTTTATTTATTTATTTTTTTTTGCAACAGACATTGTTTTATGTAACGGGAATACATCAGTTAACAGGGCAGGGTATAGCTTTATTCTTATAAATGTTCTAGAGGCGAACAGAGGGATGGAGGTGAGGGCTACCCAAGGGAGGATGATCAGGGAAGGTTTGGGAATGAAGTGACAGTCAGTCTGAGGCCTGAATGGGAAGGAGCCAGCTCTGTGAATGTCTGCGGGAGGCAGAAGGAACTTCAAAGGCAAAGAACTCAAAAGGGTGAACAATCTTGGTGTGTTGGAGAAAATGAAAGAGTACCAGTGTGCTGGTGGGGAACGTGCATGAGTAACTTAAAGGGTGCTTTTTAATATGAAAGTGATCAAAAAGACCAAAGGACAAGAAAAAGAGAAGCCTCGTTTACTGGTAGGAAGGCAGATTGGTATAGCCATTGGGAAAAACAGAATGGAGATTCATAAAGAGATTTAAAGCGAAACTGCCATACGAGAATAAGAGGTAGAAATCTCTCTCTCTCTCCTCTCTCTCTCTCCTCTCTCCTCTGTTTCTCTCTCTCTCTCTCTCTCTCTCTCTCTCTCTCTCTCTCTTCTGAGACACAGCTGGTTGGGAACTCTCTATGTAGATCAGGCTGACCTCGATATCACAGAGATCTGCCTGTCTCTGCCTCTCAAGTGCTGGTACTAAAGGCATGTGCCACCACCCCAGCTAAAATCACATCCCCTGTAAAGGTGTCTGTATGACCATGTTCATTGCAATGTAACCCACAGTAGTCAAGAGATCGAAATAACCCAAGAGTTTCTGGATGAGAAATAGCTAAATAGTATATAAGCATGTGTATGTACACATGTGTGGTATAATTGTATATTATTCAGCCTAAATTGGAGACTCTCCCATTTGACACAATGGGGATGAGCCTGGTGAACTTCATGCCAACTGAAATAAGTCAGACGTAGTTGCTCACATAATCTGACTTATACAGAGAGGGAAGGGGGTCAAATTGATAGAAATAGAAAAATAAACAGGCTTTGGAAAATTGAGAGGGGAAGGGATTGACGAGATAGATCTCAAAGGATGCAAATAGCAGTTTGGGGGGTTTAATGTTTAAAGAGGGAAAAACATGGAGTTTGGGTTAATATCTTGTATTGTACTAGAGATTTCCATTAAACAAGTAAATGGTAGTTCCCCTTGTGACAGACTAAACACTTAGGCATGTAAGAGTCATGTAAGAGTCATGTAAGGTCAGCGTCCTCACTACAGTAGACATTTCATTTTCTCTGTCTTTTTCTCTTCCATAACATCATGTAAACCTCAAATATACACAATTATATATATATATATGTGTATATATATATATATATTTGTGCATGTGGTATATGTCTGTGTGTGCACACTTGTTCAAAGATGCAGTTTGTGTGTGTGCGTGTGTGTGTGTGTGTGTATGTGTGTGTAGGCCAGAGGTTAATATTAGGTGTCTTCCTCGATTACTCTCTATTTTATTTTTTTTGACAGGATCTGTCACTAAACCTGGAGCTCACAGTTTGGCCAGAGTGGTTGCCAGTGGGCACTAGGGATCCCCTTGTGTCTGCTGTCTCCAGCACTGGGTAATAGGTGCACCTGGGCACACTTATCTTTTTATATTGGTTCTAAGGATCCACACTCATGTTCTAATACTTTCATGGCAAGCACTTTAACCATTTAGCTATATCCCCAGTCCCAATAAAATATACTAAAAAGAAATTCAAGAACATTTAAATTGTTAATGCAAAGAAACAATGGTGTTGGTTCTGAGGAACATTTAAAACATTCGATAGAAGCTGTGTGTGTTGATGCATGCCTCTAATTCTAGGCACATGGGAGGCAAAGGCAGGCAGATCTTTTTGAGTTCCAGGCCAGTCTGGTCTACATATCAAGTTACAGACCAGCTGTGGCTACAGAAAAAAAAAAAAAAGAGGGAGAGAAACCCCATGACATTTGTGATAAGAATAAGTTAAAATACATATACACAATGCATTTACACAACTTTCTCAGTTGTGAATTTTTCTCTTCTGAAGTAGGGCTTGTCTCTGTGTGTTTTAACAAATACAAGACAGAGAACCTCTTTCCCACAGAACTGGATAGCAGGCAAATATGTCAGCAATAATCCTGCTTCCTCTAGTTACAGTTATAAGCACTGCACCAGTCAGCATGCCAGCCGCAGGGGCTCAGGATGGCTGTTACAGTGATGGTGGGTGTCCTGGGTTTTCTCCTGGGTGCTAGCCGTCCATCTCTAATTACTCCATGAGCTGTGCCTTTGACCCAGATTTCTGTTTCAAGAGTGCTTTAAACCCTTTCTATGCAGTTTGAACTTGCAGGTTTCAGGGTAATAATTCATGCTCTTCTCTTCTTTCTCTGGATCCTCTGTCTTTGTGTTGTATCACAGAACCACACAGGAGATTCATTGCTTGTTTGCTCCTAGTTAACAGCTTTGGTGATGATGAAGAACCATCCACATCTGAGAGCGACGAGGATGTGATCAAACAATTTGAGATCTCTGTATCCCGGTCCCAGAGTTTTCGTGCAGGAGCATCTGAGAAGGAAAATTCAACAGAATTGGAGCTGAAGCAAAAATGCAGCCACTTGCTCTCCACCCACCAAGAGGATAGCACTGAACTGTCTGCCTGTGAAGGTAGTCATTGCACCCTCCCCCTTCCCTAGGCCCACTATAGCCAATGGTAAGAACATCTGTGAATCATTTGGATGCTTCCCTCTGTATCTAAGAACCCAGACAGGAAAATAAAGGATAAAACCTGGGAAGAGAATACGAAAAGAACAGTACAGTATTCCTTTCTGTGTTCCCCAGCATCTTTATGCTCAGAGCCCCAAAGAGAGAGATGCTGGGCCATAGAAGAGTCTGGGAAATGTAGTTAGTAAAAAGCTAGAGAAAACGTCTCCCCATCCAGCTTAATGTCGCTTCTCAATGATCTGAACTCTCCAGTCCCCCTTTTCTTTCTCTTTGGGCCTGTGGACACCCATAGCATCAGGGCACCAATGTGCACTCTCTGCGTGGCCAGCAAGACAGGAAAAGAAGAGCACAGGAACTGAGGAAATATTAAAAAGAGCTCTCGGTTTGGCAATGGGAACAGAACAAGTAAAAAAAGAACAAAGACACAACTAGAAGCCTGTTTAGGGGGGCAGGAAAAGCTCGCTAGGCTTCATGTAGTTAGACCTTATGACACAATCCAACACAACCTACTTTATTGTGGTTCCCTTCAGCCCAGAGTAAGCTAACCATTATCCACCTGGTGTAAAGAATCCACATCAACAGTGGCGGCCACTGCCCTTTCCTCCCTCCCACTCTCCTCCTTCCCTGGTATTTCATCACCTCATTCCCTTTTCTCCACTCTGAGGGCAGATGCTAGCTAATGAAAGTTAATAGCAGTTATTCCCTGGGAATCGCTTGTTTAATTCTAAAACTAATGGCCCCATTTCCCAGAAACCTGGGCATCTGGGTTCTGATTTACACAAATGGCCAAGGTTCTGAGAGCAGTGACAGCCACGTCACCCCACCTTCCTGGAATCCACAATAACTTGCCCTTGTCATAACTAGTAATTAGGAATTTTTGACAGGTCATGATTAGAAAAGGTAAATTTTTCTCTCTGTTGGACAGAGAAAACAGTCCACCATTTTGGATTACTTACCTTTTAATTTGGAGGAAAATAAAGATTTTATAAGAACAGCTGCATTTTGCTGTGAAATTATAATGCTCTTATTTTTTCTATCAGTTATTTTTATTCATCATATCAGTAAATATTAATGATCAATAAGAATGAACAATTTAAGTATGTTACAGAGAAAAGTTCCTTTATTTTTGCCTGTTTTCTATTAGCAATTTCATTTTACTTAAATAAAATTTAATTTTAGGCAATTCTTTCTGTTTAAAAGTATATTCAAAAGTATTGGACTTTTGAATTAAATCCTTAAAATTTAAGTGAAACCTCATTTAGAAATGAGCTGCAGTTAGATCATCCCATGTTCCCTTTAAGTGAGGTCCTGGAAGACTCTGCGTGACATTAGCAGCACCGTATCCCAGACATAATCTACTTTGTTCCCGGCATCTGATTTAGCGTTGCTTCACACTGCTGCCAATGTACATTTTTCATCACATCAAAATTTCAACTTATTTTTGTGAGTTTCATACATGCATACAATGTACATTAATTATGTCCACCCCGCCACTCCCCTGTTCCGCCTTCCCCAGACCCATCCCAACATCCCGCTCCCAACTTCATGTCCTCTTTAAAGTTTTCTTTTTATAACCTGAGTCCAATAAGGGCTACATGCATATGCACTGCGTACGGTTGTTCACTGAAGCATGGGGAACCTGTCAGTGCCATACACTCAAAGAGCAATGACTCCCTCTTCCCAGCAGCCATCAATAGCATCTCAGCTAAGGGCAGGGCCTGGCGTGTCCTCCTCCCCCAATCCATGCTGGAATGTTGATTGGCTTGGTCTTGTGCAGGCATCCATAGCTGCTATGAGTTCATGGGTGCATTGGCCATGTCGTGTCCAGAAGATAGCCTTTTATTGTGCTCCTTACCTTCCAGCTCTTACGCTCATTCTGCCCTCTCTTCTTCAGTGTTCCCTGAGCCTTGGTGGTAGTTGCGGGCTTGATATAGATGTCCCATTTAAGCCTGAGCACTTTCAGTCCCTTATCCTCAGCACTTTGAACAGTTACGAGTCTGCATTGTCTGCTGCCCACTGCACTAAGACACTTCTCTGACCAAGAATGAGAGCAGCACTAATCTAATGATATAGACACAGCTATTTAGAAGGCACTTCAATCACGTGGCCATTTAACAAGTGCTGCCTTTGCATTCTTGATGATGTAATGGAGGGCTTGGGTGTGAGGCGAGGGTGGGCTACAGAGCAATTGCCCAAGTTTGCCATTTTGTTTGGTTTGAGCAATAACCTCACTGTTGCTTACTAAGAATAGCTGTTCTTTCTGAGTATGGTGGTACATGCCTTTAATTCCAGCACTCGGGAGGCAGAAGCAGGCGGATCTCTGTGAGTTCAAGGCCAGCCTGGTCTACACAGTGAGTTCAGGGCACCTAGAGGCACAGGGAGACCCTGTCTCAAAAGGACCACCAACAACAAAGAAGAATAGCTATTCCTTATCAGTGTGTCCAGCTGTACCTGTGATTCAACACAGAATCATGAACTTACTGAAAATGTTACAAATTTTGGAGGGGGGTCTCTTAAGTCTATTGCTCAGTTCTTGATCATGAACCCTATAGATGACACTATCCCATCACAGTGTTGAGCACACCTAATAGGATGTTTCATCAAAGATAGATGTTGTCTTCCTGATATCATTAAAGTCAACTCATTATTCTCAGTGTCTGTATCCAATTTTGTTTGGAATGATGTGTCAATCACGGTTCAGCCAAAGAAACAGGACCAGAAATACACACACACACACACACACACACACACACACACACACACTCACCACATGTATATGTATTTCAAGAGACTTCTTGTGAAGAATTAGCATGTGATTATGGGGTGAGCTACTGCCAATCCCAGCTCTGACGTCCCTGGAGCAGTTGTGAGGAAATAGATGTGAGCTCTCAGGTGTGAGCTGGACCTGCTGTTCTTAGGCGCAGTTCCCTCTTCTCCAAAAAAGCCTTGATTCCCTTGTAGCATTTATAATAATTGATTATGTAGGATAATCTCCTTAGCTTGAAGAAAACTGATTATGGACTTCAATCACACCTACAAAACACTTTCACACCACTGCCTACCAGTGTTTGATTGAATAACTGGTGCCTGTGGTCCAGCGAAGATGATACACAAAATTAATCACCATAGATGGAAAGCAGCAGTGTTACAGGTGGCTAGTGGAAGAGCTTGAAAGAAGTGGTTAGACAATAGTTTTCCATCAAGGTGGATCATAAATTAAACAAGTTGAATAATTTCGCTGAGCACATAAATATACTTGATGTGACATAATTATGACATATAATTTCTAAGAAGCCAGGATGTACTTTTCTGACAATAGCCAATACTTTGGGTATGTATTTAAGGTGATGTGACCTTCTTTCATTTGAAGGTATGAGAAGAGACTTTTATAAAGAGGTGAATCACCTTTTCCCTTTCTCCTCATTGTAACATGACTTGTAGCCCAGACTTGCCCTTCTAATTCACTCCTTTCTTGTCCGTCATGGAAAATGCTTTGTTATATTAATTCAGTTCTATTTTTTCCAGTTATGAAGAATGGTTCAAAGCGTAATGTAGCTATTGAAAATTCCCTTATTACTGATCTCAGTATTATCACCATAGGAGTTAAAGTCATGAGAATTTTATGGGGGTAATTTCTTGGCAAAGTTAGATTTTTGTGCTAAAATCCTGCTGGGTGCTGCCCATGTTGATGGATGGCCTACTGTTTAATAGGACATCTTATTGTTCATGTATGTGAGAAATGGATGTGCTAATTAGATACTAGGAAGAAAATTCTACTTTATTGTTATAGGATTTTACATGAGAAGTTTCTCTTATTCTGTCGTTTTCTGTGGCTTTATAAAAATGTGTTTGCCAAATAACTGAAAGTATGAATGTAATTTTTTTTTGGTATCCTATGAAAATGTTTCCAAGAGGTGTGAACTGAGTATTTAAGAATAACAAGTCAGAGACGGGGTTTCTCAATGGCCAGATACGGGTTTCTAAAGTCCCAAATCCAGAGTTGAGGGTTTTCTCCAAGGACCATATTTGTCTGAAAAAAAATTATCTCGTCTTCATGAACAGTATTATATATATATATATATATATATATATATACACTTCTATATGTGTATGTATATAAATATTTCATACCAGTACATGTATCTTTTAAGCTTGAAAATTATTGCTGTGTGTTCATCTTTTACACTCTGGTTAATCACTGTCACCAATATTCTGCATTGTTGCACACTTGGCTACATTAAGTATTTGCTACCTGCCCATAGTTGAATGTTATTTGAAAGTTTGGTGAATTGTAGCTGCAGATGGAGACTATGTAGTAGATCTGTGTGGCTTAATGTCTTCTGAGAGCTTATGCTTTAGCTGAGGTTTCTAGACCGACAGGGGAAACTGCAGGATGGATAAGAGATGAACTGGGGACATCTACTCTGCTATTCCACTCACTCATGCTGTCTGTGCCTCTAATCTTCTCTCATCCTAGGATGGGAGGTATTGAAAGGGAATGGAGGTTAAAAGGATAAAACATCTCAGCTACTCTTTGGGTGTGGGGTAAGTTAGGGTTGAGGCTGTTGCTCAGAGGAACCTCTCAGTTTTTCTTTATCATCACCTGACATTGAGGGGGATGAATGTGATGAATAGGGCTGTAGGGAAAGGAAAGAAGAAGAGAAGGGGAGAAAAAGGAGAGAGAATAAGAAAAAAATCACTAAGGTTGGAGAGAAAAACACTAGGTCTGAAGGCGTCATGACAGCCCAGGATTGGTGGGGACTTTGAGTAGATGAGAAGGGGAACAGATGAGAGAAAAAGCCAGAGAGGCCAGAAGTGGATGGTGAACAGGGAGCCATGGTGACTGGGTTGGATGGGTTGGAAGAGGTGAGTTCAGGCCAGGCAGGAGATAGGCTAATATTTATTGGGAAGGCCTGCTGCTCTCTGCCTGATACAGTTTCATCTCTGTAATGAGTCACTGATGGATTTTAAAACTATTTTTTACGTAAGGAAATAAGTGTTTAGGGAACATGAATATTGTTCAAGTTTGCATGTCAGAGATGGGATTTAAACATAGATCATCTGAATGTCTGTGAAACAAGTACAGAAGCTTTTACCTGGGGGAACCACTCAAGCTGCTGTTTGGTTTTAAAGGCAGGGTCTCACTATACCCTCAGTTGGCCTGAAGCTCATGATCCTCCTGCCTTGGCCTCCTGTGTACTGGGATTGCAGGCAGCTCTCACTGAAGTCTTTTGACCAGAGGGTAGCACAGTGAATGTAGAAGACAGAGGCTAGGATGAAGAAGCCACGTTAGATTACTCTCTTTACTTTCTAGAGCAATCCATGAAGTCCCGAGATTATTAACTCAGATTCATTTATTTTAGCCTTTTTTTTTTTTTTTTTTTTTTGGTCTTTTTGAGACAGGGTCTCCTTTTTGAGACAGGTAGCCCCAGCTGTCCTGGAACTCACTCTGTAGACCAGGCTGGCCTTGAACTCACAAAGATCCGCCTGCCTCTGCCTCCCAAGTGCTAGGATTAAAGGTGTGCGCCACCACACCCAGCCTATTTTAGCCTTTTTAATGTGATATCCATTCTTTAAACTCATTATTAAGAAGCATTAATCAGGGCTAGCTAAGGGTGTGACTCAGTTGGTAAAGCACTTGCTTTGCAAGCACAAGGACCTAAGTTCAATCCCGTACCCACATGTGTGGGGCATGCTTGTAATTGCAGGCCTGGGAAGGGAGACAGAATTCCTGGAGCTCTGTGGCCAGCCAGGGTAGCTTAATTGGTGGGCTCCAAGCCACTGAAAAATCCAACTGTCTCAACAAGAGTTGCATTTCTGATAATGACATCTAAGGTTGTCCTTCAGCCTCCACATGCACACACACAGAGACAGACAGACAGATGATAGATATAAAAAATTAAGACTACTTTTACATTGTCTAATGAGCTAGTGGTCTTTTTGATTTTATGGACCAAGTTTATCTACCAGGTAGATGGTATCGTCTTTATATGTTATTGGTGTTAGCTTTATTTCTGTGCCCTTGATTGTTGTGGTTATACTCAATTTCTATAGGTCAAAGAGTATAAAAATATAATGCATTTGAAATATCCTTTTCTTACTGTAAATTTAGATGTGGATGGAACCACCCAACAGAGTTATTCTGAAATTCCATCTTATGAAGATCACCCTGTCTCTACCCTGTCACAGTCCCCATGTGAGAGCAGGGAAACCAGGCACCATGCTGCGTGTCACCAAGAGACCAGCGTGGTCCCAAGACCCAGTCATCAATGTGCAGACAGCAGCCTGGACACCGAGACAGCTTTTACTAGTCGAGGCTTTGAAGATTCTTATGCCACTGACAGCTCCTCTGTGTGGAGTCCAGAGGCAAGTCGTTTGTTTTTAATTCTTTGTTTTAGTTCTGTGTGATTATTTGTCGCCTCCCCTCCTCCTCCCTGCCATCTGATTTCTTCAGGAAGCATTGCCTGGTTTTAAAAAAAACTTCTGTTTGAAGTAAATTTTTGTCTAGATGTCCATAGCCTCTGAGATTAGCAGTAAAAGAATTATAAATACATTCCTCTCAAATGTATATTTCTTTCAGAATGGAAGAGAAAGAAGAATGGGATGGGAGGAACGAAGAAGAGTGGTGACAGAACACACCTTCCCAGGCGTATTTTTATAAAAAAGAATTTTTGCCCTTTGGAGATCCTTGTTTCTTTCTGTCAAGGAAAAATAGAACCTGGGAAGTAGACTAGAGTCATGGAAAGTAGAGCCTTTATTTACTGCCAGATCTTGAGCTTCGATTGTTGAAACAAAAATGATTGCAGAATTTAGCTATAAAATGTCCCTCCAAATGAAGCTACACTCATTATTATGATGAGGGCTTGGTGGTATTCACTTTACATCAAGGTGAAAGTCTGGGAGCCGGCACTGAGCTGTAATGAGTCTCTGGTCATTTATGTAGCCCTTTGCAATAAACATCTGATGGAGGGTACTCCTGAGTGTGTTTTTCGGTTAAAGCTGGTCCAAAATATGTCAGAAATGGCCAGTGGTGATGCTGGCGGAAGCTACCACAGTCGAGGTGCCATGATGGGCTTAACAAACACTGTTTTAGCTCACAGAGATTCACGGTTGTACTTCAGGAGCTAAATCATGTCTGCAATGATTTCCTGACATGGGGGAGCGTGTCAAATAGTTATATTTAATATCTAACTTGAAAGGAGTTTTGATGGAATTACTCATATAAGCATATATGACTTAGTATAATGCATGGAGGTAGAGGAAGAGAATGAATTTGACTACTATAGCCTGGGAACATAAGTGAAGGGAATCTGTTATGAGGGCCCAGAGGTCACATGGTTCTCAATGCTCAAAGAAATGCAAAAGGCAAACCCAGAAAATCATGCTCTACACCTTGCTGTTGACAAGCTGGGGTGTGGAAAGAATGGGCAAGGAGGCATTCCTGTGTGCACCGGTGCCCATGGATTGATGTTTCTGCTGAGAATCAGAAATAACTCATGGGTTTATGGCTTGTTAAAGCCAGTTCTTCCCACAGAAGTACCCAAATCCATTAACTTCTATGAGTTTTGTTAAAAAGAAAAAGACAGAAACAAAATAAAAGTCTGATTCCCTGTGGTGTCACTGCTCAGAGTGGAATCAAATCCCACACAATATTTAAAAATATTCCTTTTGGCTTCTTTACTGTAGAAACAAAACAGAACTGTTTACCTGCCTGTTGATAACTCTATCTCCTCAATAATTGTGCCATTAAGCTTGGGCTTGCCTTTTCCACGTAACCTCCCATTTCCCTGCCTCCTGGTGTTTTAATAGAAGACTTGTGTTGAGGGTACTGAATGTTCTCAGGCTCCAAAAATACCCAGACATCTCCATGTGCACCATTCAACCTCCTATCTATTTTGAGACAAAAACTGTAATTTGGTGCTCCTACAGTAGAACCTCAAATCTAGCTCAGAGGCAGTTCCCGTAACTGCCTGCTTTGCAGGCACAGCTTGCCTCTTAAGCACTGATTTATTTGTCTGTTAGCTGCGTTAAGAACCTTGTCTTCCCCAGTGTATCTGGCCTCAAGGCCGTATTGTGGGTCCGTTTACTTTGGGCCACAAGATGACATCAACACTATCTTACTAAAACAGAAAGCTTTTCAGCTTGACAGAAAATCTTTAAACTTATGTGGGTTTTGACAGTTTGATGCAAGTATTTCCACCTTAAAGGGGAAAAGGAATCGGGATATGAGAGCTCAAGGAATCATTTATTTTGTCTCAGAAGGAAACCAGTCACGCGGTGTGACTGCTTGCTGTGCTGATGGATTTTCCAGTACCGCTCTTCCTCCCTGGCAAAGATCGTTGAGCGTCTCCTGCAGACCCAGGGCTTGTAGAGAAAACACCGGGAGGGTGGTTGGCAATTTCAAACACACGGGGAGACAGGTGCCCCACTTTTCATCTCTGTTTTCCACTGATTAATTGGTCGGCTTTGAGAAGTTAATTAAAATCTGCCAAATGGGGATAAGAAGGAAGAGCGTTTTACCTTGCAGGAAGGTCAAATGGATTAGCAGCATTAGCTGTACCTGCACGAGAAGCTCCTTTAGTTGCCTGGTGCTAGGTAATATGTATTGAAATAATTAATTGCTATGAAAATACAAACGTTCACAAATCTATCTCAAGTCAACTCAGGAAGAGTCTGCAAAGCCCTGTTTTCATGACCTGCAGCTGGGATTGGCTTATCCAGAGCCCAGCTGTTGTCCAGAGGTGTGCTTTGTTCAGAAGAGCTCTTCCCAGGACTCCCCAGAAGCCTGTAGGTGGAGTGAGCATTTATCTGAATAGCTAGCCTGATAGATGTGTGGGGAGACCCTTACTAATGAGGCTGTTTTAACCTTGGCATTGAGGTAGATAATAAAACTAGAAATTCTTAACTAATATGAAAGGTAGGCTTGAAAGAGTTGAAAATGACAGTATTCTCTTCCATATCTACCTTCTTCCTTGTTCATCTCACGTGCCTAATATACACAGAAACAGGATGAGGCAGACTTTATAGCTTAACATAAGCATTAGGATTTCAACTATTTGGCCTCTGAATGCAGACTCCTAGGGTAGAAATCCTTGCTGATCCTGGTTATAGGACCTTGGTAATGTTATCAGTTTCTTAGCATGTCTTTGCTTTAGTTTCCTTTCTTACAAAATAAAGATATTCTATTACTAACTCATTAATTAGGCTGCATATTCTCAGTGAAGGATGAGGGAGGGATGGAAGGAATAAAAAAAATCCCAAGTGAGAATGTGCCATTGAGTTGGTCACCATCCAGTATGACCGACTTTTAGCCCTTAGGACAGTCTCTAAGAAATAATAACCTGCTGTCAGGACACATTACCAGGCAGAGACAAGTTTATTACATGGGGTGTTAACCTTGGCACATGCATGAGGGGAAGCCATGTTCTACAGCTTTCTAGGCTTTGATACAAATAAGCCAGTGATGAGAGCTGAAAATTCTGTTTTATGAGCAAAGGTAAGAATTTATTGGATTGTGCCAGACTGCAGCCGCTTATAGCCCAGACAGGCTGTTCCTGTAGGGGAAGATGGAAAGAGAGATGAGGCCAAGGGGGGGGGTCTCAACTGTATAAGAGCTGGCTGTTGTAGTCTGTAAGGAACTTTATACCTGACATGAAGAACAACTTAAAAGATGTTAGCTACTGTTATTCCCATCAAGGGCAGCAATGTAGATGATCAAGAGCACGATAAAATAAATGGGAGTTTTAAGAGGAGACAAGGAGCTTAAGAAAAGATTCTTCCTTGATTTTTGAGTTAGTCTAACTCCTTGGAGACTTGCTTCTAATATTATATATACACTAGTCAGTTGTATTCAGAAATCTCTATAGCAACCACTTTTATCACTTGAAACTAAGTACCTCTGAATAGAAACACTCATGCATGATTGCATGTGCAGAGGGAAGGAGAGAAGAAGCTTCTCTTATTTTACAAGAAAGCAGAATTTTCTTGGCAGTCTAATTTGAATCTTTTTTTTTTAATTTTTTTTATTAATTTTATTTATTTCTGTATGTGTATGAATGTACTGTCTGCATGCAAGTTTGTGCACCCGTGTCGTGCAATGCCGCGGAGGTCAGAAGAGGGTCTCGGATTCCCCTGGAACTGGAGTTCTCCTGGAATTGGAGTTTCAGACGGTTCTCGGCCGCCATGTGGGTGCTGGGGATCGAACCCGGGTCCTCTGTAAGAGCAGTCGGCGCTCTTAACCGCTAGGCCATCTCTCCAGCCCCCTCTAATTTGAATCTTAAAAGGGAAGAGCATTCATGAGATGTCTACTAGATGTCAAGTCTTCTATTTCTCACAACATGCCTATGCAGCGGGCATCATCCTTATTTTACTACTAAGGAAAACAAAATGTGGAAAGTATCAAATAATTAAATAATTTGCTCAATGATGAAGACCTTGTAAAGGGTAGACATGAGCTTCTTAAGACTGATTCCATAGTACCATGTGCTTTTCCTTCAGACTCTGTAGGGAAGTTTTATTAATGAATGCACATTCTCGGGTATTTTATTGTAAATTTTGAAGTGGTCTACTAATTAGCAATATCTAGTGTTCAATTCCATAGATAAGAACTAATTTGCATTATGGGTTCACTCTGAGATCCACTTAGTTATAGGCAAGAGTCATGCCCTCTGAGGAGTGTTAAAACTTACATCGATGTTACTTATAGTTTGTTGGTGTGGTGGTCATTATAGTAAATGCTGCTCAGCTCAGTTTTCCCAGCGAGGGCATTAAATGTGAATGGCTACAAGAAAATTGATCCCAAACAGTGACATTACATAAAGAGAGAGAAATATTTGAAAAGAGATAGCACCATATCAGTGGTAAGAATGGATGCAGAGTCTGTTCTGAAGCATGGATTTTCACTCTTGCTAAAACATCACAGCCCTACTCTGTCGAGTAGGCACATACTAACGTGTGCTTTACGGTTAGAGTATATAGACGCTGTCTATTTGGCCAGAACTCCAAAAGCTAATCAATGGTAGATTTCTGCTGTCAGTTCAGGCATTCTGGCTCCAGTGTTGCTTTCTGATAGCTAGTAGTTACGAATGATCTCCTTAACCTTTGCTTTCCACAGTGTGATCTGTGGTCTACATCCCTTGAGCTTCAGCTCTCAGCCTAGACTTAATGAAGGTGAATCTCTGAATGATTCGGACCCTATGTGTATGGAGAAGTTCTGCCATGAGCCTTTTCTCCCAGAAACTTTGAAAACACATAAAAAGATCAGCTGCCTGAGACATTCTATGAGTATGTTCATTCTATGGGTATCTTTTGCCTACAGGAAGGTTCTGGTCTACAGACAACAAGTTCAGGCTTAGCAATTACTCCTAAGGACTTAGGGTGGGGGGACTTAGTTACCTGTGGGCATTTGCATGCCTGACTTAATTTTAATCTTTTTTTTTTAAATTTTTTAAAAATTTTTATTTATTTCCGTATGTGTATGAATGTATTGTCTGCATGCAAGTCTGTGCACCCATGATGTGCAATGCCGCGGAGGTCAGAAGACGGTGTTGGACTCCCCTGGAACTGGAGTTCTCCTGGAATTGGAGTTTCAGACGGCTCTCGGCTGCCATGTGGGTGCTGGGGATTGAACCCGGGTCCTCTGCAAGAGCGGTTGGCGCTCTTAACCTCTAGGCCATCTCTCCAGCCCCACTTTTAATCTTAATATCTCAGTTGGTTTCAACAATAATAGGAAATTATGCTTTTTGAGAAGCACTGTATATGAAAACACTTTGTGAAATATAAGTACTTTATTCATTTATAAAACATTCTCAAAGATTCACATATACCAAGCACTGTGCCCACCAAGGATTCATAGCCTGATGGAGAGAGATCAGAAACAGACCTTCGTAACACAGAAGGTCATGTGCTGGCAGTCAAAAACCATGGGATGCCCAAGGAAGGGGGTACCAGCTTACCAGCATGCAATTAGGCAACCTCGTTTCCATTTCTCATTTTTTCCTCTACCTATAACAGGAGCATTATGGGACTCATCTGCAGATGCCACCAAGGATCTTGGAGCCCATCTCAAAATGCGGCGACCTAGACGTTGTCTTTGAATATAAAGCTGTGACCCAGAAGCTCACAGTGACCATTGTGAGAGCACAGGGCCTTCCAGATAAGGACCGAAGTGGTGTCAACTCCTGGCAAGTTCATGTAGTGCTGCTGCCCAGTAAGAAACAGAGAGGCAGGACAAACATCCAGAGAGGGCCCAATCCTGTCTTCAAGGAGAAGGTTACCTTTGTCAAACTGGAGCCCAGAGATGTAGCTGCTTGTGCTGTCCGCTTCCGCCTGTATGCTGCACGTAAAATGACCCGGGAGAGGATGATGGGAGAGAAGCTGTTCCATCTCAGCCACTTACACCCAGAAGGGGAAATGAAAGTGACTCTGATCCTGGAGCCAAGAAGTAACATAAGTGTGAGTACATTAAATGGCGCTGCTAATGACACGGTGCCTTCAAAGACCTGCGATTGTCAGCCCTTGATTTAGTACATCCAGCTTGTGAATTCGTAGACTTTAATTTAATTTTCCATTTGGCTCTCCTCAAGCTTATAAGTTGTGATTTGCACTTCCTGGTACAGTGGGCCTTTCGTACTTGTCATCCTGCTAACCTGATGGATGCTATTTTTTAGGAAATAACAGCACTAACATGTAGAGGGTGAGGTAACCGGGAGAAGTAGCTGGGCTTTGGGGCCAGGAGATAGCAGACACACCTTTCCATCCCCAGTATGCATTGTGGTGATTCTCAGATGTGGTCCTTCTGTTGTTGTTTTCTTGAATTAGAGTCTTGCTGTGCAGCCCAGGCTAGCCTTAAACTTATTATGTGACCCAGGATGGCCTGTAGCTCATGATCCTCTTGCCTCAGCCTCTCAAGAACTAGAATTTCAAGTGTGTTTCAGGACTTTCAAGGCCAGGCTCTTAGGTACTCAGGGCTACAACAATAGACCTGAAACCTGGCACTTCTGAGATCTTCCATTTTTTTTTTCCCAAAGGGTGCTGGGAATTAAACCCAGGTTCCCTGCCAGAGCAGTTGGTGCTCTCAACCTCTGAGCCATCTCTCCAGTCCTGAGGTCTTCTGTTTTTTGTTTGTTTGTTTTGTTTTTTTTGGTGTTTTCGAGACAGGGTCTCCCTATAGCTCCAGCTGTCCTGGAACTCACTCTGTAGACCAGGCTGGCCTTGAACTCACAAAGATCTGCCTGCCTCTGCCTCCCAAGTGCTAGGATTAAAGGCGTGTGCCACCATGCCTGGCTGGTCTTCTGTTTTTATGACTGGCATCCTACCCCTCTTCTTTCCCCTCTTCCTGCCCCAGGGTTTCAAGGAAAGATACCATAGCTTGTATGTCTATGAGATGGCAAGCCTTGCTACTGTCGTAGATTATATGCCATATAATAAAAGATCTCCTTTTACAAAACTAGGTGAAAAGATCAAGGAACAATGGGCTACTGTACCAATCAGTTATTTATTCAAAGATGTTTAGCATCAAGTACTGAAGAGGTTACATAGGTACAGAAACAAGCCAGCAGCTATTATTCCATAGTCTAACAGAGGAGGGTGCTTAAGGGTGGCCCTTGGCAGGCAAAGAGGGGGAATGGCAGAGGCTTCTGCTTGTTTAGGAAGGCAAGAAGAGTTTTTTTTTTTTTTAATTTTTTTTTGAGATGGTTACAAAAATATAACACAGAACTCAAGGAACTGAGGGAAGAACATTAGTGACATGTGTTGGCTGGATATTCAGGACATGGTAAGTCCCCTCACCAGGCCTGCATGTTCAGAAAGAACAAAGAGGCCAGGAAAGTTGGAGCATAGTTCTGGGAGATGTATCCATGTGAAATTCTAATGATGCCCAGTGTCTTTAGACTGAAAATCCTGGTTTTTGCCTTCCTTTAAACCTGTACTACCTGCTGTCTTCCTAGAGTTGCTAAGTGGCAAGTTCATCTTCTCAGTTGCTAGCTCCAAGATTGTAGAGACCATCTGTGACCTTTCTTTTCTTCCTGAAATCTAGAAGCTTTCTTCAGAGATAAGCAGAACTCCAAAAACCTCTCTGCTGAGTTGGGGAATAACCTCTGGCTGGTGGCCCCTGCTTCTGCAGTTGTCTGCCACACACTGTTTCAGACACAAGGGCTAGAATGAGGCTGGGCAAGCACAAGCCACACCATGTCTTAGCTCGACTCAAACCCTTTTTCTTAAGTTCCGAGGCAAGTATGCTAGAAATCATGCAGAATAGAATCCAAAGAGGGTAAGAAGGGACCCTTCACTGTAAAGCACAGGAGTAAGTATGATTATACTTATATTTTGGTGCTGGGCTCTGTGCTGGGAGCACAGACTAGATGGGGAGGAGACAGTGTGAAGAAACTTTGAAGGAGGAAATTATTTTTTATTCATTAGCTGTTGTTGTGATTATATATCTATTCATTAGGAACTGAGCAATAGACACAGATTCAGACTTTGATGGGAGTAGGCAAGCAGTGAAATGACAGGAGACTACAGTAGAGATCTCTGCACAAGGGTGTGGACACACTCACTACCAAAGATGCAGATGTTTCATTGGTGTGTTTTTAGTTTCTGGACACCAGAGCCTATAAGGACCCTGTTGAAATCACTAGCCCTACAGCTTAGAAATTATGATTCATGAAATCTTGGGTTCTTGTGGTGATACCCATGGTTTGGTGAAAAGGATTTATTTCCTCGGATATATAAAATACTTGTTTTTTTGCTGATTGGGTTCTTGACAAGAAGTTTTTAAGGTAGTAACTTCATATATTGACAGGAAAGATTCAAGGTAAGTCCCATGTACTTGTGTTGAGTGGAGGAGGTGGGGCGTTGGAGGGTCTTCTGGCCTGCTCCAGACAAGCTGATGCTCATTCCTGTTCTTCGGTGAGAACCAGGGTCCTGAGTGTTTTTCTCCTTGATGTGCCTGGTATATAAAGGTGGTGCTTAGACGTGTGCACATGAATGAACAAGATGAAAGCTGGGACTCCTTTCTGGCCTTACCTGCCACCCTACAGGTCACTGAGATTCACAATTCATGGATCTGCTTCTTTATCAAATAGAGAAAGTGCACATCTGAGTAATAATTCACTTCCTTAGGAGGCAAAAATTTAGTTTCTTGCATATTCCTTATAATCTTAAGAAGCAGGACCAGTGGTCAAATATTCTATGTATTGGTCAATGTCTAGCAGCCAATTCATTTATCTTGGAGACAAAATGCCTTCTGTATGGCCGCATTCATCAAGAAGATAGAAAGAACAGGAACAAAACTCAGGCCTGGAGTAGATAGGTTCCATAGAAACATTCAGGAACAAATTACACAAGAGGGAATTTTGGTCTCTATTAAATGTATTATTAGCACTCCATGTATCTTAGAAGGTTTGATTTACACTAGTAATAACACCTTTGTCTGTTTTGTCTTTAAAGAGGACATATTGAATGGAGACAGCTCTTGGAACAAATATGTCAGCTAATAATGCGGGCATCTCATCCATGGCTGCATTCCCTAACACATTGTAATTCACACTGAGTGCCCATTAGTAATCTTGGCAGTCATCAAGACTGGGTCACAATTTCACCAAACATAATATCGACTTTCTCTCAAAGAGAGGAATGAGGCATGGGCCAATGGGTTCTTTGTGTTCTTCCCCTCCAGAGTGGAGAGTCTCCGCTCAGCCCATCTGTGGTGTCTCACAGTGATAGTGCTTCATCCACGCAGTCGCTGTCTCATGGAGGGGTGCCAGAGCTGTTGGTGGGGCTGTCCTACAATGCCACAACAGGGCGATTATCTGTGGAAATGATCAAAGGCAGCCATTTCCGTAACCTGGCTGCTAACCGTGCTCCTGGTAAGTGGGTCTCTGTTGCTCCAGCGCTGGTCTTTCCAGATGCAAAAAGGCTGTGCTAATTTCATCGTAACTCCTTAATTGTTATAGTAAAAGATAGACTTGGTTGGTTTGAATAAATTTTCATAAAGCCGCATTTTTGGCTTTCTTCATGGTTTCTATTTAATTAGAACAAAGGCTCTATGATAGCTACACACATCCTGACATTACACTGACTGATCAGTGAGTCTGTATCGTTTACAGAAAAACGTTGAAGTCTTTTCAGAAGCATGACACGTGTGAATATTTAAAATATGCCAATATATTGCAGGCCATCAACTTTAAACCGGCAGAACTCTGACTTTGGAGGAAAGCATATCCGAGATTGAATTCTAGCTCTATTAATTACCCACTAAATTTTCTCTGGGCTTGTGAAATTAATCTATTTTCTGAACACTTTTGGAAAAAAAGACGTTAACAATACCTTCCTGATAGGGGTGTTATGGGGTCTAAATAAATAAATTTATATAAATGGTTTAGCACAGTGTCTAACACATACTGAACCTACAGAACTATTAGTTATCATGTTGATGTCAAAAGGGATAGATCTGAGTAATGGAAGATTGTCTCATCCAGGAAAATGACCACTTCTGAGTTCACCACTAGAGAGAAGTGCTGAGGACCCCCTGATCCCAATGGCTGTATTCTAGGGCTCAGGAAGGTAGAGTCAAATAATGGCTGCCACTAGTTGTCCCAACAGCCCTTCAACTCAAGAAATTAGTACTGAACATTGAAATAATACGATTAAATTTTAGGTCCCTTTTTATCATCATGATTGTCTACAAAAAGAAGCCTGAGAAGATGCAGGTTTTATCAGTCTCACTTCTGCCTTTTGAACCTCATGTAAAGACATCTAATTAGAGGAATGTAATTTTTATGTGGAATTCTAGCTGCAAGAGAGTCGGAAACATGCTGTTGCATTTCTAAGCCTTTCACATACAGGAAGGTAAATCTAAAGGGGAGACTACAAAGGAAGTCATATGCTTTCCATAGGACCTAAAGCTTCACTAAAAGAAAGATAAAGTCAATACAAATGTGATGCTGAAGGCCAACGAGCCCTGGCCAGAGGAGAGAATAGATAAGGGCCAGCTCCTACAACTGAACCACAGATTTTGATTTGTTGCGGTGGTTTTTTTTTTTTTTTCTTTTCACAGTGCTATAGACTACCAAGAATCTGTTGTATATGGGTATCATACCAGCCAAACTATTGAAAGGGACTGGGGAGGTACTTCAGTTCATAAAGTGTTTGCCTCATAAGCATGAAAACCTTAATTCAACTCTAGTGTTAAAAACTGGGCATGGTAGTGCACTAGTAATCACAGCACCTGGAAGGTGGAGATAGGAACATCCCTGGGACTTGCTGGCCAGCCACTCTAACTTAATTGGTGAGTCCAAGACCAAAGAGAGACCCTGCCTCAAAAGGTTGTCCTCTGGCCTATACATACATGCATACTTGCACACATACAAACAAACACACTCCCTTCCATACACATACATTAAAAAAAACCTATGTTAAAGTGATAAGAGAAGGTTAGTAAGGAAAGCCCCGACACTCTAGATAACAAATTAGACCAGCTGCACAACACATATTCCATGTTACCATTCAGCCAGGTGAGAGCTATTTAGAATGATGTAGAATAGACCCTGATTACTACTTGCATAGTTAGAGTCTATTTGATAGATACAGCTTTGCTTTTGATAACATCCCTGCATGTACTAAGCTCCTTTTCTCTCTCTTTTTTTTTATTTTTTTTCTTTTTGGTATTTTCGAGACAGGGTTTCCCTGTAGCTCCAGCTGTCCTGGAGCTTACTATGTAGACCAGGCTGGCCTTGAACTCACAGATGTCCACCTGCCTCTGCCTCCCAAGTGCTAGGATTAAAGGCGTGCGCTACCACGCCCGGCCCTTCCTGAGATTTTTAAGGTAGCAACAATATTTTGGGAACGTGATGAAGATGCAACAAATGGTGAAGAAGTGGATCACAGAAGTGGCCTGTTGAGGTCAAGGTTAGGAAGCTCCTTTCCATGCTGGTGGTAGCGGCTAGTGCGGGGAGAAGGGCAGCATAGTGGTTGAGAAAGAATAGAGACTGATAATTTACAGTGTGACTTCAGGTTCTTGTTGCTTCCTAGCCATGAGTTACTATACTATTCCGAATCTCAGCTTCTTCTGTAAAATGGGAGAGGGATAAACAATACATACTTTGTAGGTAAGGTATTACACCTAGAGTTGTGAGATGAAGGGAAGAGCTATTGTCGTTTCATAATTTTTTGCATAAAATAAAATGTGCCAAAGAAGAAATTCTTGTAATGATTATTTAAAACTGTATAGGAGGTTCAAGCAAGCCTTAATTCAAACATTGATTTAATTCCATAAGTCAATGTACATGAGTATATGATTTTTTTTTACCGACATAGTGTCACAATTTAACATTTATGATAATTAGTATGCGGTACCTCTTCAAACAAAGCATTAGAAAACAATGATGTTGTGAGGCTGTTAATTAAAACTGAAGCCAAGTAGTAGAGATAAAAGTTTTTTTGCCATACAAAATGCTCATAGTTGAGGAAAAGCCAGTTTAATTAGGAGGTGATGAGAAAGCAGGAAGTTCCTTTGTGGGGCTTCTGAAAGAGACCTTTTGATACTTTTATGGGCCTGAGATTTTGACTATGTTGGTGCCTCATTAGCTGTGAGGCAGGCTTAGGTGTATTTTAGGTGTTGGAAGAAAGGGAGAAGGAAAGAGGATGAGAGCCAGTTGATGAATTAGCCATGAGGGGCAAGGGAGGGTGGACACTGGGTGCACTGCTGGCCACAGCTGGGGAAGGGCTGCTGGTGGTCTACAGCCTAATTATTGTGGAGACAGTCCTACTTAGATATGAAGAATTGGTTGAGCTTGACTATTGGGAACTTTTTTTTCTCTGGAGTTTTGCTTGAAACAGTGACATGGGATGGTATTTAGAAGTAAAAATCTTTTTACCTCATGATGTATCATGAAACAAAAGATAATTTTGAATTTCCATATTTGATCCAATCATTTGATTGTTGTGGTATTGTAAAATTTTCTTCCTAAGCAAAACAGAAGATTTAGAAAAGGTGGAGAAAAGACTTTTCCTCCATAAGAGCCTCAGATGTCCAGGAGTAACAACCTTCTGAGGTAAAATCCTCAAGGAGGAGGACTCAATGAAGCAAGGCTGATTCTGATAGTTAGGAGTTGGAACAGTGGTAGAGCAATGAGTCCTGACAAATATCAACCAGGACAACCAGAATCTTTCCTGACTTTCCCACCAAATGGCTGAACCCCAAAAGTTTGATGAGGATGTATAGAAGATGTTCTTGGTGGGAGCGTAGCCAGGAGCAGCCACTTTGGGTAAAGGCCTCGCAGTCTCTTATACAATGCCGCACGCCCTGAAATTCTAGCACCTCTTTCCTCAGCATTAACCCCTTGGTTAGAAGCAAATAGACAAATGTGTACAATAATGTTTATAGCTAATGGTATATGTACCTAACAGCAAAACCAAAGACAGTCCTGAGGGTCAGTCACAGGACCGTGGATTATTATCTTTATATAACAGGATGCTATTAATCCACAAGAATAAGTGAAATTAAACTTAGGCAGAGATTAAAAACAATTTACTGGGGCTGGAGAGATAGCCTAGCAGTTAAGAGCACCGACTGCTCTTGCAGAGGACCCAGATTCGATCTCCAGCACCCACATGGCAGCTAAGAACCGTCTGTAACTTCAATTCCAGGAGAACTCCAGTTCCAGGGGAATCCGAGACCCTCTTCTGACCTCCGTGGCATTGCATGACACAGGTGCACAAACCTACATGCAGACAGTACATTCATACACATACAAAAAATAAATAAAAAAATAAATAAATAAAAACAATTTACTGAGTTCCTGTTGCATGTTCTTTGATACGAACTCAACAACAGGCAGAACTAATCACTGGTTGGTGAAGGAAGCTGAGGGGTGGTGGTCTCAGGAGTGGTATTGCTGAGAAAGGACATAAGGAGATGGTGTAGGATGACAGAAGTGCTCTGAATGTAAATGGCATGTGTGAGAAATGGAAGTCAACACACACAACACTAAGCTTTGTGTATTCCATCATATGTAAATTTTACCTTAAAAAATAACTCAAGGCACCCCATGTCTGAAGAGTTCCACAACCTCTCAAAACAGTGCCACTAGCTAGAGATCAAGTGTTCAAATACGTGAGCATGTGGAAGACGCTGCCCATTGGCTGTAGGAGATTGGTGTAATCCATGAACCACATCCATCTTGTTAGATAGTAAGTAGCTAGGCATTTCTTCCGCTCCAACATTAACGTTTTCTGTGCTCATCAAATACAGACAAATAGATAAACCTGTCTATCATTTGCCTGTCTATTAAGCAATCAATTATCTGTCTTTTGGTGAAAATGTTTTTGTTTTTTGTTTTTGGTGAGAAAAAGGTTTATTTTACCTCACAGTTTACAGTTCATTGAAGGGAGCTAGGGTAAAACCTCAGGGCAGATACTTGGAGCACAGACCATGGAGGAACACTGCTTACTAGCTTGTTCTTGTAGCTTGTGGTCAGTCTGCACTCTTATACATCACAGGGCCATTTGCCCAAGGGTGGCACCACCCATAGTAGGCTGGTTCCTCCCACATCAAGAAAATGCCTCAAAAGCATACCCACAAGGCTAGTCCAATTGAAGAAACTCCCCAGTTGAGGTTCCTTCTCCCCAGTATCAAGTTGACAACAAAAGCTATCCAGTACACCAGCCATTGCTTGTGTTATTTAATTTTTAAGAATTTGTGCCAAAAAAGTTGTATTTCTGGTTCAAATATTTTGTTAAACCTTGATCAAGAAATTATAGAGAGCCTGGCATGGTAGCGCATGCCTTTAATCCCAGCAATCAGGAGGCAGAGGCAAGCAGATCTCTGAGTTCAAGGCCAGCCCAATCTACATAGCAAGTTCCAGGCCAGCTGGGACTAAAGGGAGACCCTGTCTCAAAAAGACAAAAAATAAAAAGAAAATATAAGCAGCATCAATGTTATCTGAAAACAACTGTGTTCTTATATTGTAGAATCCCTTGTTAAAAATAAACAAATAATAATAATTAAAAATAAATAA
Source organism: Rhizomys pruinosus (assembly GCA_009823505.1). NCBI lineage: Eukaryota > Metazoa > Chordata > Mammalia > Rodentia > Spalacidae > Rhizomys > Rhizomys pruinosus. The sequence goes on from VZQC01009394.1 coordinate 76,365, forward strand.
ATAAATAAAAATAAAAAAAGAAGTAATCTCAGAATTTGGTATATCACATGACAAAAAATATATAACAATTCAATTATATTTCTTTAAAAAAAAGAAATCATAGCTAGCTTAAATGACGATATATATATATAGTTTTAATGTTATTTGATTTAGAAACATATTACATAAAACATGTTAAAAATCCTAAGACTTTAAACCTCAATCATTCTGCTTCTCTATAATTTCTTTTTATTTTTTGTCTTTTTGAGACAGGGTGAAAATGTTTGTATATAGGGTGCTGTGGTTTGTCGTGAGATGTTAGGTAGGCTAGGAGAGTTAAATCAGTTATTTGCAAATTACTAAAAAAAAGGAAGAAAATTACTGAAACTAGCTTGTAGGACCTATTCATAAATATTTTAATGAGGCAACAACTTGAGCTAATCTTAGCCTATACCAAATGAAAATATACATCATTCCAGTTCCTCGTCAATTAGTATGTGTGCTCACTGTTCAGAAATATTGATATAATTTATATTAAGCTGGAATGGGTTTGTCTGCAAAGGAGAATGGCAAAGGGGACTCTTGGTCCATGGCCGGTGATAGACTTGATCTGGTGTCTGGTAGCTATCTGAAATTCTGATGTGTTTTACAAATGCTTTTGAAAAAGTTATTAATACAAATCAGAAACACTGGATGATCTTTTGACTTTGGTTTCATGGAAAAGCAATTCACTTACAGTTTAGCAGCTCTGTCTGTTCTTATCGGAGGCCTGCCACCCACTTGCCTCATGGCCTCAACATTTGAATTTCATTTCCTTCTCTATTAAATGAGGCTAACAACACACGTGTGATGATGCTTTTGAGAAAGTCATCTATTCTGCCGGCCACTTGCCTCTCTCCATGCTCTTGTTTGCTACGCCGTCTTCTGCCACATGCTCTTACATTGTGTACATGTGTATAGAGACACATACAGGGGAGCTTGTCAAATGCTATCATTAAGATGTCCCCTCCAGTTAGAAACAGCAAGTTCCCCAGCTTCTCAGCATGTGCGTGATTAGTCACATGTGATAATTACAACCCAAATGATAATACTTAACAGCAGCAGCATATTAACCTTGTTAGGCATTCACAATAGCAGAGACGAGAGGAAAGAAAAACAGAAAAGCGAATCGAGCTGCCTCATGCTTTGTGTGAAGAGCAGGTGAAAGGCTGGGGGTGCAGTCGACAAGCGAGCACACGAGGAGAAGGAGACACGGCAAAAATGGGCACATGTGAGACTTCTTTTAAAATTTTTGTTCACTTTTCAGTTAAAGACAGTGTTTTATTTTTTTATTTATTTTTTATTTATTTATTTTATTTATTTTTTGGTCTTTTCGAGACAGGGTCTCCCTGTAGTTCCAGCTGGCCTAGAACTCACTCTGTAGACCAGGCTGGCCTTGAACTCACAAAGATCCGCCTGCCTCTGCCTCCCAAGTGCTAGGATTAAAGGCGTGCGCCACCACGCCCGGCTAAAGACAGTGTTTTAATAGCCACATTGTGCTCATATATGTGGTCAGGTCTTATGAAGTTTGAGATAGATGGTGCTAACTTATCACGTCCATTTCTTTTTCTGTAAACATTCATTTAGTTCTTACAAAAATCAAAATGAGAAGATCTTTAAAAGTAGGTCCGGAGATGTAGCTCGATTGGTAGTGTGTTTGCTGAGCTTGCACAGGGCCCTGGGCTCAATCGCAGCACAGCACTGACCAAGCACCCTGGTACATATACTCGGGTGGTAGAGACAGGACAGAAGTTCAAGATGATCCTCAGCTACATAGCAAGACTGAGGCCAGCTGCAGCAGCAGCAGCAGCAGCAGCAGCAACAGCAAAGATCTTAAAAGCAATAGGAAAAACAAAAGTCAGTATGGTATGTGAATTATATTTGAATAAAGGTATTTTAAAGCCATGGTTATAGATAAAGGAATGAGAGCAGATGAAATATGTACTCCTCAGACAGAGAAAAATGGGCCAATAATATCCGTGTTTTAAGAGGTAAACACTCAGCTTGTCAGCTTGTTCTTTGAGTGAGGGAAAAAGAAAATGTTTTCATGAGATTTGAAAGGGCCTAATTGCCAAAAGAAACACTAAATAATGTATTTTAGAAGAAAGAAAATGAAACTAGAAAGAAGTAATAGATGCAAGCAAGAATGATGAATAAAGGAATTGGCAAAAAATGTAAGCGAATATAACTGTGCAAGGATTGTGTTAAACAAGACAGGAACAGTAGTAAACATGACTCGTTGTTGGGAATAAAACAAGAGAGTGGAAGCAAAATTCTAGGCAGATGTAACATGAAGGATGGGAAGGGGACTTGGAAATCAAAGTATTCTAAGATCCTTATTTGCTTAAGAGAAAGAGATGATCACATATGGTCAAATGAATTTTGACAAGGATGCCAAGATCATTCAGTTGGTGTTTTAGTTTTTTCAAGAACTGGGACTGGGAAAACTGGATGCATTGAAAAGAATGAAGTTGGATTTATACCTAACATCGTATACAAAAGTCAACATAGAATGGATCAGAGACCCAACTGTAAGACCTAAAATGTAAAAGTCTTCAAAGCAACATTGTTGAGAGGAAAATTGTCACCGTGTTGGATTTGGTCATGACTTCTTGGATAGGACACCAGAGGCAGAGACAGCAAGATAAGCACAGACCAATGGGAATTTCTGAGCATGAAAACACTTTACACACCAGAGACATGACAGGAGCTGGGGAGGTGGGTGAGTCGGTAAAGCACTGGTCATGCAAATGTGGGGTCTTGAGTTGAGAGCCCCAGAACCCAGAGAAAGCAGATGTGGTAGCACGTATCTGTAATCCCAGTGCTCCTGAGTGAGATGGGAGGCGGACACAGGAGACTCCCTGGTTGCTTGCAGGTCAGCTGCCTGGCACACAGTGGCAAGAAAGAGACCTTGTCTCAAACATGGAGGAAGGTGAAGACCAGCCCTGCGGTTGTTCTCTGACCTCTGTGCACTGCATTGTGTGCTCATACACATGAGCATGCACACATACATGTATACATATACACACAATATTAAAGAAAATAGCAGAGTAATAAAAGTATGGGAATTAGGTACAAATTATGTATCTGAAAAAAGATTAATACTTGGAATATGCAGAGAGCTTCTAAAATTTAATAGCAAAAAGTAGGATCTTGAAAAGAGTAAAGGACTTGAATTTCATTTTTTTCTGAAGATGATATAACATGGCTGTCAGGAGTATATAAAAACATTCAACATCACCAGTGACTGAGAAAATGCAAATGAAAGCTAGAATGCGATATTACTTCATACCTATTAGGATAGCTGTAATGAGAAATCTTCAGATTATAAGTGTTAGTGAAATGTGAAGTCAAAGCCCTTCTGCATTGTGGATTAGTTGGCTGGTCCTTCAAAAAAAATGAATTATTTTATATCGAGCCATTTCACTTGTGAGCATATACTGAATAGAGCTGGAAGCAGGATCCTGAGATATTCCTTAACTACCATTTACAGCCAACATGGAAGCAGCTAAGTGTCCACTGGTAGATTCATGGATAAGTCGACTGTGATAATACATAACACAGAACACATATGCTATTTTATGTTTAAACCTTGAGGCTGGTATAGTGAAATAAACCACTCAAAACACACTGCATGATTTTCCTTACGGGATGTAGACTAGTAAAAAGTACAGAGACAGGCTGCCAGGGGTGGAGGGCAAAGACTTGATGAGCAAGTTTGAAGTTTTAGGCTTTGAAAGATAGAAGTGTTCTGGAGAGGTGTGGTGGTCATGGTTTCAGGATACACTGAATGTATTTAGTCCCAAAGAACAGTGGTTAAGATGATATATTTCATGTTCCTGATTCTTTTATTGGTGTATTCCATGTGAATACTAAAGGAATTCGTAGACACTTTCACGCATGTACTTTGACTGTACAGGCCCCCTTCTCTCCCTCCCTTTCTCATGAGCCCCTTTGGTCTCCCTAGACAGTTCCGCTTCCACTTTCATGACATATATACACAAATGTTTTTCTCTGTCTGAAAAAAATCTAGGCTTCACAAATGAAAGAAAACATATGGCATTTGTTTTTCCGAGTCTGGCTTATTTTGTTTAACATCACGATTTCCAGTTGCATCCATTTTCCAGAAACAGTATATTTTCATTCTTCTTTATGACTGTATCAAATCAATTTTATGTATATATCATTTTTCCCTTAGCTTGGGTCTTGTGAACAGCACTGCAGAAATATGATATGCAGGTGTTTCTGTGGTTTATTAAATTAGAATTTGTCAGTCATGGGGCTGGAGAGATGACCTAGTGGTTAAGAGCGCTGACTGCTCTTGCAGAGGACCTGTGTTCGATCCCCAGCACCCACATGGCAGCTGAGAACTGTCTTTAACTCCAGTTCCAGGGGAATCCGACGCCCTCTTCTGACCTCCATGGCATTGCATGACACGGGTGCACCAACCTACATGCAGACAGTACATTCATACACATACAAAAAAAAAAAAACCCCACAAGCCGGGCGTGGTGGCGCACGCCTTTAATCCTAGCACTTGGGAGGCAGAGGCAGGCGGATCTTTGAGAGTTCAAGGCCAGCCTGGACTACAGAGTAAGTTCCAGGACAGCTGGNGGAAAATGTATTTTTAGTTTTTTTTTTTTTTTTTTTTAAGAACCCTACATACTGCTTTCCATAGGGGCTGTGCCAGCCAGCAGTGTATAGGGGTTCCCTTTTCCCTGCTTCTTGTCATTTGTCAGCATTTGTTATTTGTCTTCTTGATGATAGCCACTCTCACTGGGTGAAATAGAATCTCAGTATAATTTTCATATGCGTTTCTCTGGTGGCTAAGGATGTTGAACATTTTTAATATATTTATTGACCATTTGTACCTCATCTTTTGGAAACTGCGCACTTCATTAACTCATTTATTGATTGGCTCATTTGGCTTACATCAGTGTTTAGTTGAGTTCTTTATATATTTTAACTATTAACCCTCAATCAGATGTACAGCTAGCAAAGATTCTTTTTTTCCATTCTAAAGGCTGTCCTTCATTTGATTGTTGCCTTTATTGCATACAGCTTTTTCACTTCATGAAATAGCATTTGTCAATTCTTGGTTTTCTTTTTCTGACCTGTTAAAATCCTTTTCAGAAGGATCTTGGCATGTTTTCCTCTGTTAGGTTCAGAGTTTCAGGCCTTGCATTAAGGTCTTTGATTAATTTTAAATTGATTTTTGTACAGTGTGAGAGGTAGTGGTCTAGTGTCATATTCCTACATGGCTGCCTCTTTCTACGTCTCCAGTTTCCCCAGCAACATTTGCCTGTATTTTCTCCAATATGAATAACTTGACACCAGACAGGATGAGCATCTTTCTTTTTGCTCAGAATTGTTTTAGAAAATTTCAAACTATTGGGGAAAATATGTGGCAAATATATAAACCCAGAATAATAAAACACACAAGAGCTAGTTGTTTAAATAAAGCCACATCTCAAAGGAAATTAATAAAAATGAAAGATATTAGGATGCCAGTAAATCTAGAATCAAGGAATATATGGGGAGACTGTACCTTCTGTCCAATTTTGTTTATAAGCCTAAAAAGTTCTATAAACAATAAAGTTTATTAAAAATTAAGAGTTTAGAAAAAGAAGAAAGCAGAGGTGTTGATTAATTTTAGGCAACAAACCAGGAGTACATGCTAAAATTTGAGTCTTTCAAGCCAATCTAGAGAATTAGCAAGAATAAAGAAAATTCAGTCCACCTAATATAAAACCAATAAAGCATTTTATTAAAAGCATTGGAAATAGGAATAAATAGCACAAACCAAAATAGTAAACATAAATAAAAATGTCAGTAGTCACAATAAATACAAAAGGACAAATATAACCATATGAGATTTGGTTAATATGTATCCTCTCTGTTCGCTGTCCCCTCTTCTCACACTCCTCACACACTGGGCAGTTTATATGGGGCTTATTTGCTTCATAATATACAAAGGGAGTAAAACTGCTAATTTAATAACAAATTTGAGCTAGACTAGGCATCCAAGAGTGCTTTAACATTAGGAAAATTTGCTAGTACTACTGACATGTTAAATGGTTTATGAGAAAACATGACTTATTGTCTCAGATGCAAATAGAAGCTTTTTTGACAAACGACAGCTTTTGAAGAAATAATGATTATGTCAATATGTTCTAATACAAAAAAATGATGAAACGCACAGTTTATCAGTCAATAAAACAACTAGCAGATGTGTAACATAAGATGTATTCATGTAGATCAGACTATATTGCTTTAACAGATAAACTCTACACCATCGGTGCTTTAACACAGTGAAACAAGTCTTCCTCACAGTCTAAAGGGACATGACTTTCCTTTAAGCTCTGACTAAGGACCACAGGGTTTTTCCATTTAATGAGGCAAAACATATATTGTTGCCCTGGAAGAGGAAGAGACTGCACATAAAATTTTGCTCGATGGAAGTGGTTGATAGAAGATTATGATACTGCTCAAATTCCATTGTTCAGAACTGAGTCACAGGTCTATCCAGTTCACAGAGGCTGGGAAGGCCACAATCTTAGATGTTCAACTTGAATTAGTAAATTACCTATCATTGTATCACCTTGTGACAATTAATAGGCCTTCATTTTACAAAAGATTCATCTCTTATTATTTGGATGGAGATATAGAAACAATCTAACATGGTCTGTGGAAAAGGTCTGAATTTTTAGATGTTATATTTCCTTGCACTGGAGTAAGTTATTTTCTAAGCCTCTCTCTTCCCTTTGTCCCCCAAATTAAGCCAATCACAACAAAATACACTTTTAAACTCTGGAGTTTGAGAGATCCTTCTCTAGAGTGGCAAATTCATTGGGCATGGGTTTCACCTTCTGAGTTGCAGCAGAAAACTAAGTATAACATTAATAAAAGGCAATTATAGAAAATTATAGAAGACATTATTAAAAATTTGTAGAAGAAAACATTAAAACACAGAAGGAATGAATTGATAACCTGATAGATATACCATGTTCATTGGTGAGATATTCCATATCTTGTAAACAACAGCTTTTCCTAAATCTGTCCAGTATAATTGCCCTAAAAATTCCAACAATGCTCTTCAAATTTTTTATTATATTTAAATTTATTTTGTGTGTGTGCACATGGTACATAACATGTATGTAGGTCAAAAGGCAACTTGGGGAAGCTGGTTCTCCCCTTCTACCATGTGGACTGGCTGAGGGGGAAGCACATTCACTCAGGGAGCCATCTTGCTGACTTCCAACAATGAGTTTGAACTTGACAAGATGATTCTAAAATTCATAGGCAAAACCCAGTTAAACCAAGCTAAAGATTAAAATAACTAATACAAATTTTAAAGATGATATGGGGATTATCCATAGCAGATATCAGGACATAACTAAAAGTGATGATAGTAATTATTAGTTTTAAGCCTGAACCCTTGAGACCAATGGACATGGTATTACAATTCAGCAGAGGAAGATAATGGAATATTTACTGAATACTGCTTCCATATAGAAAAATAATTAGATCCTTACCACACATTAAAATATTCATTCTAGCTAGATTAAAGATCAAATGAAAAATTAGGATTCATAGAAGACAATACAGGAGCTGATTGAGTTTAGGTAGTGAGTTATTATGTAAAAAAAATACTGAAAAGAAAGACACCTGGACCCCATTTGGTGACCATGGGAAGAGAAAACCCCAGTGTGGAGCACAAGGGCAGGACTGATGGTGGTTTGGGCTTGCCAAGGAGGAGACTTCAAACATGACATCTTTCAGCCTAGTAAAAAAATCATAAGCTAAAGATGCTAAAACTATGATATATGTGGCATTCATATGCACATATTTGGAGTGATGCATGTTGGAAGGAACAACAACAACAAGACTGGGTCAAAGAACTGACTGAAATGGTGAACTCCTGCTCAAAACAGTAAACTTCTGCATTGAGAATTTTGAGACTGAGAAAAGATGAGAAACATGTTTGGCAGAGTGCATGTGGGGTAGGGTGGGGTGGGGTGGGGCAGGGAGTTGGGCATGTGTCTAGATTTGATTTGATTTGAAATTTTGTATGAAATGCACAAAGCTTCAATAAAAATTGACTTTGAAAAAAAAAGGACACATAAACCTGACTCCACAATAGTTTTTAAAAATACTATAAAAGTTAACATAAAGCAAAAGGTAAGCTACTGGCAAGGAGAAAATATTGCCAATAAACATAACTAGCAAAAAGGTTTGTATCTAGAATTTGCAAAGAACACAGAAATCTACTAAGATATCTCCTAGAGAAGCTATTGATTATCAAAATGCAAAGTAGATAAAAATAATGTCCCTAGAAGCCTTTTCATTTTCTGGCTATTACAGACAAATATTCATTCATTAAGATAATGGGTAAACAAGTTGTGGTTCATTAATACACCAGAAGAATATATACAGAAAATCAACTTATCTGTCTTTCTCATACACACATATGGATAGTATTTAAAAGTTTAATGCTGAATATAAAAGTACATGTTTCAAGAAGACACACACACTAATGTTAAACAGTTTCAATGGACAAAATACTATTAAATATATTTTGGGTTTCTTTATTGACATCTACTTATACAATACAGTTCTAAAAACAACTGGAAATGATAATAAATTCTAAGTTTATAAATCGAACATGCTCAAGAAGGATACTCAAGAATCCTCACTAGTGATCCTTGTCTTGTTTTGCAACAGGTATTAACCATGTAGACCAGGCTGGCCTAGAACCCACTATGTAGTTCAGGTTGGCCTAAAACTCATGGCAATCTTCGATCTCAGCCTCCAAAGTGCTGAGATTATAGTGTGAGCCACTACATCTCAACTTCTTTCTTTCCTTTCTTTCTTTTCTTTCTTTCTTTCTTTCTTTCTTTCTTTCTTTCTTTCTTTCTTTCTTTCTTTCTTTCTTTCTTTCTTTTTTTTTTTTTTTTGGTCTTTTTGAGACAGGGTCTCCCTGGAGCCCCAGCTGTCCTGGAACTCACTCTGTAGACCAGGCTGGCCTTGAACTCACAAAGATCCACCTGCCTCTGCCTCCTGAGTGCTAGGATTAAAGGCGTGCACCACCACACCCGGCTCAACTTATTTCTTTTTAAAAAAATATTTTATTATTTATTTTACTCTAGTTTTTGTGTGTATGAGTGTATTGCCTCGTTGTATATAAGTGAACTCCTGTCATGCAATGCCTGTGGAGGTCAGAAGAAGGCATCAGATTTCCCTGCAACTCAAGTTATAGACAGCTCTTAGCCATATGTGGGTGCTGGGAACTGAACCAGGGTCCTCTTCAAGAGCAGCCAGTGCATTTAACCACTGATCCATCTCTCCAACCCATCCAACTTTTTATTTTTTAAAAGGCAAATACCCCAAAAATATGACTCAAACATGAGAGGTGCTGAAGCTCCAAATGGAATCTGTAGGCTCTAATCTCTTACACTAAAAAGAAGTGACAGGTAAATGGCCAACTTCCTTTCCCTTTCCCTGTGTCCCAGAGAATTATGTCCCCAGGATCCCTGTGATGGAGACCCCCCTTGCAGTAGTCCATAAAACTCTCCTGGAGACTGCAGTGGCCTGATAGAGTGTGGTGATATGAATGGGCAGGTATTTGGAGTGGGCTCTTACATTGCACCATATTATTTCTTTGGGGAAAGCTGCCTTATGTATAAAAGTATAAATAATATACTTTTGTGCAATGATAAATTGGGGGTTATGTACTATTATACCTAAAATATAAAAATTTTATAAAAATCACCTCATTAGTACTTTTTGGATTTTGAATTACAATTTTTGTTTCTGACTTAGATGTATGCTACTCTAGAAAATAAAAGGTTTTTATTCTGGAGATTGGTGGACTTCCTTTTACTCAGCACTACTGGGTCATTCCTGGCAACAGCCGATCTTTAGCATGCTTTGTGGTAGTCTATGGCCAGGGAACAACAGTATGGGGGATCTGAGCTGGGTCTGTGCAGCTGTAAATGTATAATTAAAGATTAAATTTAAGGAAAACATCTTCCTTTATGAGATGGCATGAGTAAAGTGACCAGTGACAGGAGACAGACCCGTCAAGGGATTCCAATCCATTGCCTTTGAGGATGGTACTGGGTTACTGAAGATAAAGTGGTTAGAATCATCAGATGAAAAATTTTTTGGTCTTTTTGAGACAGGGTCTCCCTGTAGCCCCAGCTGTCCTGGAACTCACTCTGTAGACCAGGGTGGCCTTGAACTCACAGAGATCCACCTGCCTTTGCCTCCCAAGTGATAGGATTAAAGGCATGCACCACCGCATCTGGCTCAGATGAAATTTTACTCAATATTGTTTGCTATAATTTTACTCAATATTGTTTGCTATAATTTTACTCAATATTGTTTGCTATGACCAGTTTGTGAAGAATTAAAATAGAGCTCAGTTAACTCCTGTATTTAGTTAACTAGACTCTCCATCTGATCTGACTGATTCTCATTAGAGTCAGTCACTGAACCGCAGAGGAGCCTGCTTCACACAGGCAGGATTTCATAGGCTTGTTGACAAAAGCTTCTCCTTTTGAACTAGATGGTGTTTCTTCCTTTGGTCAGGGTCCTCAGACAGTATTGCTTATAACACTGTTTCCTATTTTTAAATATTTTTATTGATGTTTTGGGCATTTCATACGTCATTTCTCAGTCCAATTTAGACTCATTTCCCTTTCCATGGCCCCCACCCCACCTGAGTTCATGCATTCTTCCATACATGTCTTTTTTTTTTTTTAATGTGTATGAATGTACTGTCTGTATGTAGGTTTGTGCACCCATGCCGTGCAGTGCCGTGGAGGTCAGAAGAGGGTGTTGGATTCCTCTGTAACTGGAGTTAAAGACGGTTCTCAGCCACCATATGGGTGCTAGGGATTGAACCCAGGTCCTCTGCAAGAGCAGTTGGCGCTCTTAACCACTAGGCCATCTCTCCAGCCCATACATGTCTTATATCTTTTTCTGAGTCTTTTGAAAATTTTCAAAGCAGAGGATTATTGTTTTGGCGAGAACTTTACTGTTTCAGTCCGTTCTTTGTCCCAGTTCTTTTGTTGTTGTTGTTCCCTCCATAACACTGTTTTCTTTTTATGCCATCTATCTGTAATCCAACGTCAGTGATGTTAGTAGTAAGTAAGGGCTTTCTCATAACCAGAGAACCATCTTGGGACAGGATAAAGCTTGGAACTGCTCTTTGAAAAATGAGCAAGTCTTCGCAAGATTCGCTCCTTCCTCAAGCTAGAGTTGGCAGAATAGCCAGAGCATACTGCTGCCTGGAGTGAGCCTTCCTACGGAAGCCCCGTTCTATGGCTGCTGCGGAAGCCCAGACTCCCTTTCCCATTGTCTCCTGACAGCTTTCCCTTAGAGCAGTTGGAAGAGTGGAGAGCCCTGTTTCTGAGACAGAAAAGTGTTTTCACACCTGAAGTGTAATTTCACACCTTGTGTTTCTCAGCAGATAAGTGCATAAAATAACACATCAAACCGGAATAGAAAAAGATCAACATACAAAGAAAACTGTAGGTTGTAATTTGCTTCCTACCTTACAATGCGCTGAGAGGGAACGGGAAATTATAGAGATCTGGGTTTACGCTTTGAAAAAGTTTGACTGGTGGTTAGGTGGGGAAGTGAGCTGTAAACACTAATCAGCCTTCTGCTTGCACTGAACAGAAGGTACAGGATGATGGAATTCACGAAGTACCCTAACATTTTGACTTTTTAAAGAGTAGCATGTGTCTAAGTTAGAAGCAAAAACTGTAGTTAAAAGTCCAAAAATAATCAATGACATGATTTTAATAAATACAATCGTGGAGATCATTTTCTTTGTAATGATCTGCTCAGAAATTTTAGTAAAATTAGATGGCATTAGTAAAATTTGTATGTTTCCTTTCTATAAATAACAAAAATTAGGCTACTAGTCACTATTTCAGAGCATTCCAATAATGCATGGGGTTTTAAAATGAGAGGTTTCAGTTTATTAAATTGGAAAACTTAAGATTGAAAGAAAAGGTCAAGCTTCCTATGTAGTCATGTGTGAGTATTCATTATAAAATACTTTTTGAAGATCTAGCATCTGTCAGGCACTAGGCCTGTGGTAACAACCACTAGGTACTGTGGTAACAAGGCGAGCCCTCACTACCACTGCAGAACTGGCAGCCTGCAGTCAAGAAACCAGGTGAAAACTTGGTGTTGGTGGAGTGCAAGGATTCCTGGTTAAAGTGTTGTGCAAACTAGACTTTGCTGGTAGAGGTTAGGGGAAGACACATGTCCACTAGGGTACCAGAGCATTGGGAGAGAACACAGACAGGACAAGGGGAGGTGAGCTGCTGAGGTGAGATGCATGAGATGGTCCAAAGAATGTGCTGGCTATGTAGAGAGCAGGACAAGGAGTGACTCTTCAGCTCAGACATAAAACAATAACTTGACTGTAGGAAAAAGCCATACATGGAGAAGAGTCTACAAATTGATTTTGGTACATAATTAAAGAAGCTCTGTGGATGTCCACAGGCACCATTGCATGCACATATGCCTGTGCACCTGTGTACTCTGTGCAAATAGAGCTTCTAATGAACCTCAGAAGTGTGCCAGATCATGAGCTGCATAAAACGGTAGGCACAAAAGGCAATAATCCACATAAGATGTGGCAGTCCAGCAGCAGGGCCAGCCCTGAAGATGCTTACTGTTGAAAGAACTTTGCTATTCTTGTAAGTACTGTGACTAAGGCAGCACAACAGAAAGCACTGATGCTTTCTCATCCCTCTCTTCTTTGTTTTGCTATAGATACATACGGAAAACTCTTTCTTCTCAATTGTGTGGGTCAAGAGATGTCCCGCTGCAAGACCTCCATTCGGCGTGGCCAGCCCAATCCTGTCTATAAGGAGACCTTTGTCTTCCAGGTGGCCCTCTTCCAGCTCTCTGACGTTACGTTGATGATTTCCATTTACAACAGGCGTACTATGAAGAGAAAGGAGATGATTGGCTGGATTGCTCTGGGCCAGAACAGCAGTGGAGAGGAGGAGCAGGACCACTGGGAAGAAATGAAGGAAACCAGAGGCCAGCAGGTCTGCAGGTGGCATACACTGCTGGAATCCTAGGTTTGCCAGCCAGCGGTTATGTGCTGTCAGCTTTGCTCATCCACATCACTGGCTCCTGACACCAAATCAGAGCATTTTTTAGGGGCTTTTAAAACTCTGGAATGTTCTGAGTGGGCTCTTTGTGTTTCCCAAAAGTTTGCTTTGAATTTAAATATTGTAATGAAAGAAAACTTACCTACATAGGAAACATTATTGTGGTTGAGACCACTGGTAGTGAGTTAATTTGTGCTGATAGATGATGGAGTTTGGGTTCACACTATGGGATGCAGCTTCTGTTATTGTCAGTGTTTGCTTAGAGAGTAGCCTGAGACTACAGGGGAGTTGTTCAATGTTCCTGGTCACCATTGCTTGGGTGTAAAACCAGCATCTTCCTAGTGTAAAGAATTCCAAAATACAGGAAGGAATCACACTGAAGGATACAGAGAAATGGAATCCAGTCCATTCCTCTGTCACACTCACTCTCTTTATGGAAAAACTATTTACTCAAAAGGTAATTGTTATAAATTTGTGCTATAAAATAAATTTGTATTCATTACCTGCCTCTTTTATCTCAATTAGATATTATGGTTTCTAAAAGAATTGTGTATATGAATCATTTTGAAGCTGGAGAAGGGTTTAAAAATTACTGTTGTATGACTTGTCTCCTTTTGAATATGTAAGATTTCAAATTTGTAACTGTCAAGAGTTTTATGCTGTCTTTCTTACCTAATGAGTCCCCAAAGAATAAGAAGAAATATTTCTGAATCTGACGTCTTTAGGCTTATACCTTTTCTATACCACTCACTCGTGCATATATTTTGTATAGACTCCTGCACGTCAACCACATTCACTTTTAAAAAGCAGTGTTCTTTGCCAGCAGAGCAGAGTAAAATGCATACAGTGGGATCTTAATAAATGCCGATTTGATTGACTGGTGGGAATGAGCATGTGAACTGCACTGAGTAAAGAAATACTTTCCCTCTGTGTGGAATGGCACTGACTTCTCAGAGCATTTGAAATGTCTGCAACTGTCATTTTTCCTGGCATTTGCAACCACATGTATTAACAAGCCCTTGTCTTCTGGGCACATGCTGTTTATTCTGAACACTGATCTTGTATGGCTCTGGGCATGGAGTTTTACTTATGAGTGACTTTTACATATTTATGAAACGCATGTTTGTTTTCTTTATTCCGAGATCTGAGCTCTTAATTCCAATTACTTTCACCTGGTATAATAAAGTAAGGAAAGAATATTCATGGAACCCCGTGCCCAGTGTTAAGCTTTTCTGAGCAGTTGCTCAGTCTCTTATTTTTAGCTTTTTATGTTTCATTGTTGACTTTTCCTGTCTGTGGGAAGAGTGATAGCTAGTGATGGATGTATACAGTCAAAAACACACAGCTCCTCCTCAGCTCTACATTTTGACAGATTGTAAGCGTAGGCTGCAATCCTAGAAGAACATATTTATTCTGTGCAGTTTGTAATGGTTATCCTGACAAGACCACACTAGTGCACAGGACAACTCTACTATGATTACAGGGATCAAGCCTTGAAAGAAATGGACTTCACATGGAAAGATCAGAATTTGTAGAAGAAATTAGTATCTTGATTTCTTTTTGGCAGGCCCTGGCATTTCCTATGTGTGGCTGGTAGTTTGGGGGGCTGAGAAATGAAAGCACGCTCCTTTGGTTTCCCCCTACCTTCCTTGGGAAGACCTTGGAGTGCTTTTCCATCATCATGTCCATTAACTGCCAAGTGGGCTTTGCAGTGTGACTATGTCACAGGCTAGAACTGAGTGCAATTGATGAAGGGAACGGCGAAGAATTGGCTTTTCACATCCCTCCCTCTCTGTGTGCCTGTGTTTAAAGGGAAGTGGAGCAGCCTCGCTGTGCTTCCTTTCTGCCACTGGCATAATAGCAGCATTCATTTTAAAATTTACATTTGAAAAAAATCTGTATATATTGTACAGACAGCCCTGGGTTTTCCTCGCTCGTGCCTGCCTGCTCTGAGCATTGCCTGCACCCCTGGCTCTGTGATACCAGTGATCACCTACCCTTCATGTCCTGCTCCTTGACATACCGGTTGGTGTACTGAAGGAGCCCTCGTGGGGTCTATCTGCTTTCCTATAGTCGCCTGAGGATGAAGTCTACAGGACTGTGCAGCATATATTAAGTGTGGAGGATGCCTGAAAAGCGTTTTTCATTTTTTAATGTTTTTCTTTGTTAGTGCTACTCACCACACAGAACACATACACATCTTGAATATGTGGCAGAATTCACCCTCAACTGATTGTATAAACATCAGATTCTACAGACAAGAAGCACTGAAATATGAGGCTGAACGTTTTTTACCTTGATTTGAAATTCTACTTCAGTAAGATCTTTTGATTTTGTGCACTTAGACTCTCTTATTTTCTTGGCAAAGTCTAGACTCAAATGCATTTAACATATTTTTCACTTGAGCGTTTTTAGCTACGTTTGCTTCAAAAGAATTATGAAAGATAATTAGCCAGCTCTGCGGTGGGAAAGCTGCTTTTGCCTATTTCTCCTAGCTAATGATTAATATCTCATGGGGAGCCTGACATGGAAGCAGCACTGGTTTTTTGTTGCATGAGTAGTTCTTTCAGTGCTTTTCCTGAAGAGTGTGCTTTTTAAATAATATCGTTGCAAATACAGGATGCACTGGGTTTATGGAGATGTGCTTCCCTGTGGGCCTTCTTTTGGGGAGTGGGTTTACACTCAATTGAGAGGCTGGTTTCAGCAGCCTTGGTGCTGGCTGCTGTGCTCTCTGCTCCCCTCTGACTATTGTTGAGTTTTTTAAATGGACTATTCACCAGGCAGTGAACACCTGCTCTCCGTTGCCTCTCCTTCACTGGCTCCCTGTGAGATGCAGTTGTTTTGGACCCTACTTTTGCTGATGATGCATAACTGCTGGGGAAGTCCCACCTCCCTTAGCCTAAGAAGAATTTGTAATGCCCTTGAATGTATTCTTCTCAGCATTCCACCTGCATGGTGCCGAGAAAGGCTCTTTTCTCACACTACATGTTCAAACAGAGAAGAGAGATGGTGTATCATTATTTGGTTTAGGCACCATTAGCTATGATATTCTTGACAGTGCTACAGCAAGCCTGAAACATACCTTTTGCCCTTTCAACATGTAAATTCACAATATTACAGGAATTATGGTTACCTCTTGTTCATTGGGATCTGTATTGTGGCTGCATTAGATGATCATATCTGAGAATCCCAACTTTTCTTTCCAAGCAAAGCACTGTTTAAATATCACCACAAGTAAATTGATGTACTGAACTTTCAGGGTGGACACAGAGCTGTGTCTTCCCTGAAATCTGGCTATGCTTTAGATGCAGAGGACTTAGTATATGAAGATCTGAAAAGGGAGTAGACAATAATGATTTGTAAGTAACGTGAAACCACATGGAAACATTGTTTAGAGACAGGGTCTCACTCTGTTGTCCATTGTAGCATACTCTGTATCCCAGGCTTGCCTTGAACTAATGATCCTCCCACCTCAGGTTCTAGAGTGCTCAGAGTTTACAGCTATTATAAAATGGCTCTTCCTTAGCTTTGGATGGAACTGTCATTAAAGACTATTCAGTTCTACTTGATCCAAGACAAAAGCAAATGATTAATAATCTTGAAATGGCAAGCACACTTTCATTATCTGAAAACTAATTTGTTTAAAACTGTAAGGGAAATGATATGGAAGAGTTAAAAATCAGTATGTTGACATGTTTGGTATATATTCAAGAGTGACTGAATCTGCTGAAAATCAAATAGCACTCAACAATTTAGTGCAATTCTGGACAACACTTATAAAGACATAGAATTAAACAGATGTAATTTACTGAAGCCAGTGTAGGCTGAGTGGATGAAGCTTGGGTTCATGTGGAACTCTGCTAACTGTGTGGCCTTAAAGAAAATGACTTGGGGGATGAAAAGATGGCTCAGCAGCACTGGCTGCTCTAGCAGAGAACCCAGGTTCAGTTTCAAGGACGCTCATGGCAGCTAACAATGGTCCGTAACTCCTATTCCAGGGAATCTGACATCATCTTCTGCCCTTTGTGGGCATTGCAGGACATTGGCGCACCAAAACATGCAGGCAATATACTCATACACATGAAATAAAAATAATAAATACATGTTAAAAGAAAATAACTTAGCTTATGCCCCAGTATCCTCAACTGGAGAATGGAAATCGTGCCTACTTCATACTGGTCACAGTTGTAATGTGACCAGAATAGAAGCTGGTGCTTAGTTAATATTCAGCATTTCCTATGTACAGTCATGCTTTAAAAATGTTCAAGATTTACTAATTTTTCTAGGAAAGTAATAACACTAGAAGAAAATCCATTTTTTTTTTCAGATTCTTGAAAAAGAATAGCTTCTTGAAGCTGGCCTGGATTTGTACAGAAAGTAGATCGTATCAGGAGATAAGCATGGTATATGGAGTAAATTAAATCTTAATGTCAACTGTGGTACAACCAAATCTGTGACCTTTATCCTTTTAGTTTGGAGGAGGTGCCAAACTCAGATAACTTATGTTTACATCTTAATCAACTGCACACTAGGCCTTTTCTCGCCCTGGCTCTACAGTTCCTACTGGACAGACCCTTACTACCTCTGTCAGGGAGCTTGCTGAAGATGAGTCGACTATACAGTTTAACTTTGGTCTGAAAAAAATAAAACAAACTGTATGGCACTTTTAAAATTAGATATGTATTTTAAAATGTAAGTTTTAAAAACTTATCCTTGTAATGAAGAGCTTTCAATGACAACTATCAAAGCTTAGAACTCTTTGTCCGACTGGAAAGTTCTATCTGGAACCAGTTACCACCTTTTCCCATAGATCACAATGAAAGGAATTCTCCCAGCAGACAACACCTTCTTTCATAGAAGGTTAAGAGATGTTGATACAATAGAAAGTATGTCTGGGCTGGAGGGATGGCCTAGCGGTTAAGAGCGCTGACTGCTCTTGCAGAGGACCTGGGTTCGATCCCCAGCACTCACATGGCGGCTGAGAACCATCCGTAACTCCAATTCCAGGAGAACTCCAGTTCCAGGGGAATCCGACACCCTCTTCTGACCTCTGCGGTGTTGCATGACATGGGTGCACAAACCTACATGCAGATAGTACGTTCATATACATAAAATAAATAAAAATTTAAAAACATTAAAAGAAAGTATGTCAGGTTGCTCTCAGTGAGTCAAAATTTGAATGATGCGAATTATCTAAGAATTTAGAGAAAATTTTGTTTGACCCTTTCATCTGGAGAAATCAGAAGCAAGTCACCTCAGGAATACTTGTTACTAAGTGCCACGAATCAATCATCTTTTGCTTGGGTTTTTTTTTTTGTTTGTTTGTTTTTCCTACTGTACCCAAGACTGGCTTTGAAGTCATTATGGAACTGAGGATGACCTTGTACTTCAGATTGTCCTGCCTCTACATCCTGAGTGCCAGGATTACACATGTGCACGGCCATATCTGTTTTCTGGTGCTGGGGGCTGGGCACTCTACCAACTGAGTTAGGTCCCAGCCCTTGCTTGGATTTTAAACTTTGAGTGATTCTGCTGTGGATTGCTATGAGGCTATACTCCTACCCACTGCCAGATATTCTGTGTTAAATTCCAGGGTTCTCAGCTCAGGGGCAACATGAAGACATTGGACAAGAATCCCTTAGTTCAGTACTTTATGATGAGAATAACTGAACATGTAGGAATGATCCAGCTATTGGTTGGGAAGTGAGAAGGTTTAGGAAGTGACTTTTGGTCCCAATGACTCAGAAGGTAGAGCCCTATTTACCTAGAGGACAGTGCTCATTTTCCAAGCTTAGCCACATGGGCAGTCAGAGCAGCCAGTGACCCTGAGTGATGAACCTTTTTCACCAAGTAGACACTAGCAGAATTATATGTAGGTGGTCTTGGTAGCTTAAGTGTTCTCATTGAACTTTCTCTTATCTAGTACTGTTATTTGGGCTAACACAGCTCTTAAAGATTTTGTGAAGACATTGGCCATCACTGAGACCACAGTACATACCAATTTGCAATCAGTATTTTTAATTATATGTGGTAAAGAGTAGAGTTTCTACCTGGGGGAAGGAGGTAGGCTCATAGGCTAAACTTATCAGGCAAGGACTGCTGAGTTCCCTGAGTTGGTTGAGCCTTGGAGAGAACTGCCAAGAGGGTCCCAGAATCATCCTTTTTTAGATGACTTTTAAAATAGTTGTGCTGGCAATGTTAGTTCTAGCTTAAGGAAAAGTGGGAGGGCACCCAGGAAGCGCGTCTGTAGACGGTCTCTTCTGAAATCGCAGTTCCATGTATGACTCGACCCTCCTGGCTTGTGTTCTTCACCTTTGGATGCTTACTCTACACTGATTTTTTTTCTATTCTTCATGGGTGTTCTCTGGGGCGCTCCTACTCAGGGTTGGTTCAGGCAACCCTGGGGGTGCCTATAGGCTCTGGATGACTCTCCTCTCCTATGCCGGGTTGACTGTTTTTGTTCCCCTTGAGCCACATTTTAGTATCCTAGACACAAGTGATAATCACCTATATTTATAGGCACAGTGGAACCTGCAGTATGACTTAAGGTTTTATAGTGCAAACACATGGGCGGCAGTCGTGATCTGTAGATCTAAGAGCCTGTGAAGAGCTCTCCAGTGCTCTCTAATACTGCCTGGAGGTGTCTCCCTGGGAGTTTTTCCTTGTTCCTGTGTGAGGAAACAACCAATCTACTTTGATGTTCCAGAGAAGGAAGATTTCCCTATTGTATCATCAGATTTATGTATTATTTTTGTTTACTTAGTTTTCCCCTTAAAAGATCTAGTTAATGTTTTATATTGTTTGGGTGTGCAAATGAATTCATTAAGAGAGAATAAAGTCACTGATCTTTAGTATATATGTTCTGGATTCTGGGACTAAAGATGGGTGGGTGAAAAAAACAGTTCAATTGTTTTTTGTTTCTAAGTAATTTCTCCCTTTCATGCTAGACGCTGATAAGGACTGTAGACAAACAAAATATTTTTTATTATCTTGTAATTTGGGGCTTAATGTATTTTTTGTAATGGTTTCTTTCTCCCCTGTGAAGGGGAGAGGATTCAGAGAAGGTGGAAGTTATTACTCTGTGTATAGTTAAAGAATAAACAACCTTGCTTGTTAGTCTATCCGTGCTTCTTTTCAACATAAATGGGTGTTTTGTATCTGAGGGAGGAATGCTGTGTTCCACTCCTGCAGAGAAATGAGTTCCAGTGATACACATTAGATGGTAATTTGAACTTCTGTGACTGAATATTGAATCTCTGTTGCAATGCCCTGGGATGCTAGGTCTGTGTAGGCAAACGTGACATTCTTCTTCTAAGCTCTGCATCTCAGGAGTTGCTTCTCCTTACTGTTGGAATGTATGGACTGTAGCTGTAGGATAAATGGGAAAGAATCCAAACAGAAAGCCCTGTAACCTTTCTGCTTTAGACTAAAGGTTAGTTATGAGATCATATTACACAGAGTAGGACAGACTTAGAAAGAAAAATACTGAATGTTTTATTTCATTTGTGGATCCTAGACTTGATGTGGATACATAAAACCATTTAACACATGATATGAAAGGTGGAGGAACATAGGAGGGAGAGGGAAACTGGGGGAAGTGGGGAAAAGGGAGGGAGGAAGTGGAAGACATGGGATGAATATGGTCAAAGTATGTGACATCCTTAAGTTGTCTTTATGAAGGCAAACACTATGTACAATGAATAATTCCCACCCCATCTCCCCAAACCCTACATAATCGGGACAACCTTATGATGTATAGAGATCAATGTTGGGGTGGTTACTACCATGGGGGATGGGTCAAGAACTGTTTTCTAGTTTGGGATTTTTTTAAGTTTTATGTGTATGAGTGTTTTGCCTGCATGTATGTAAGTGTACCATGTGTGTGCAATGCCCTGAAGAGACAAGCAGAGGGTGTCTGATTCCCCTGGAACTGGAGTTATGGATGGTTGTTAGCCACCATGCAGATGCTGGGAGGCCACAGAAAGGGTTCTTAACCACTGAGCAATCTCTTCAGCCCCTAGTTTTAGATTTTTAAATTGATCTGAATATAATCTGGCTTTGAGGTCCCAGAAATCAAACCCACGGCCTTGTACACGTTAAGGAAGTCCTCTATTACTGAGCTATATCCCCAGCCCTGAATATAATCCTTGACATTTTCAACTTTAGAACAAAAGACAAGTTGGATTTTTCCCAATGAATTTATTGGTTATCTTTCATAAATTCATCTCAAATGTCTACTAAACATGTCTCAAGCTTCACAAGTCTCAGAATCCTTGGTGGCCTAAAACAACTTACTGAAGAAAAAAAAATGTCTAAGTGTTGCCCAATGGATGGCCCATAATAAAAAGAGCACCTCTCTTATCTGATAATGACCTTGATGCTTGAAGAAAGATAACAGAAAACTACCAAGTACATACATATCCCTCTCACCCTTAGCCAGGAAACAACCAGGGTCAGGTTGGGCTGGAGCTGTGTGTTGGGCTCTGCTTCTTCGTGGTTTGTCTCTACTTTTCCAGGTTCTGTGACTATCTCTGTGAATTTCTGAAGTATTTTCTCTTTCTCTCTTTGGAACAGAGCCTGTTCTTTCAATACTGACTCCCTTCCTTGTTAACTGGTCAGATGGAGGCACCTTCCTGTGTGTCATCTTACCAGGAAGTGAAAGCTGCCAATTAACTCTTAAGTGACAAATATGTTCAGGAAGAGAGAGAGAGAGAGAGAGAGAGAGAGAGAGAGAGAGAGAGAGAGAGAGAGGAGAGAGAGAGGAGAGAGAGAGAGAGAGACTCTTTTTAAGTTGTTATACATAAAATACCCCATTCTAGAGACACATTTCTTTTATTAGATGGTTGGTCAAGTTCCTAAGAGCTGGCACTTGAGCAAAGCTTGCTAATTTTGCCACATTTCCCTGTGTGCCATAGTAATCTTTATTAACACACAACCCTTCCACATCATAGAACAGTGTTTTGTTATGCCACCATATTAATGTAGGCAAGATCGAGTTTTATTACCAGGAAATACAAAGTATTTCCCTGAAATTAAAAATATAATTTTATTATAGATTTATTAGTTTTGAATCTGGGAATAAGAAGTTAAAATGCTACTATTGTGATAGAGATGTATTTGTTAGGATAAGATGTGGCCTCTATTTCCAGGTTTAACTGTGATGCTTTTGTGATAAATTCATGAGTTTACTTTTTCAGAGAAATTTTAGATTCATAACAAAATTGAGCAGAAAGAGTTTGCTCTTCCCCAGGCCTTCATACCACGTCCTTCCTTCACTTTCAGCATCCTATCTGTCACAAGGCAGAGTCTGATATTATCTATCATCTATCTATCTATCTATCTATCTATCTATCTATCTATTTATTTATCATCTATCTATCTATCTATCTATCTATCTATCTATCTATCTATCTATCTATCTATCATCTTGGCATATCCTGAGGGGAAGTAGGTAGCTCATGGGTAGGGTTTATTCCTGGTGTGGTATATTCTGTGGGTTTTGAATAATATATAATGAGTGTATTTATTATTGTAATAACATACAGGATACATTCACTGCCCTAAACCTCCTTCTCTGACGAAGTCCTGGCAAACACCGATCTCTGTGTTTTCTCTATAGTTTTGTCTTTTGCAGAATGTCGCATAGTTGGAATGAAGCAGTATGCAGACTTTTCAGATTGTCGTCTTTCACTTACAATCTGCATTTACATTTTCGTGTCTTTTTATGCCTTGATAGCTCATTTCTTTTAAGCGTTGAGTAATAGTTCGCAGTCTGGATGTAGCAGTTTGTGACCTATTTACTTTTATTCCAAATCCCATTTGCTATGACACATTTGAATGTGGATGTTCACAGGAAAACAATTGATTACTTCATATGATCCATCCAATAAAATGTAGCAGCTCTACTCTGGAGCAGGTTTCACCTAGGTGACAGAAGACTTGTTTACAGGTTAGAGAGATGTGTGGAAAAGATAGGATAATTTTGTATTTTGCAATATTAGCCAGTGGAAGGTCTTCTTCTCCTTTGGAATCTCAGCAGTGAAAGTTCTGGACTGTATGGGTTGGATCCTATATTTAGTGACTCCGCAGTGTTTTGATGATCAGTGATTTTCCTATATTGATTAAAAAGTACTACCGATGTTTGTTCTGGCTCAGGATAGGAAGGTGACTACTGATTCCGGTCTATATGACTTCCCTTCATCACTTCTGTAGAGAGAAGGGAAGGTCTGTGGTCATGCTATGTCCATGTCAATCATACACACTCATTAAAGTCCGTTCGCAAGTATCTGGCAGTACTGTATTCCCAGGGGAAGGGTGGCCCATGACAATATGGAGGCTGACAGGAGCAAGCAGATGGACTTTGGAATGATGACGGATAATCACATGGAGTGAATGAGGGGGAGGCCTGCCTCACGAGCCATTTTGATCATTTTTGTGTGTGCGGCCTGCCCTTTGCTTTGTGCCTGCAACCAGTTGTGGAGCTGGACTTTGGAGTAGAGATAAAGGTGTGACTGTGCAAGGAGGATCAGATGGAAGTTAATAAGGTCTGCCTTCTGGTACCATGTCCTCCTCTAATGAGCACTCAGTGGAAGTTCTTCAAGCCTCTATTCAGCATCTGCCAGAGGACTCCTAATACCAATTTTACTTATTTTTACTAGGTCATAGGAATAAGGTATTTTAATTTTTTTCCCATTAATATAACAAGCCCTGGGAGACCCTGTGGTGGACCAGGGCCACAGATAGGATGAGGTCCTAGGCGGAAAAATAATTTGCAGAAATTTTGAGAGATACATGGTTTGGGGATACTGGAAGCTATTTTATTATTATACTAAGATCAGGTCTGCTTTTTATGTTGCTGTATCAAAGTAATTGACACTTTTAGATCTCTTCCAGTAATTTGACTATAAATNACCATGTCCTCCTCTAATGAGCACTCAGTGGAAGTTCTTCAAGCCTCTATTCAGCATCTGCCAGAGGACTCCTAATACCAATTTTACTTATTTTTACTAGGTCATAGGAATAAGGTATTTTAATTTTTTTCCCATTAATATAACAAGCCCTGGGAGACCCTGTGGTGGACCAGGGCCACAGATAGGATGAGGTCCTAGGCGGAAAAATAATTTGCAGAAATTTTGAGAGATACATGGTTTGGGGATACTGGAAGCTATTTTATTATTATACTAAGATCAGGTCTGCTTTTTATGTTGCTGTATCAAAGTAATTGACACTTTTAGATCTCTTCCAGTAATTTGACTATAAATTACAGTTAGAATGTTCTCTAGTCCCTCTGCTTCTGAGAAACAAAGTTATTAGATTCTGCTTTAAAATTATTTTTAACATATTTGTGTGCATGTGTGTGTATATGTATATGTGTGGGCCTGATTGTGTGTGTGTGTGTGGGATACACATTCCCTAGTGTGCCTGTGGAGGTTAGGGGACAACTTTGTGGTGTCAGTCCTCTCCTTCCACTTCTCTGTGGGTACTGTAGATCGTGTTCAGATCAGCAGGTTTCCATGGTCTTTAACTCCTGAGCCATCTTGTTCACCCAGGTTAGTTTCTTTAAACACTGACAACATAGCCAATTACAAACTCATCTTTTAGTTGACTGTAGATTTTCCTTTATAACAATTTGAATAAGGAAAGTACTAACTTAGCTTTTCTCCCCCTCCTCCAAAATGGAATTTGACTACAGTTTGTGGAATGAAATCCAGTGCCACAGCCACCACTAAGAAGGGTTCTTAAAACCACAGTGTCATTTTCTCATGGAGAACCAGGCCATTACCACTCCATCCCACGACCTTACTCACACAATCACTTTCTTTATAAATACCTTTTATTATCTCCCAGAGAAACTGAAGATTAAAAACTCATTTTCAAGGAACATTCAAGATTTCAGAGCAATATTTTGTGTTCACAGTACAAGATAAATCTGATTCTCAATTTTTTTTCCTTCTTCATATGGCATCCGAAACAGTTGTTCACATTCACACATTTATGTTTCTCCATATGCATGCTGTGTGCAGCTCTGTTGTTTTAAAATATTTTATTGGTTTTCCTTCATATCTCAACTTTTGATGGGTGTCCTTGAAGAACTTGCATAAAAATGTAAATGTGAATGATTCATTCATTTTGAGCACATGTAACTATTTTGGGAGACCGTCAGGAGGTTTTACCCTACGTGGAGCACCCTGTTCTCAGCTGGGAGGGCTTCCCGTGACTGCTCTGCTCCTGGCTGGATGCAGCAGAGGCAGGAGGTGATACCCTCGTCACTTTTCTAGGTTGTCTTTACTGTCGGGGATCTTCTCCATGTGCTGCATGGCTCTGCATCTTTGGTGGGTAGCAGTTGCTTTTTACATCTCTTTTTGAGGGAGACTAGTATAACATTTTTAGCATAAAATTCTGTCTTTACCCAGCTTTCCAAGCCACTAGTAGTATATTCAAGACCAAAGCCATTGTGAAATAGGAGTTGCCTTGAGCCTGAGCCTCTCCCAGGACTTTGTAGACATTTTCAGACCTGGCCTCTACCATATTTCCCAATCTTAAATTCACCTTTAGATAATCTCTATGCCATCTACAGGACTCTCTGACTCTCTCTCTCTCTCTCTCTCTCTCTCTCTCTCTCTCTCTCTCTGTCTGAGAGAATAGGAGAGATGCACAGAG
This sequence comes from Rhizomys pruinosus, assembly GCA_009823505.1. Classification (NCBI taxonomy): domain Eukaryota; kingdom Metazoa; phylum Chordata; class Mammalia; order Rodentia; family Spalacidae; genus Rhizomys; species Rhizomys pruinosus. Next base: position 102,188 of record VZQC01009394.1, read on the forward strand.
AGAGATGGAGAAAGACAGGGATGGAGACAGAGATGAAGAATTCTCTGAGCATTCATGTAGGTCTCCTGTGTTTCTCCCAGGATACAATCATTGACCTTGAGGTACCCCATTAAGGAAGCTTGGATGATGGATGTTTTTTCTGCCTGATGCAAGAACAGATAGGTATTTAATGTAATGACCCTCCTCATTTCTAAATTTACTTCTATCAGTGAATAATCAGCATAGAGGAAAAGGTCTGAGCATTTTAAAATTATGAAAGTTAAAAACTCCCATAGTTTTTTTTATCTTTTGTACTGCTGAAGATTTCCTATCAATGGTTTTGATACATTGCTGTTCTGCTGTTATGTCTTCTATGTTAACTAGGCAGTCAGTGAGGTGTTGGATACCAATACTCTTTTATTGAGAACACCTTTTGAAAATATGTTGGAAAATATAAAATTGCTTACCTGCAATGAAGAATAAATTCCTGATTAGAAGCATTACTTCTTGTCTTGTACAATTCATGCTTAAAGCAGATGCTTGCTTGCAATGATATGGAAAAGCATATTTTATGCAGCCTAAAACTATTTCTGTATTAGATATTTAAATGCATGAGGATAAATTTTAATTACTTTTTGTTTAGAAATGATACAGAGAAGCATTAGTCCTGATTTGTTCAAAATGTCTGTTACAACGGAATTCATGGCAGTTCAAAATAGAGTCAGTCCAATTTGTAAAGTGTTGCTACTGATCTTGTCAATAAAGTTTTAGTAGATGGCTTATATGTACATGTGTAAACATTTTTTATATTAAAAGGTACAGTTTTGCAGCATTAGCATGCACATATTTTAGATTCAATGATATTATTCTAGAATATATGAAAACAACTTCAAAACCATTCCAGCTGCAGACATGTTAGACCTATAAACATTACATGTATGAACCATATAATTTACTTAGTTTCCAAGTATTGGGGGCTTTTATGGTGACCATTTACGTAAGTATATATATATATATATATATATAATGTTTGCTTAAGGAACTGAATTTAAAATAAGAATATCAGGTAAGTGAAGATCTATGCAAATATCATGACCTTCTCACTCTTAAGATCTGAACCTTTTCCTTGCCCCCACCCCATCCCAGCTTTCTGTTAGCCTATCTCCCTCTGTGACTTGGTCTTCTCAAAGTGCTAATGTGCTGTAAAGAAATACACTGCCATGTGAATAGGGGAAGGAGAAAGGACTGAGGATGAAGGTTGAGAGGTGGTGACCTCTTCTGCTCAAACCCCATTGGCCAGGAGCAGTCACATGGCTTCATCTGTCTTTAGGAAAGCTGGGAATTTGACTGATAAGATGGCTCAGCAGGTAAAAGCACTTGCTGCCAGACCTGAAGACCTGAGTCTCATCCTGATAGCCTACATGGTGGAAGGAGGGAATGAACTTTAGCAAGCTGTGCTCTGACCTCCACACAATAGTAAGCATCTTCTAGGGTATCTCACACCTGATGTGCTTTTCTTTTTTTTTTTTTTCTTCCTTTGGAATGATCTTATTTTCAGTGCTGTGGCAGTGGTGGTGACCTCCAGAAGATGTGGTGCTGGTGACCATTTTTTGCTGCTTCAGTGGTCTCTCAACCATGGCTACACTAGGGCATTATAGACTGGTTTAAGGGATTGCATGCCCACCAATAGTCATGTTTGGTTTATAGCATATCAAGACTGTTGGAGAACTACTGCAAATGAAGACAATTAGAGTTTGGATTTCCAAAGTCAAGGGTAAAGAGCTTTGAACTGGTAGGCTGAGCATCTGTACATATGCTTGGGTAGCAATAAATCCATAGATGGTGTATTAAACACCAAGGAATTTAAGACTACAAGCAAAAGAAGAATGCAAAGGGAACAGACCTTTCAGTAATGAATTTTGGAGTTCATCATTTGGTTCACTTAAAACTTTACCCATGGCTGCTACTTCCTAACACTGCCTCAGCTGAGACTCACCCATCCCTAAGTCCTGAAATGGTGCATTCTTCTGTGGCAGTGAGCTTTGGCCATTGTATTTTCTGACCTATGAGATAGTTTATAAAAATGAACCATCTCAGCTGGGCGTGGTGGTGCACACCTTTAATCCTAGCACTTGGGAGGCAGAGGCAGATGGATCTTTGTGAGTTCAAGGCCAGCCTGGTCTACAGAGTGAGTTCCAGGACAGCTGGGGCTACAGGGAGACCCTGTCTCAAAAAAGACAAAAAAAAATTAACCATCTCAAATAACATTTTATCGATAAATCAAATCGTATGAAACATCGTGCCACCCTTACAGCTTCCTGGAGGCATTTCTCCAGGAAGATTTCAAAATACGGCTCACAGGGAAGCTAGTAGAACTGAAGAATTTACAAAGTTCTATCTGGTAGAGGCTGGATGTGATGTGCACACCTGTTATCCCAGCGTCCAAAAAGCTGAGGTGAGAGGATCTAGAGTTCAAGGCTGGTTTACACAAGACACTGTCACAAAGGAAGAACAGAATTGTAGTTCTCAGTAGCCCTGCAGAGATTAAAATCGTGCCTTTGTTGTGTTTCCAGTTTTGCCAGAAGGCGATTCTGTTACTTTGAGATTACCCTGACCCTTCCTTCATGTCTTCTGATGTCTATTTAAAAAAAAAAAAAATTTCGGAAGAAAGGGGGATGTGGCAATTACTTGGTAAGTTACATAACAGAAAAGGTTTCCTGGTGTGTTCAGATACACTGGATGTTCTGTTCATATAGGTCAGGCCAGGGAGCTGCTCCTCCAGTGGCTGCCTTGCCGTGGCGCCATGGCAGTATATCATGTGATTTGGGGTGGGATTTTGTTTGTTCTTAGTTCTGAGGATTAAATCTGCAACCTCACACACACTAGTCAGGTGTTCTGACACTGACCTACACCCCCATTCCTTTTTGATTTTTTTGTTTTTGAGACATGGTCTTCCTAAGTTTCCCAGGCTGGCTTTGAACTCATTTTGTAGTCCAGGCAGGCCCTGGCCTTGTGATCTTCCTGCCCCATCCTTATAGCCAGGATTATAGGCTTCCGAAACACTAGGTGTGACTTATGGGGCTGCTTTTTATCCTTTTTAAAAATTTAGTTGTCATACAAAAAAAGGGATTCATTATGGTTTTTAACATATATCATTATAACGTGGAGGTGCGGGTGTGTGTGTGTGTGTGTGTGTGTGTGTGTGTGTTTGGGTGTGTGTTTATACTTTTTTGTTGCTGTGATAAGGCACCATGACCATGGCAACTTCTAGAAGGATGATGAGAGTCCATCAGGGTGGGGAGGCACGGCAGCAGACGTGGCTGTGCAGAGAGCCACACTCTCAGCTTATGTATTCACATGTTAAGCAGGCAGAGGAAGCAGAGAGAAACTGGAAATCTGGCAAGGCTTAAGGAGTCTCAAGCCCGCCCCCAGTGACATACTTCCTGTAGCAAGGCCACAGCTCCTAAAATCCCCCAAAACAGCACCACCAACTGGGAACAAATGTCTAAACAGTTGGAGCCCATAGAGAACATTCTCCTTCAAACCACCACTGTGTGTGTGTGTGTGTGTGTGTGTGTGTGTGTGTGTGTGTGTATTCCGGAATGTGTGCAGAGGTCAGAGACCAAAATCACACGTTATTTCTCAGATGCCACCCACTTTGTTTTAATTTTTTTAAATTTGTGTTCCTTATGTATATGAGTGTCTTGCTGCGTGTATGTAAGTGTACCTGTGTGTTCAATCCTCACAGAGGCTGGAAGAAGACATTGGATCCCTGAAACTGGAGGCTGGGAACTGAACCTGGGTCCTCTACAAGAACAGCCAGTGATACTAAATGCTGAGCCATCTCTCCAGCTCTCCACCTTGTTTGAAGACAAGGATACTCACTGACCCGGAGCTCACTAAGCAGGCTGGCCCAGCTGGCCAGTGAACCCCAGTGACCCATCTGTCTTTGCCTGGCAGCCCTTGGGTTATGGGTGCCACCATGCTCAGCTTTTTAAAGCCAGTTCCGGGGACTGAACTCGGGTCCTCGTGCTTGCATTGCAAGCTCTTTACCAACTGAGCCATGACCCCAGCCCATGGGTCTGCATTTTTAGAAAAGATAAAGCAGTTCAACTCAGAGGACTGACAGGCAGTTTGGAGGCTTGGGGGAGGAGAGTATTAGGAAATGAATAAAATGACTTTTTTAAAAGCAGAAAATGATTTTCTGTTATAGTCTTTCTACCTGCTAGCTAAAACACAGAAGCTTGTGGCTGGTTTGTGTGGAGCACTAACAGGTAACTACACAGCTCCAGACAATGACCTGGAGCCAAGCAGGACACTTCCACTATGGCCATGGGTTCTGGGCTCCCTTGGGTGCATCTGACATGTGAATTAGATGTTGGGCACTTGTTACCTAGGCAGAATTTGGGAAAGAATGCATATGTGGTGGATGAGTACCTGTGTGATTGGATGGGGAGGGTGACTTGGAAGGCTTCAGAGAAACCTTCTCCGGAGAAACCGTAGCTGGAGGGTACGAAGCCAGGAGAGACGGAGGCGCATCAAGGAAGAAGAAATGCCACACACACACAGAGATGCAGAACCTTCTCCATTCCAGGAAGAGGAGAATCCAGTGTGACCTGCAGCTGAGGGGTGAAAGGACCCAGGAGAATCCAGTGTGACCTGCAGCTGAGGGGAGCCTAGGAGAAGGGGAGACAAGGAAAGGGCAGCTCTTTTAGTTTAGCTGTAAATATCAAAGTAACAGCGCGTCATGCCGCCTGGGGCCAGCCTGGGGATCCCCCTGGCCCTCCCAGAGCCTCCCTTTATCCCTGATAGCCACCTTGGCTACTTATTACTTCTTTACACAGTTCCATCTTAGCTCATGAGCTCTTCAAACCTCAGAGCAAATACACTCCCAGATCAAAGTTTTTCCAAAGGCGTTGAGTAGATGTCCCTGGGTGTGGTGGACCATGGCGCAGGGCCGCCTGGCCTTGAGAATGCCTGCCACGTAGATACCAGTCCAGCACTACCCAGCAGCCATGCTTTGGTGGCAAACACAACTTTGCTTTGTAGTATGGTGCTCTCTTCCACCCACACCCTGGCCTGGCCCTAAAGAGAGCCAGGGAAGTGGTATACCATCTTCTTAGAGGAAATTCACCATCACAGGAGTGCTTTTGGCCAGAATTTCTAGTGGGTATTTTATCTTCCTTTCTTGAATTTGCTTATTGGCCACTCAGGTGGTACCATTTGGACATTCTAGTCATCTCTTCCTCCAATTCAACAAATCATTTTAATGACAATGACTATGAGAAGCAGTGGTCAAAGCTAAAAAAAAAAAAAGCAACAAAAAACCCCACGAAAGATAAAACAAAAACAGACAGAGAGAATGGAAGCCTTTGGGCAATTTTGTATTTAAGTGCCACTGACTGAAAGAGGAATCCTTTCTCCAGTTTCCTTTGTGAAAGACGCCTTTTGGGGTGCTTTTAAAAACACATCTTTAATTTAAACATACATGTCACAGTGTGCTTTGGCGCTCCACCCCCGCTCTCCTCTTTACTGCTCCTGCATTTTTCATCCCAGCTTTCTCCCTGTTTTTGTGCATTTTAAACTTGTAAATAAATCTTCATGTTAGTTTGGGGGGAGGTATTTTGCTCTCAGATCAAAGTGAAGTCTTTCTAATTGTGCTGAGGAAGTATTTTAGACCACGGGAACACCCCCCCCCCCCAAGTCCGGCCCGAAATCCTTGACACCAATTTATACATGGTACCAAGGGAAGTTAGATTCGGGGCTGATCTTAATGGATTAATTTTTCCCCTTCCAAATCTGTCAACTGCTCAAACATGCAGACAGGAACGCGAACATGGTGGGAGTCGTCCCAGAGGCAGATGATACTACACAGTTCACCCTGCGCCTAGGTCCCGGTCACAAATTCTCTATTTTTCCCCTTCCTAGGGTGAGTAGAGAAGTGTTGTCTAAAACTTCCATAGGGACACCCATCTGCCTCCAGTGAGTGACCATTCCCTAGGACGAGAAGCTCCTTTCCCCGCCAAGTCCCGCGTCTTCCCCCCCCCCCCCCCAGCTCTCTCATGGACCATCAGAGAAGCTCAGCCTGGACCCTTGCGCTGGGGCTTCTGGTCGCCTCCTCTGCTGGGTTAGCTCCCAGCCAGGCTCGCAGCAGCCCCCTCTGGCGCTCACAACCTGCAGGAAAGTTGCTCCGAGCTGTGGAGGGGCGTCATCGCCTCCTAGCAACGCTCCTAGCAACCGGATAACATCTGCTCCCTTTGGTCCAATGCGCGCCTAGAAAAGCCGCGCACCCGCCTCGCGCTCTGAGCCTGAGCGAGAGGACTTCCGAGGGACGGACCTGCAGGAGCCGATCGCCCGCCCGCCCGCCCGCCGCCGCCGCCGCCGCCGCCGAGCTGCAGTTGCCGCCGCCGCCGCTGCAACCGCTGTCTGCGCCCGTCCGAAGAGGGACACTGCTGCGAAAGCAGGAGCTGCAAAGCAGTTGCACTCGCGATCTCCGGGTGAGTGGACCCCGCTCGCGAGGTATGCCAGGACCCCTCCAGCCAGGCACCTGTCCCCGAGGATCAGAGAAGACGCAGAAGGAGGCTAGAGACTTGGCTTGAGATCCCACCCTGCCCCCAGCAATTGAGAAGTGAGTGGCCAGCTGCGGGTCCCCAGGAACCTGCATTGATTTAATTTTTAAATCCTGGGATTGGATCTTGAGACTCTCCCCTGCTCATCTCTGTTGGGTTAGTGCTCAGAAGTTTTAGACCAGGCTTGTTTTTGCTTTGCCTCGGTGCCTGAGGCTAGAGAGCTGGAGGCAGCGGGCGCTTAAGGTGGTTATGGCTAAGATGACACGGTGCAGGCTCCACTAAATTCAGTCAACACGTCTGGAGAGCAGTTTTCTTTTTTAGGTCCATTTGGCCAGGAGCAACTGTTCACAGGCCCTCAGTCTCCTGAGCAGTAACCATAGTAACTCACCTCGCTAGATGGGATCGTCCTTATTGGATGCCTGTCTTCCTTTGGAAAGCCCGTCCCTCTAAATATAGAAGATGATGAGATCCCTGAGCACACAGCCATGTAGACTAGGTGCAGTTTAAGCCCTAATATGTAGCAGCGTTTGGCCAAAGAGTCAGAATTCCAGAGAAAGACCAAGGTACTGTATTTTAAGCTAACTCCTCTTTGCTTCTTTAGAGGTAGTCGAATCTGAAATTATACAGAAGCTGGCAGCATTTTTTAAAAAGCAGTCTACTGATACTCTTTTGAAAATAATCACCCAAGTAAATAAGTGGTAACATGACTTATTCGACTCTTTCCAAACCTCCCAGGGGAGCTGATGTTGCTCCTGTTCCAACTTAAGTCAGGAAAATCTTCATGCAGCTGTTGGGACTGTTAGTGTTTGAAGGTTTATCTCTGTCTAATCTTCAGACAGCTAGCGTCCCTCCCTGTGTGCCTTCTCCTCCCCTGATAACCACTTCACTTCTCTGCAGCCCCGACTCTGCAGAGGTGACTTGTGTCTGTCTCCTTGTTTCAAGATCTCAGGTGACCATTCATGCATCCCAGGCTATGAGAAATGCTCCATGTACCAAGGGGAGCTCTCAACAGATCTGAGCTGTCCTAGAGAGTTGCTATTCTGACGGAGTCAGCATTGCCAGGTAATCACCAGCTTAAGAGAAATTACTGTTTAAATATGTATCCAGAAAAATAAATGCTAATGTAACATCGCTGTATCTTACAAGATCAATACAAGAGGCTGTTTATATAGATGGTTGCCTGGGAGAAGTCAATAGAGGTTTTCTGTAAGAAGGACATTGTGGGCTGGCAGACTTTCCTTGCTTAGACCCATGTGAATTGGGTGGGCCAAGAGAAGGAGCTGGGCTCCTGGAGCAAACCAGAGCTTTCAGCACAGGAGTGCGGGTCTGAGGGAAAGAAACCAAATTGCAAAAGGAGCTTGTGATGATTTTTAAAATAGAATTTACGTTATGGCTATGATGGTAGAACTTGAGTATGAAGCTCTTTATCCTCAATTTTAAGGCTGGGAATGATTTGTCAACGAGTCTCTAGCTCTTCAGTACTGTGGAAGCTCCACAGGTATTGAGTTATCCATGTGCAATTCCAAGGGGTGAAATAAATCCCAGGAGGCAGATGAAATAAATCCCAGGAGGCATCTTCCAGGGGATGCACAACTGACCTATGCATGCAATAGATCTCAGGAGTGTGTGCGCAAAGCAGCCACAATGATTCATTCCCATGTGTGCATTAGTCTGTTGCATTAGTGATTATATATATTATATATAATTCTCATATAATATATACAAATATAAGTCTCTATGTCCTTTAATGTTTATGAATGGCCCTGCCCTTTTATTGGGATCACTGTTGCAGTCAAAAAGTTCAAGTGAAAAAGCTCCTTAAACTTTAATTTTGGTTTTCAAATTTTGATGAACATATTTTTTAAAAAAGTAGAATGTTATCATAGGATTGAGCCTCAAATAAAAATAAGTATATGCAATCATCATAACAGATAGTTAATCTTAGAGACATTGGCAGACCTACACATAGAGTGAATCCATCAATGAAATATAAATTGTAGCCAGGCATGGTGGCACACACCTTTAATCCTAGCACTTGGGAGGCAGAGGCAGGCAGATCTCTTCGAGTCCAAGGCCAGCCTGGTCTACATAGCGAGTTCCAGGCCAGCTGGGGCTTAGGGAGACCCTGTCTCAAAAAGACCAAAAACAAAAAATAGCCTGAGTTGTAAAATAGGAGTTTAAAAAAATACAAATTGTATCCAAGGAGCTAGTTACCATCATCAATGTTGCTTTTTCTATTTGTACATTTGTGGACATAAGGGATGAGTGCTTGAGGTCTGAAGCTTGGGTCCAGCTGATCTCGAAGGGATTAGAACTGAAACTGACTCCTAATTTCAGCCTTCTCTTTCTACTTACTCATGCTATTTGGAAGTTTTTAGGTATATATGAACATTCATGTTCAATTTTATCTCGTGAAACTTTTTTTTTGAGACAGGGTCTCCCTTTAGTCCCAGCTGGCCTGGAGCTCGCTATGTAGACCAGGCTGGACTTGAACTCACAGAGATCTGCCTGCCTCTGCCTCCCAGAGTGCCTCTGCCTCCCAGAGTGCCTCTGCCTCCCAGAGTGCCTCTGCCTCCCAGAGTGCCTCTGCCTCCCAGAGTGCCTCTGCCTCCCAGAGTGCCTCTGCCTCCCAGAGTGCAGGGATTAAAGAGCACTAAAGATGTGTCTTAGCTGCCAAGTGGGTGCTGGGAATCAAACCTGGGTCCTCTGCAAGAGCAATCAGTGTTCTTAACCACTGAGCCATCTCTCCAGCCCCTATCTCATGAAACTTCTAGGGGCTTACAAGATGCCTTGAGACACGTTGGGATGTTTGAAATCATTAAGAGGATGAGGCTCTAGCTTCCACACCTGGGCTATGGGCTGATGACTTACATCACCTTCATCAGGGAAAGCACTGAGCCCCTAACCATAGCCCATAGCCAGAGAGTACATGGCCCAGACTATCTGTCTGCTAGAGTAACAAACAAACCAACCAAAAAGCCAAACAACTTTCTCAGAAACAGAGGCAGGAGTCAACTGCCCAAACCCTCTGCATGTGGACAGAGGAAAGAAATCTTATTTCCTGGTACTGCTGGGGTAGTCTTGTCAATTCATTTTTTACATTTTGATTTTTAAATAAGCTACTCAAAATTTTTTTACATGTATGGTTTGCCTGAATGTATGTAAGTGCACCACAAGTGTGCAATGCATGTGGAGGCCAGAAGAGGGTGTCAGATCCTCTGGAACTGGAGTTATACATAGTTGTTAGCTGGCATGGCAGTGCTGGCAACTGATCTCAGGTCCTCTGCAAGAGCTGCTTCTGCTCTTAACTGCTGAGCCACATAAGGTATCTATTTAAATGGTGCTAATCCATGGTTGCTTCTGCCTGTTAGTCTAGTGCAATTATTTTTCAATTTTTCCTAGTCAAAGTTATACAAAGACACCAATCCAGAGCCACCCAGTTTCTGGCGCTAATTTTTAGTGGGTGTAAAGGGGGGGCATTAGTGAAAAGCAGAAAAGGTTTACTAGTGTTGTGTTCAAAAGTGTAAAATATTTAGAAAAATCAAGGACTTTCTTTTGTATTTTAAACTACAGAAGCAAGAGAAAGTCTTCTTAACAGTGGAAATTCAAGAGCTTTCTAAATAGCAGTGGTCAGTAGATGAGGAGGAAGGACAAGTGTGAGGCTGAGAACTCTCCAGAGATGTAGACGTGTGTGTGAGATCCCAGGCGCTTATCCAAGAGGATCAAGGGTCAGAACATCAAGAAAAGCTGGCAATATTGCAAGAGAATCAGGACTTAGGAGCCCAAAGCCTCAATTTTTCCCCTAGATCTACTTGTTTTTATCGCTGCCTGACTTACACTCTCTGTATATAACGTCAAGTTAAGACAGCCAGTGGATGTAGAGATTGCCTGAGCTTGAGCACAGTGCAATGCTAGAAATCCCCACACCTTCAAGGAAACTTGCATGTGAGGATCATTGTACTGCTAGAGCATCTCTGGGTGGGAACTCAAACCAGACACCATAGGACAACAGCAGAGCATCCAAACACCAGAGCGAGCAAGCATTCATACATTCCTAATAGGGAAATTGAATGTCAATTCCACCTTGAGTTTTCTACAACCCTTCTTGGACAACAGAAGCAAATCTGCTCTGAGTAGGTGCTGTTGATATTCCCAGAAGGAGATGGCAATTGTGATGTACAAAAAAAAAAAAAAAATGGTATGGATGATGAGGACCAGGACTCAAAGATTAACATTTTTTTTTTCTGAGTACTGATCCTGGGTACCCAAGAAAGCTAAAGCATCACTCTAGGTATTATTGGTGAGGTATTTCTTGAAATCCATTTGTGGTAATATAGCCTATTTTATTTCTGTGGTAGATAGACCTACTCTCTCAGGTGAAGGGTTAGGAGAACAGGGTTATCCCTCCCACAGATGGTGGTAGATCATAGGATGTACCCAGGAAGCTCAAGGCCTTGGCCTCTATTGTTGGCAGTGCTTGATTGTTGTAGAAGTGGGCTGTGGTGCAGCACAACTTCCTTATTACCTGGCTGGTCACCTATCATTTAATGGTGTTCTCTCTGGTTCAGTGATCATTACCAGTAGAATAAGATGGGCTTGTGGAACTACTGATGCCTTATTTAATATTCCACATCTGTGCTTGGGACTATGCCAAGGGACAAGGAATCTCAAGCTAGACAATGCTACTCCACTGGCCATTAGTATCTATGGAAGTTCCCAAGAAAGCCTGCCTTCCAGAACCTTCAACTTTTGGGTAATTCAAAAAACTGCCAATAAAGTCAATATTGTGCTTGGAATAGATGGTGCATTTGAAGAAACAGATTGCTCCATTGATTCAGAGCTACAAATTGGCACTGAGTTCTGCTACCATAGAAAATATCACGCAGAAAGGTGCTGAGCAGGGATTTATGAGAAAAGGAAGGTAGGTGATGAAGTACTGTCAACTATCTACAAAGCTATAGGTCCACATAAGGCCCAGCAGTACAGCCTTGGACTGTGTTCCCTTTTGCCTTTATGAGTATTCTCATGACAGTTTTATGTAATCCCAGTTTACATGAACGAGAACACAAATATCCTACAAACACCACAATACTTCTGAGGAGGAGTCACTGATCCCTTCTGAAAAAGGGGTCACTGGATAACGCCTGAGCTGAAAAGATGAGCATCTGCACTGAATTAAGTGCTCTTTACACAACAGCTCAGCTAATTGACATACAAGCCAGTGAGTTTGAAATTGTCCTCCCATTTAGTAGATGAGGAAACTCGGGCTTGTTCGGCTAGCATATCTTGCCGAATAAAGACACTAAACAGACAAATTTAGCAACAAGTATTCCACATTAGAATGCTTTAAGCTGTGCAGTGAGACTGTAGAATAAGGCCAGTGCAGACTGGTAAGAGAATTCTTTTCTCTTGTGTTTTGGGTTTTTTCTGACCCCAGTGGGTATCGAACCCAAGCCCTGTTCACTCGAGGTTAACATTCTACCACTGAGTACTCAGCTCTAGATTAGATAATTCTAAACAAAAGTATTCATAGCCCTTAGGATAAAAACTATCATGTCTGATAGTTTTTCTAACAGTAAAGCATAATTTAGACAGACAGGGTAATTATGCTTTCAAAAGCCAGCGCCAGACTAAGACAACACAAAAGGAAACTGATTAAGGGTGTTTGTGATAGGTTTCAGCTGTTGGTCTGAGATAGACCCTCCACGCACACCTTGCTTTTCTCCTTAGGTCAGCCTCCATGCCTTCTTTCTGTCTGCAGCTAGGATGTACACCTATCACCAGGTGGCTCCAACTTGCTTTTAGTGTGTTGCTTAAAATGTTGAGGAGGAAAATTAAAACTATTAAAACTAAAATATGTTAAACACATCACTTCTTCAATCTTCCCTTGGGTTTTTTCTTTAACCAAAAAAAGTATTACTAAGACACGGTTGTTCTTTCCCGTTGTCTGTCCTTTCAAAGTGTTTATAAATTAATTTGCTGTTGATGTTTCCTTAATGTACTGTCCCTGGGCTGAGTACCAAATGAAATCACTTGTATGCTAACAGGATTTCAGTTGTCTGGAGGCAAAAGCAGAACAATAAGGAAGCAATCGTTTGTAATTACATTTTAAGCATTTAAAGACATATACATGAATCGCCCTGCCAGAGCTCTATCTGTGGCTTTTGGTGTGTTTCCTGCTGAGGTTTTATGCTGTGACACACACGGAGCCTGGCGCAGTTATTTTGTAATGACCAGAGTTTACAACATTAAAAAAATTAATATTCAAACCAACATTAGACATTTCACCTTCAGAGATAAATTTGGACTCAGCTCAATTCAGCGTTATAATTTATATACTGTGCTCAGACCTCAGGATGCTGAATTTAAAGGCACATTGTCATTTTGTTCTCGTTTATTTCATCAGATTTTAGGTGAATCCTACGCTTCTTAGTTTCAGGAACACAATAAGCACATTTATACCTGACAACTCAATCATAGCAAGGGAACTTTTTTGGATATTAAATTAACCTTAATGTTGGATGTTTCAAAAACAATTCACATTTCCTTTACCCCCAAATCTATGGCTGATGGTAATAAACCAGAAACATTTTCTTAGAATTGTTAGGGAATTTGTGGATTGTTTTTGAATTTAACCATCTGCAATACCTTCCTGAATTGCTTTCAACTATCTTATAATATTCTATCCTCTCTAGGGGTGGAATGTGGTGGATGGTGAACAAATGGGTCTTTAGGTCAGAGCCAGTGGGCCAAGATGGGCTTGGCTTCTGGGTGACTAATTGGTCTGTGTCTATTGGCCCTCAGTAGAACTGTGAATTGATGGAGGGCTCGCTATACATTAGGCAAGGTGCCACGTTCCATGAATTATTTCAGTGATCATAGGAGCCAGTCTAGTTCTAGTCCCACTTAACAAATGAGATTTGTAAAGAGCTTAGGTAATTTGTTTAAGGTCACATAACTTCTTAGAGCTGGAGATCAAACCCACTTCCACCCACTTCTAAACCCCAACTCTAGCTACACAACAGACTGCTGGAGTCTCTTCTGAACTATGGTTTCCTCACCTGCTCACCAAGGAGGTGGAACCTCAGCACCAATAAATAGCTGCCAGCTCAGAATAGTTTGAGTTCTAATCCAGCAAATAAACAGATGTAGGGACTTATGTTTGCTGCATATTTTAGCCTAAAAGTGGCTAAAACCATCTTCCTAAATTTAATGTAGAAAATATTGCAAAGAGCTAAGTAGCCAGCGTGGAGGTAATTGCCAAGCTGACAGCAGATGTGAAAGCTGCTCAGCGCTCAGCAGCTCATGGCACTATTTCCTTAGGAGAATAAACTAAGGGACTAAGAGCCTTGCCCAAGAGGAGCCGAATCTCCAATCTAGACCTCTGAGAATTTGCTCTGTATTTTCTGGATATGATGTATTCTGAATATAGTCAGCCAGAGTCTTTATGACTCTTGGAAGATAGATAGAAGATAGATGATAGATAGATAGATAGATAGATAGATAGATAGATAGATAGATAGATAGATAGATATAGAATACTTTCCTTGGAGAATCACTTGGGCATGGGAAATGGAAAAAAAAAATGTTTGACACTTGGTTCTCTAAGCTACAACTTGCCTAACCTTGTTTCATGACTTTTTAATTGGTCATAAATGCTGCAGATATTGTACTACTTAAGATGGTAAATAAGTCAGTATTCAATAGGCAATGCATTCATGAATGAAAATAATGTTTGCTTATGGTTGTGCACTTTATTTCCAATCTTTCCTCTGTTCTTCTCTTCACTATAGTAATTCATTAGATCTTGCTAAAGAAAAGCTGTGAGCTGTGTAGCCACAAGGCCAGTAACAGTCACTGGTGCTTCTTAACGTGAACCCAGGAATTTCTGTTGGTGGTGCACGCCTTTAATCCTAGCACTTGGGAGGCAGAGACAGGCGGATCTTTGTGAGTTCAAGGCCAGCCTGGTCTACAGAGTTCCAGGACAGCTGGGGCTACAGGGAGACCCTGTCTCAAAAAGACCAAAAAAAAAAAAAAGTGGCTTCATTCTTTAATGTTTAGTTAAAATGTGGTCTGGCTTTGCGCATGATGTTTTACAAAAGCATCTAAGCTGATAAAGGGAAGCAATAGCTACAAAACAAAATCAATCAAGCTTGCTGCTTGGCTTTCCCATCTGAAGGCAATCAGTTGAGTGAATGTTTTCGGCTTGGCTTTTACGGCCCACTAGTACTTTTGCCTGGCACTGTTAACACACTTTATCTCATAATTAGGCCTCAGGCTAGCTAGCATGGGCCTCACCTGGAAATTGGCTAAATGTGCAAACCTCCCTTCCACTCAAACTGTGGCGGTAGGGCTTAGCAAGTCATTTTGAGGAGCCCTACAGGTGATTCTAATGCTTAACAACACTCGAGAGCCACCATTACATTAATTAGTTGCACAGTTAATTAAAAGGTAGAAATAGGAGCTGTGGGTAAAGTGCTCGCTCTGCAAGTGTGAGGACGAGTTTGTATTTCTAGTACCAGTGTGAAAGCCAGGTGGTAGCCTGGACCTGCAATCCCAGTGCTCTGGAGAAGATAAGAGGACCCCTGGGGCTCACTGGAAAGCTGGTGTAGCTAAGGTTCAGTGAGAGGCCCTGGCTCAAATAAGATGGAGAGCAACAGAGGAAGAAAAGTCATGTGGACCTCTGACCTCTACATGCATACACATACATTTGCATGTGCACCTGAATGTACATGCTGCATACATGGTACAGACATGTACATGCACCATATTCACAGGTACACACACATACACACACACTCACACAGAATCATCATGGGAGAAAACCCAGAATTTTGTTATGTAGTTATTTGATTGAATTCTTTCAAAATACTATCACAATTCAGTTAGCTAAAAAAGTCCTTGAAGCCAGGTGTGGTGATGCACACCTTTAATCCCAGCTCTAATAAGGCAGAGACAGGCAGATCTCTGTGTCAAGGCCAACCTAGTCTTGAGACTCTGTCTCGAAAAGACAAAAAAACAAAACAAAACAAAAAAAAAACCTTGAGAAATTGCATTCAGTTTTTTTTTTTAATCATTTTTTTTCCTAATCCTTTGAAATAAGTGAAAAATCTATGCAGGCTGAATTTTGCTTGTTAAATTCAGGGAATTCAGGGATCGTGCACATAAGAGTTTCAGCTTCGAATTTTATCACTGGGCGCTAGTCTCTTTTGGGTGAGATGCACAACTGGTTTAAATTATGGGCTCCTTAATGAAACACGCCCACACTGACTGAAGGCTTTCTTGAGTTTAGAATCTGTGGGGATACAAATGAGAGTTTGGGATGCTTAAGACGAGGATTTGAAAAACCATTCAGCTACAGAAAGTTATATATGCATGCCTCCAACATGGAGGAAAAACTACAGAATGCAGGTTAGTAAAGAGTTTACATAGAGGAAACACATCTTTTATTTTTTATTTATTTATTTTTTTGGTCTTTTCGAGACAGGGTCTCCCTGTAGCCCCAGCTGTCCTGGTCCTGTAGACCAGGCTGGCCTTGAACTTACAAAGATCCGCCTGCCTCTGCCTCCTGAGTGCTAGGATTAAAGGCGTGCGCCACCATGCCTGGCGAGGAAACACATCTTAATGTATGTAAATTTAACCATATTATACTCATTATTTTGCTAGTTAAGTTATTCCAACACAGAAATATTACAGATTTGGATAAGAGTGATATAAATTATATTTAAATATAAGCTTTCTTTCTGCTTTGGCCCCCTGAGGTTGAATGAATACTGAACCCTACTCAACTTTCTTTTTTTTTTTGGTGTTTTCGAGGCAGGGTCTCCCTGTAGCCCCAGCTGTCCTGGAACTCACTCTGTAGACCAGACTGGCCTTGAACTCACAAAGATCCGCCTGCCTCTGCCTCAACTTGCTTTCTAAATTCAATTCATCTCCTTGAACTGGAAAGCTGCTTGTATTTGATTTGATCTTGCTTCCTTTCTGTGATCAGAGCTCCACCTAGAGTACATACTAGGAACTCCTTTTGAAATGGTTCATTTTGGAAATCTTTCAGAACTCTAAACTGTTTTTCTTTAAGTCAGAATCCTCAACAGCAAAAGCAATTTATATTTATTTATTTATTTATTTATTTATTTATTTATTTATTTATTTATTTATTTATTTATTTTTGTCTTTTTGAATCAGGGTCTCCCTGTAGCCCCAGCTGGCCTGGTCACCATGTTGACCAGGCTGGCCTTGAACTCACAGAGATCTGCCTGCCTCTGCCTCCCAAGTGTTGGGATTAAAGGCGTGCGCCACCACTCTTGGCTTAGCAAAAGCATTTTAAAGGAGAAAACAGAGGTTTTCACGTTTCAGGCCTTATACCAAAATCAAGTCTGGTAGCCGATCTCTTCTATTTCCTTCTGATTAACTTCTGTTCTGCCACACATCAGGGTGATGGATGTAACATAACCACGTGAGCTGGTTTTGTCTGTAGTTCTAACATTACTTTTTAAGGTGTAATTGGGTCACCAGCTGCTTTATGTCAAGATGACTAATTTAGAAGCATAAACTTCCTTCTGAGTATTGGGAAGATTAACCAAAGGAATGAGGGAAAGTTTCTTAACTCTTTCTGCTGTATCTTACATATCCATTTCAAATTTGTTATATTTTAGAACTAAAAGTCATGAAATTAAACAGTTTACTAGAATTTTATTTTGGGGGCTGCATAAAGAAATAAATGTAGATCTCCAAACTAGACTGTCTGTTTTGGGTCATAAATGCATTTTTTTTCTGTCAACAGGCATTTCATTCATAAGACAATTGCCAATGACAGTATTGTTTGGTGAGCAGGTAGCAATTTTTTGCGGGGAGGTTTCGCTAAATTTCCTTTTACAAATGGAATTCATATTACATACACACTCTTTGCCACAACACTATCTGACTTTCCTCTAATTGTTTTTTTTAGCTTATCCAATAAAAGTACTAACATATTCATTAACAACGTCGAAAGTAGCCTACTTTAAGAGAAAATATGCAGAAGAAGAAGATTTACATCAAGATTACCATGGGTATTTTCCAAAAGTAAGGATTTAACTTTTTTCTCTACTTTTTTCCTGAATGTTGTTAATAGCAAAACTCTCTAGTTTTCTCTTCTCTAAGTGTAGAGTAAATACCTCTGTTTGCTTTCTAGCACCTGATATTACCAGAAGACAGGACTTGCATCCTCAAAATTTCTCTGGAGAAGCTCAGGTTTCTAGAAGACCCAGAAACCTACTTAAGAAGGTCTGTGTTAATTAACAATTTGCTGAGGAAGATACACCTAGAGACGGAGAAAGAGAGCTATGAATACTTTAAAGAAGCTCCCTGTTATAAGACTGCTTATTCTGATACAAGAAAACGGCTGAAGTTTATGGTGCAGGAATGCTGTTCCGAGTCTCTTTATTATGAAGAGCTGCATTCCTACCATATTGTGCCTTATGCTTCGGGGAATGCCATTTATGGAGTGGGCTACACTAGTGACCACTTGGAGCAAAATTCTCAGTTGCTTATTTATAAAATGAATTAAAGTAACTGTTAAGTTCATTGATATTTTGTTTCTAAATGCCTGAATTGTTTATAGTGAAGATGTTAATACAAGGCACTAACTGCCAGTGCACTTGATCTCAAAGATGAGATGCATGCTGAATTGAGTGGAGAGAGCCATGGGTATTACCCAGCAGTCCTTAGTACCATCAAATTGAATGGAAAATATATCCACTTATCATAAAGCAGTGAATTAGTGCATTAGAAGCAAAGAGGTTCTTTTTTTTTTAAGACACAAAGGGATCTATTTTAAACTGTTAGATTAAAACTTTTAGCCTCCAAAGTCCAAATTCTGCCACTCTTAGTGAAAAGTAACAGAAAGAACAGGTTAAATTGATAGTGCTACGACCCAGGAGATTAAGGATGGTAGGAATGTAATTTTCTGTACTTGATAAAAATTTGTTCTTTCTGAAACTCTTTTGGCTTCTCAAGCACCGTGCCAAATGACTGACATTTTTCTGCTTTTACCATGAGTGGCAGTTCAAGATGGGGCCAAGGTATACTGCAGCTTACTTGCTGAATGTAACAGTTGGATTCCTCCAAGCTGATCCATTTTATTCTTTTTTGTTTATTTTTCTTATTTGTCTTAATAGACTTTTCTCTTTAAGAATGTAATGTAATAAAAATTAGCATCGCATATAGGATTATCTTTAAGTTCTCGGGGTCGGTTATAATTTGCGCTGGGCCTTTAAGAGTTTAATTTTTATTTATTATCTTATTTTTTATAGGCTCTGAAGCTCAGGAAAAGGGTAGGGAGGCAAAATCTGTTTGTAATGGGTTAATTATTTTTTAAGGCCCAATATGCAAGAATTGGTGAGAATAATAGACTTTGTATATGATATTATTTCTTCATCTTGCTAAGAGTTCACATAAGGCTGCCTGGATGAAACTTTGCACTGATTTTTGTATAGTAGTCAGTCACTCACTATTTAACAAAATGTCTGAGAATGCCTTTGTGGTGAAGTTCAGATCAGTCCCTGTATTTTACAGTTTGAAGGGTGATGATGTAACAAGTTGGATAGATTCATGAAATTGTTGGAAGTGATTCATTGTGTTCTTTGAGTGAAACGTCTGACTTCAGGATCTTGAGTTTTTGTCCTATGGAGCATTTTGTTTAATGAATTGTTATTGAAAAAGCAGATTGGGAAAACTAGGTGCCAAAGGTATATTTAAGAAAATACCAAAGACTCAAAGATGAGTGTTAAGAAGAGGGAAGCTAGCAGACAAGGTTATAAACTAAGGACTTCAAAGGACATGCAGAATATTGCCGAGAGTCTCCCAGGGGCTTGCTTACCAGTGTTCTTTCTGAGTGCTTTTTTCAGAATAATAATAAACAAGGACATGTCTTTAAGATACCAAGCTTTTGGTAATCATATGCTTTTGTAATTTAACTATGGTGACATAGTATTATCCCCAGCTGAAGGTCAACCTGGAACTTGGATAGCCTTGTTCTATTAAAGAGAGCTTTGTTTTTAGTTTTGATTCCACATTTGGTCCATGTAGTGAGTCACCAAGATAATTTTGTATAAGGAATATTGGTGCTCTAATGTGGCTGCATTGTGGAAGGTTCTATGGATACACAACTGATCAAAGGGTCAGGCTTATATCTAATTGCTCAATCAAACTTAGGAAAAATGCTTTAGAATAAAGTGAAAAGTTATAAAGGAGGTAAAGATTTAAAGACAGTTTGGTATAAATAGTAAGATGTCCTTAAAATCCATCCATAAATATTTTAAAATTAATTTAAGGGCAAGATTTGGCACCAAAGTTTAATATTTTTATTTCACTTCCCAGAAAACTTCTTTTAAAAATATAGATTTACTTCAAAATGGGGATAGCCCAAGACTCTAAATTTGATAGAATCGTATCTTGAAAAAATAGAATCAGCTCTCTAATACTTTAATTTTTTTCCTGAAATGAACACTGGAGTTGACTTAGGGCATGCAGCATTGCTAAGAAAAAGGTACCAGTGCTAATTAGATATAACATTTGAAAAAGCCTCATGTTGAAATTGGCTAAGGACAGGAATACACGTATGTTGGAAGAGAAAAGAAAGGAAGAGGAAAAATCATCAAGAAAGTGTGAAAGTGTATTATTTATTGTATGTCAGAAACCCTGATCAAAGCAGCAATGCTGGGATAAAGAGCCAGTCACAGATGTGAAAGTCTGTTTTATTTCATGATGTTACTAACTGACTCTCTAATCTCTACACAGTCAAATATAGAAAAGAAACTGTCTTAGAAGCCAGTGGTATTTGTGATTATGCTTTTATTTAAATATTCATTGATTTAAAACAAAAAAAAACATTATTTAAAAATACTTTTTAGAGCAATTAATTTTCCCCAATAAACAGTTCATAGATAAGGAGTTGACTGGTGTTTTTTTGATTATTTTTTCTGAGACAAGGTCTCTCTGTAGCTCAGCTCCAGATGGCCTGGAGCTCTCTATGTAAGACTAGGCTGGCCTTGATCTCACAGAAATCTACCTGCCTCTGCCTCCTCAGTGTTGGGATTAAAGGCATGTGCCACCATGCCCAAGCATCTTGAATTTTTTAAAACTTGTGTTTAAATGCTGGCAAATGTACCCAAGTTATCCAGGAGATGACTATGATTTTACCAGGGCCAGCTGATATACAGGGAGATGTGTTCCCCTATTGCAGGTGTAAAATCCAGTTACGGCTCTTCTGAAGCTGAGCATTCTTTCTCTGTAGACAGAAGCCATCTTAAGAACAAGGAAGCTGAGATGCAAAATCTGAGTGCCTTTGGTAGTGTGTGTCCAAGCAGCCTAAAAGCCTGGCAAAGAGGAGCATCAAGACCCAAAGTAAAGGAGACTGGAGGGGAGAGAAAAAAGAGCCAGGGGAGCAGATAAGGAAGAGGATTAGTAAGAGAAGGAGCACATTGTTTCATGGGAGGGGGGGTCGTTTGCTTGCTGTATTCATATTCTCTTTCCTGTGTCCACTGTAGACAAAACACCAGTGATGTATAATACTAGATTCTCTTCAGCACAGATGCTGCTGGAAATATGGTATTACTACAAAATACTGCCTACACTGAGCTTTCTGGGTAGATGAGTAAAGGAGAAAGAGGAAATAAAGTTGGGAGAGAATGCTCAGTGTGTGTATGTACAGATTCATAAATGCAAGATGAAAATGTCAGTGTTTTAATGTCCATCTCAAGATCAAGTCAGTGTCAGAGGTCTTTCAGGGAAATGCGGCTCACCAGTTACTTGGCCACTATTGGGAGCTAAACATTTTGTCTGTCTTGGGGTTATAGATGTAAATGATATACAGTCATTTGACTCAGTTTACTAAGAGAAGGACAGGTAATATGGCACTTTCCTTTGTCTTTTCCAAACTGGAATGGTTATCCAACATCTGTCTCCAAAAGTGGTTGCAGGTGATGAGATGTACACGGAGGAGGAAAGTTCTACTGACCTAGAGCAGGGAATGGAAGGAATGCATACACCATGTTTTACAGGCTGTATTATACTCAGAAGCTGCTATTGCACAGGGGAGACATGATCTGTTTGCACTCATTTCTGGGACAACCCCATGGGGGGGTCGATATGGAGACAAATTCAAATACAGAATAATTTCTCTTGTCTTCATCTCTCTAGTTTCCTGTTTTTTTACAGAGTGAATCAGGCTAATATTAATGTTGGAAAAAACCAAAAAAAGGAAGAATCAAAGTGGTTAGAGCAGTACAGGCTGCTGGCTGGGTCTCCGGTATCGACAAGGCCAGAGAGAGCCTTCATTCATTTGCCTTGTGCTAGGAACTGCTTGAGTGGATCTCTGGACTACTTAGCACCTGCTACTGAAGCCATCTTCTCTCTGTCCCATGAGTTCCCTTACTGAGTCACAGCTGTTCCTGATTCCCAGTCTCCTGTCTGACCTCCCTAGCAGTGACACTGATCTGCTCCAAGACACTCAACTTGCAGTTCTGGATGGATTCCTTAGAAAGAGGGTTTCCAGAGTGTATCAAACTAGAATTCATCACAGTAACTTGGTCATTACCAGTTGGACATAGTTCTTTTAAAAATGACTGTACTTAGTCATTGTTCACTAAAGTAATCTTCTTGTTTCTAGAATTCAGTGTAATAGTTATGTTTTGCTAAGATAATACCTTGTATTGGAAACAGTCAAAGATTGTATATAATTAATTCAAGTACTTCCTGAATATTTATGTAATATATGTCAATTTAACTTACATATTCTTATCCTAAAACTTCATTACTATACATCAGCAACATGACAAGTGTCAAGTTTTTTTTTAAGTAAATTGTGTCGAAAAGCTTTTATGTTTTTGGTTCAATATTTGGGACAAAAGTTTTAGATTAAGATAATTCTGTCTTTCCTTGAGGCTTACTCTATTGTTAGGTGGATTAAGAACATTCCTTTATACTAGTGTTCCTGAAATGTTCTCAGCGTTCAGTTCCCTAGCACTCTTGTTAAAACTGTAGATTGCTTTTCCTTTGTTTTCAGCAGGGCCCAAGAGTCATTATTTTTCAAGTTTCCCTGGTGACACAGAAATGGCTCTTGGGCACAGTGTTGAGTTGCAAGGTAATCTGTCATTTGAGGATAAAAACACAAATGAAACCCTTTACACAGATGTTGAGGTCTATTTTCCATAGCTAAAGTAGGCATGGCATTGGTATAGATCTGCAACCCAGCACATAATAGGTGAGGCTGGAGCATCAGGAGTTCAGTGTCATCCTCAGGTACGTAGTTCAAGACCAGCCTGGGATACATGAGATGATCCTGTCTCAAAGAAAAACAAGAAGTAAAAAAGGTGAAAATAAATATTACAAAGCCATGAACCAATTTTCCAAACTTGTCACAAATATTACAAATCTGTATAATATACATGGAAAATTATTTCTGCATTTAAAAGTTTTCATCTAAAGGACATGCAATAAAAGAATGGGTCCAATTCTGTTCTATCCTTATCAGTCAGGAGAGAGATGCATGGGAGATTTCTCCCTTCACTTACACTGGGACTTGAGAGTGCTCATTTAGTAGTATTAGAGTAACTGTGAAACTGTTCAGACTTAACAAGAATTTGATAATCTCTTGCTTGGCCCAATCCTTGAAAATAGTACAAAAGTATCTATTGTTAAATTCAGAATCGTGGGCACCTGTCTGGGCTGAAGAT
Organism: Rhizomys pruinosus; assembly: GCA_009823505.1. Lineage (NCBI taxonomy): Eukaryota > Metazoa > Chordata > Mammalia > Rodentia > Spalacidae > Rhizomys > Rhizomys pruinosus. The sequence goes on from VZQC01009394.1 coordinate 125,451, forward strand.
GTTGGTTAGCTTGAGCTAGCAAATGGCACCTGATGGCTTCCTTCACTTCTTGTCTTGAATTCCTGAGCATTGTTTTATGTGAGACCCTGCCCTGCAATGGACTTTCTATTTCTCCTCAGTTGTGGGGGGGTCACAGTTGGGGGTGGAGGATCAGTTTAAATGAGAGTTGCACAAGTCCAATTTGAGCATGCCAAGTGATTTTTGCCAGGCTCTTTTGGTCATAAATTTTGGTAGCTATTGTGAAATACAGTGTCATAAATTTGTCATAGCCCATTAATGATGGAAGAGAGTCAGCAATCTGGTTCTGTGGGAAAGCACTCAAACACAGAGCAGATGGTGTTCTACAACATTTATTTGTGAAAACGTGTATCCGTTACATAATCTAAAATATGTCTTTTTCACATTTAAAAATATTTGGGTCATGATTTCAAATTTTTATTGGATTGTTTTTTAAACTGAGAGGAAGAAGAGAGGTAACTATTTCACAACATATCTGACATGTTACTAATAAAATCTTATTTCTGGTGAAATATAGGTCCCTTTGTGAAACAGGGGAGTGGGATCCTGGATGTGGCAGCCTCTTCATGTCCCTAAATTCCAGAGGATACATGTTAAAGACCTATGGTTCTAGTTCTTTTAGTGCTTTATTGTCAGTTCAGACTTCGCCTAAGGGGTTGGAAGGCATTGCATTTCCTGGCACATCTTCTTTGCTGAAAGAAATGGTTGTCAGGTAATACAAGTCATTAAAACATGATGTAATCATGGTGCTCAGGACTTATTTAAACATTCTGGGAATCCCAGTCAAGGATGGCTGCTTCCCCCCTGCTCCATGTAAACTCAGCAGGATGCCCGTTGTTTCTTGATGGTAGATTTACCAGGTGAAAGAGGTAGGCACAGGATTCATTCTTTCTCTTGCTAACAGCAGCTAGTGTTTGATATTGCCTTTGAAACAAATAACTGCCAAATCCCCTACAGGCTAGGGGTACACGGGTAAGGTGTGGCAAGCAAGTAGCATTTTCCTGTGCACATGCCACCAGACAACTTGTTCTAAATACATAGTTACTTGAACAACTCAGCAACAACTGACCCATAGGAATGTTAGGGACTTTCCAGAATGCGCTAGCAGAAATGTAAACACATAGGTTTGAATGCACTTAAGATGGTAACATAAGAAAAACAATCTCTTCCTGAAGGAAAGGACAACTCTAGATATTATGGACCTATCTTGGACAGTGTCTGGTGTATGGTATCAAGCCATGGCATTGTCCAAAGACTCTTAGTTTTATCTCCCATAAATCTTGTGCCTTTTCCATCTGAATTCTACTTTTATGTTGAAAAAATAGGTGGCCATACTTTTCTTTCCTGTTGAAGGTACACACACACACACACACACACACACACACACACACACACAGGATAAAGAACAAGTTGCTGTGAATGAGCTTCTTTATCTATTGTCATTAAGAAGCAAAGAAAGTGGGGCTGGAGAGATGGCCTAGCGGTTAAGAGCGCCGACCGCTCTTACAGAGGACCCGGGTTCGATCCCCAGCTCCCACATGGCGGCCGAGAACCGTCTGAAACTCCAATTCCAGGAGAACTCCAGTTCCAGGGGAATCCGAGACCCTCTTCTGACCTCCGCGGTACTGCACGACACGGGTGCACAAACTTGCATGCAGACAGTACATTCATACACGTACAGAAATAAATAAAAAAAAAAATTTTTAAAAATTAAAAAAAAAAAAAAAAAAAAGAAGCAAAGAAAGGCGGAGCCTGGAGAATGGCTCAGCAGGTAAGGTTAATAATGCATGCACTCTTGCAGAGGATAAGATTTCATCCCAGCACCCATGTCAGGTGCTCATAACCACCTGTAACTCCATCCCCATGATATCAACACCTCTGACTTCTGTGGGCACCCATAACACAGCCATACACATCCCTATATAAAAAAATATAAAATAATTTAAAAAAACTAAAAAGAAGAAAAGGTATTATCTGCCAGGTCATTCTCTCACTAAACTTGTATCTCTGTGTGGAATTGGTAGTAAAGCCATTTTCTTTTGGGGGCTGGAGAGATGGCCTTAGATTGAGAGCACTGGCTCTCTCCTGCGCAGATTCCCTTGGTGTATACAACCACCTGGAACTTCAGCTCCAGGGGAATCCATGCCCCTCTTCTGACCTCTGTGGCATTGCAGACATGGGTACATTTACATGCATACAGGCAAGGCATGCATACACATGAAAGAAAAATAATAAAATATTTTTAAAATCCCACTTTTTAATTTTTAAAAATTATTTATTTATTTTCATATGTGTATGAATGTACTGTCTGCATGCGGTTTGTGCACCCTTGTCATGCAATGCCACGGAGGTCAGAAGAGGGTATCAGTTTCCCTGGAACGGAGTTAAGACGGTTCTTAGCCGCCATCCTGGGTGCTGGGGATCAAACCCGGGTCCTCTGCAAGAGCAGTCCAGTTGATCTATCAACTAGGCCATTCTCCAGCCCCCAAAATCCCACTTTTTAACTCTCAAGGAAAGCTCCATTTCAGAAAGAGGCTTCTACTGTCTTCCTCCTGATCTCTTCTCACTTCCTCTACCCATCCCTAGATCACGGTCCCTTATTTCTTTTTTGGGGGGGATTGGTTTTTTTTTTTTTTTTTTTTTGAGAGACAGGTCCCCCTTAGTCCCAGTTGGCCAGAGCTCACTCTGTAGACCAGGTTGCTTTGAACTCACGAGATCCACCTCCCTCTGCCTCCTGAGTGCTAGGATTNCTACCTTTTTTGTTTTTCTGAAATCTGGAAACATGAACCCTAATAATGCCCTCAGCCCCAGCCACCTCCGAAAGGGGGCATAGTAGGTTAACGTTGGGTGCGTGAGGCCACAGGAGAAGAACTGGGGGAGGGGGAGTGATCCCAGTGGGTGTGTGGAGACCAAAAAGGATTTTAAGTTAAAAAAAAAAAAAAAAAAAGAAGCAAAGAAAGGCTGGAGCCTGGAGGAATGGCTCAGCAGGTAAGGTTAATAATGCATGCTACTCTTGCAGAGGATCAGAATTTCATTCCCAGCACCCATGTCAGGTGGCTCATAACCACCTGTAACTCCATCCCCATGATATCCAACACCTCTGACTTCTGTGGGCACCCATAATCACATGCACATACACATCCCTATATATAATTAAAAATAATTTTAAAAAAACTAAAAAGAAGAAAAGGTGATTATCTGCCAGGTCATTCTCTCACTAAACTTGTTAATCTGTGTGGAATTGGTAGTAAAGCCATTTTCTTTTGGGGGCTGGAGAGATGGCTCAGTAGTTGAGAGCACTGGCTCCTCCTGCGCAGGATGTCCTTGGTGATATACAACCACCTGGAACTTCAGCTCCAGGGGATCCATGCCCCTCTTCTGACCTCTGTGGGCATTGCAGGACATGGGTACATTTACATGCATACAGGCAAGGCATGCATACACATGAAAGAAAAATAATAAAATATTTTTAAAATCCCACTTTTTAATTTTTAAAAATTATTTATTTATTTTCATATGTGTATGAATGTACTGTCTGCATGCAGGTTTGTGCACCTGTGTCATGCAATGCCACGGAGGTCAGAAGAGGGTATCAGGTTTCCCTGGAACTGGAGTTAAAGACGGTTCTTAGCCGCCATCTGGGTGCTGGGGATCAAACCCGGGTCCTCTGCAAGAGCAGTCAGTGATCTTAATCACTAGGCCATCTCTCCAGCCCCCAAAATCCCACTTTTTAACTCTCAAGGAAAGCTCCATTTCAGAAAGAGGCTTCTACTGTCTTCCTCCTGATCTCTTCTCACTTCCTCTACCCATCCCTAGATCACGGTCCCTATTTCTTTTTTGGGGGGGATTGGTTTTTTTTTTTTTTTTTTTGTATTTTTGAGACAGGGTCTCCCTTTAAGTCCCAGCTGGCCTAGAGCTCACTCTGTAGACCAGGTTGGCTTTGAACTCACAGAGATCCACCTCCCTCTGCCTCCTGAGTGCTAGGATTAAAGGCATACACCATCACACCCGGCACATGGAGCAGCAGCCCCTATTTCTGACCTGACTGTTATCCTCACAGAAAGTTCCATTGGCCACACCTTTAGAAGGCCTTGGCTAACTTGCCCTGCCCTTTCTTCCTGTTGGCATAGGTCTTATAATTCTTTCCCATGCTCCATAGAATGAGGATCAACTCCAAACTTTTACTTACCTGGAAGCTACTTTTACCATTGTCCTATAGATGTGATGGTTAGAAATTTTTATAAACCATGGTGTATAAACTCATTTCACAGACTTATTATACTAAATGAATAAAGAAGCATTGTCAATAAAGCACAGAACCACTTTGACAGTAGTATTTAGTCACAGTATTTTATAGTCCATAATGAAAGTGAATAAAGAGGTTTATCTGCTGTCTCATATTTCCCCTTTCATCCATTTGTGATACAAAATAGGTCACACTTATTTAATTATCAAATTAAAATGATGTCATTCTCACTTGGCCTTATTGGCAGGAAGTTCTGCCTGCCTCTTGGGGAAGCTTACTCCAAGGTGTTCCAGGGCCATGTCTCCTGGTCACTAGCTATTTGCACCTGTCAGATGGCCAACTTTAGTCCCAGAGTTTGCCCTGGCTCAAATGTCAATATCACCATGGATACTGGGAGCATCCAGAGAAAGACCTCTACTGCTTGTGGTCACTGTGACTAGGGAAACTAAATTCTTAAACAGTGAAACCTTATCTTGATTGTCCTACTTTCATAAAACCTACTTAGGCCAGAGTCTTTTTTTTATGCCAAACTCTCCAAGGATATTTTCTGCATTGATATTAAATAATTAAGGGACTTAAATAAACCAGTAACTGTTGTTTCTGTTTAGCTTTCAAGATGAGGCAACTATAAAACCTCTTCACTTTGATATCATTGGTAGGCCATTAGGATCTGGAAAAAAACTAAAGCATTAAGTAGCACACTCTTTCAGGTCTGAATTATGTACACTTTCCCGGACCCCTGCATAATTGAATGGCACTGAATTGATGCTGTCAGCATGGATGGAGAGGGCTCTGAGCCTGGGGAGAAGAAGCAGTCAGCTCATGGGAGGCAGAATCATAGGAGCAACCTGGACAGTCGGTGCAAATGCACCAAGGACTTAAATATTTATTTCTATATTTAGAAGAAAAGAATCTGGGCAGGAGCCCAAAATTTAGACAGTGTTTTTTTCTTTCCTGTTTTGAATTTCTTTAAGAGTGCAAGTACCTTAAGACAGATGGCTGGAATGACTGATCCTCTCATTTGCATATTGCAGAATGAATTCATTTGTACTTAGTCTCAGTTTTATGTGAAGAAATTATTATGTATCTTACATACACTGATTTATAAACTTGTGTCCCATTACACTGGAACAATTGGCCAAAAAATGGTCCTGGATATAGAATTGAGCATTACCCGGCAGAATTTAGCTGATGCCCACAGACAAAAATATGATTACCATATTAGAAACAGGCTCCTGGATCTGATGGGATGCACAGTTTGCACCCATTAGAAGGTTATAGTCTTTCAGTTTTCATGCTAGCTCTCTCTTCCTCTTAGCAAGGACTTTCCAAAATAACCCTGTCTCTAAAGCAAATCCTCCCCAAAGAGAGTTGGGGGGCTGGGGAGTGGCTTAGTTGATAAAATGCTTGCTAATTTAAATATGAGGACCTGGCTTTAGATACTCAGCATCCGTGTAAAAAGCCTGTGTGGCAGTATACACCTGTAATCCCTGGTGTTGGGGAGGCAGGATTCCTGAGGCTGGCTCACCAGCTAGTCTTAATAAATCAATAAACTCCAAGTTCAGGGAGAGACTCTGATTCAAAATGTAAATGTAGCCGGGTGTGGTGGCGCACACCTTTAATCCCAGCACTTGGGTGGCAGAGGCAGGTGGATCTCTGTGAGTTCAAGGCCGGCCTGATCTACATAGCAAGTTCCAGGACAGCCAGAGCTACAGGGAGACTCTGTCTCAAAAAGACCAAAAAAATTCTAAATGTAGAGAAGTGATTGAGGAAAAACCCAGAGACAACATCTGACCTCCACACATACCGCACTTCCCAAGAAATAAATTTGTTGGGGATCTGTGAATTCTTATCTCCCCATCCAGATTTATAAAAAGTATATCAGGGGCTGGAGAGGTGGCTCAGCGGTTAAGAGAGCCAACTGCTCTTGCAGAGGACCTGGGTTCGATTCCCAGCACCTACATGGCGGCTAAGAACTGTCTTTACCTCCAGTTCCAGGGGAATCCGACAGCCTCTTCTGACCTCCATGGCATTGCACCACGCGGGTGCACCAACCTACATGCAGATAGTATACTCATACACATAAAAAAAGAAGTATATCACATGAATCTCGACATTATGAGTGCTTCTTGCTGTCTGTGTTTTAAAAGAATTGGTTCCTGCCCTGTTTATCTTGGCCAGTGGCTCTCAGGGATTGGCTTCTCTTGAGTATTTGTTTGAAGATGATGGAACCAATTGACCGTTCTGGGATATCGAGATTTTAGATACTGTCCTACCCCCAATAGGGTAAAATATAGAAGACATGAGAAAAATATACAAATCAAGATAGTTTGCATACAGACTTTACTGAGAAAAACAGAGAAGTATATAGTTGGGGGACAAAGGGCAAGATTTAGTGAAAGAACAGATTTTTTTTTTAAAGGAACAGATTTTAACAAGAGCTTTGAAGAAGGATGAATTCAATTCATGCCCTCTGTGGTCTCTTATCCTCTATGCTTTAGCCAGTTGTGGCCCCCTGTTGTGAATGCTTCACTAGTGAATGCTGAGAGATGCATTAGTATCTCTCTACCCCATGTTCCACTAGGCTCTATGAGCATTCTGAAGAAAAGTATGTTTTTGAGAGGTTGCGGTTTGGGATAGTTGTATGAATTTCTTCTATTGCCTTATAAATTCATCTGTTATTGGTATTGAGGATTGAACCTAAGGCCTTCAACTAGCAAGCACCTGTTATACCACTGGGCTATGCCCCCTGCTCTTCTAAAGCCTTTAGAACCATGGATTTGTGGCCTATGGTTAGGCAAAGGGACAGACTTGGGGAAGTAGGAAAGGAGTCAGGAACCTTCTAGAGTCTGGATTAGCTGCTGCACAGTGTTTGAGAGCTGGACAATAAACCATGAGGCTGACCTCATATTTGACAAAGGGGCAAAAAAAGCTCAGTGGAGGAAGGATAGCATCTTCAGGAAATGGTGCTGACAAAATTGGATCACCATTTGTAGAACAAAATTAAGCCCTTACCTCTCGCCCTGTACAAAAATCAACTCCAAGTGGATCAAGAGCTCAGTGTGAAACCCAAAACTCTGAAGGTGATAGAAGAAAAAGTTGGCAGCAACCTACAAGACATAGGCATAGGAAAAGACTTTCTAAATCGGACAGCAGCTGCACAGGAAATAAGGTCAACAGTTAACAAATGGGACCCCATCAAACTCAAAAGCTTCTGTACAGTGAAAGAAACAATCAAGGAAGTGAAGAGAAACCCCAGAGTGGGAAGAAATCTTCACCAGTGATACATCTGACAGAGCATTAATGTCCAAAATATATAGACTACTCAAAAAACAAAGAATAAGAAAACAAATGACCTTCTCAAAAGATGGAATAAAGAGCTGAACAGAGACTTCATCAGTGAGGAAGTAAAGATGGCTGAGAAACATCTTAAAAAGTGTTCCACATCATTAGTAATTAAGGAAATGCAAATTAAAACCAATCTAAGGTATCATCTAACTCCAATAAGACTGGCCAAGATCAAGAAAACAAAAGACCAAATGCTGGAGGGGCTGTGGGGAAAACGTAGCACTCATCCACTGCTGGTGGGAATGTAAACTCATACAACCACTGTGGAAAGCAGTGTGGAGAACCCTTAAAAGACTCAAAATGAGCCTACCACCTGACCCAGTCATACCCTTCCTGGGTATATATCCACAAGATTCATCCTACTGCAAAGATACATGCACAGCTATGTTTATTGCAGCTCTCTTCACAATAGCAAAGAGCTAGAATCAACCCAAATGCCCCTCAACTGATGACTGGATGACAAAAATGTGGTACATCTACACAATGGAGTACTATTCAGTGGTAAAGAAAGATGACATCATGAACTTTGCAGGTAAATGGATGTAACTCAAAGCCATTATGCTAAGTGAAGTAGCACAGTCCCAGAAAAAAAAAAAAAGGCAAATGTTTTCCCTCATTTGTGGATGCTAACACTGAATCCCCATTTGAAAGGCAAGCTGAAGAACATTATTGTTATATTTCTTTTTATCTGAAAGCAACTGTGTTGTTATAATGTAAATCTCTTAATGGGCTCTAGAATCAACCTGCCACTTATTTTCAGACTCTATAATTACTGTATATGGGTGGAAGGTATGTATTTATATTTTAGAGTAATATAAGGTTAAAGGGGAAAATATGAATTCCTAAACATAAAAAGAAAAAAGTAAATAATGAATATGCAAAAAGTTCTTTATCCATATGTAAAAAAAAAAAAAAAAAGAAACATGAGACTGTAAAATAACTGATGGAAGGGCCGGGGAGGTGGTCCAGTTGGTTAAGTGCTTGCAGTGCAAACTTGAGCACTGGAGTCTGGATGACCAGGATGGATGCAGAAAGCTGGATGTGGCAGTGCAAACCTTCAACACCAATGAGGTATGGGGACAGGGGAGGAGGGCCAAGCAGGCAGATCCCTGGAGCTCACTGTCCATCCAACCCAGCTGAATTGATGAGGGTAAGCAGAAGGTTCAGGGGTACACCTCACCTCAAAAAGTAAAAATTGAGGGGCTGGAGAGATGGCCTAGCTGTTAAGAGCACTGACTGCTCTTGCAGAGGACCCGGGTTCAATTCCCAGCACCCACATGGAGGCTGAGAACCGTCTTTAACTCCAGTTCCAGGGGAATCTGACTCCCTCTTCTGACCTCCGTGGCATTGCATGATACGGGTGCACAAACCTACACACAGACAGTACATTCATACAGATAAAAAAAACAAATAAAAATTAAAAAATGTAAACATTGAGAACAACCGAGGAAAGACCCTTGACATCGACCTCTGGCCTCCATATGCAGAAGGACATAAGTGCACATATATACCCACACTAAGAAGTTTATATGCCACTACACACACACACACACACACACACACACACACACACACACACACCATGGCATAACTAGTGTGTCTCTCTACACTAGCTCACCCCTTCAATTGGTGGGCAATTTGTGCAAGGCTGTGAACCCAGGGTAAGGCAATTGAGTGTCCTAAAGAGTCAACTCCTGACCCAAACACCAGAAAAATGAATATTCTGCATTTTCATTGTCTACTTTTGTAGTCACTACTCACATGTAGCTATCCAGAACTTGAACTGTGACTAGTCTAAGTTGAGATATAAATGTAAAGCTCCCCATCAATTTTCATATCCTTTGTGGATTTTTTTGAGGGGGGGTGTGAACCATTAAAGTTAATTAGGATTACTCATGTGAGCATGAGTACATATAATAAAAAATTATATTGAAAATCAATTGCTAGCTAGAATCTACCAAATGGAAGACTTGTTAAATAATTTGGGTGCTAAAATGGAGCATGATGACAAATACACATACTGCTGGTGAGACTGTTAAAGATAAAGTCGTTAACTATAACTCCTTAGCTCTCCTCCCATCCTCGTGAGGGGTAGCTGATGCCAGTGGCATCAAGTTCAAAGCAAATCATCAAAGGGTAAATGAAGAGCTGTGTCAAAAACTGGGGACTGGAGAGATGGCTCAGTGGGTGAGAACACTTGTTGTGAAAGCATGAAGGCCTGAGTTTGAATCCATAGAAACTATGCCAAAGCTTTGAATAACTACATGTGTCTAATAAAACTCCAGGCTTGAGGCACAAAGCTAGGTAGATCCTGGGAGCTTGCTGACCTAGACGAAAAAAGCAAGCTTCAGGCTCACTGAGAGACCCTACTGCAAGGAAATAAGGTGGAGAATAATAAGAAGGACACCAGATGTCCCCCTCTGGCCTTTGCATACACATGCACACATTCACCCCATATATTCCCATATCACACCACACAATGTGCGAGCGCACACACAGACACAAAATATGCCAACATTAAATTAGTAAAAGAGGTGGGAGTATTAATATTATTTTTAGGTACATTGCAAGAGCTCATAGGATTAGGATTGAGACGGTGTTTATCCTTAGCCAGGAAAGGTTCCCAAGAAAAGATGGGGTGTAGGTTAAGTCTGCCCAAATAAAAGTAGCAGAACGATAGACCATTCAGCATTTGAAGTCAGTAACTTGTAGTTCTTATTTTCACACTCAGGACTCAGTTCAATAGCTCTTAGTGTGATAGTGTGCACTTGGCTATTAAATCTAGAATTCAGCATATTTGAGAAATCAATGTATTGATAGCCTCAACATAAATTAAAGGTGCATATTAAACCCTTAAATCTCTTATTCTTTTCTACCTGACACAAGTTGAGATGGGAGTTTGTCTACATTTTGAATTTTGAAACATCAAATAATTCTCAATTCAAATGTTTCTTTAGATAATCGGTAGTGTCAGCAATTCCTTAGCACACTTGCAGAAGTGTATATGAAGTTAGTTTGAAGAAACAAGGAAGGGTAGAAAGTTGTGGTTTTAGAATGTTCATGTTAAGAATTCCTTGACATATAAAGTCGTTTAGCACTGAGAATACTTTGGTCCATGTTCTTCTTGCTTTCATTGTTTGCATTGGGAAGTCAGATGTAATTCTGATGGGGTTCTCCTTATATGTAACTTGTTGTTTTTCTCTTGTGGCTTTCAATATTTTGTCTTTGTCTTGAGCATTGAGTGTTTTAACTATGATATGGCATGGGGGATTTCTTTTCTCATCTTGTCTATTTGGTGTTCTATGTGCTTCTTGTATTTGTATGGGTTTGTCTTTTTTCAGTTTGGGGAAATTTTCTTTTTTTATTCTGTTGAAGATCTGATCAATACCATTGTCTTGGAATTCTTCTCCTTCCTCTATCCATATGATGCGGAGGTTTGGTCTTTTCATAGTGTCCCACATTTCCTGGTGGTTCCACTCTTGGGTTTTTTTTTTTTTTTTCATAATCTTTACTTGAGGATTCTAGTTGTACCATGTAATCCTGTAGGTCTGATATTCTATTTTCTGCTTCATCTATTCTTCTTCTGAAGCTTTTCCCTATCCTTTCCTGTTGATTGGTTGAATGTTCAATTTCCTTTTTCATTTCATCCTGTGATTTCTTCAGTATTTCCACTTCCTTTTGGAGCTTTTCATTCTTTTCTTGTAGCTTCTTGCTTCACTAGTCAGTTTCTTTTTTCCTTTCAGCCTGAGATCTTTTCAGTGTTTCCACTTCCTTACAGTTTGTCATTCTCTTCCTCTAGTTCTTTTCAGAGTTTATCATTCTCTCCCTTTAGTTCTTTCCAGAGTTTATCATTCTTTCCTTCTAGTTCCTTCCTGAGTTTTTCATTCTCTCCTCTTAGTTCTCTGATTTGTTCTTTATATTATTTGATTTCTTTGAATATGTCTACAATTCTTCTTCCAAGGTTGGTGTCTTGGTTTCCTTCTGGGGAGATCTCATTGTTGGGCTCTTCTATAGGACTGGTAGAATTTGGTGTGGATTTATTATCTTCTTCAATATAGTGCTTGGAACACTTGCTAGGGCAATAAGGTGAGAAAGTGAAATTAAAGGATTACTAATCAGAAAATAAGAAGCAAAACTATCCCCTTTTGCAGATGATATGATAGTTTACCTAAGGGATGCTAAAAACTCCACCATAAAAGTCCTAGAAAGGATTAAAAGTTTCAGTATAGTGGCAGGATAGAAAAGAAACCTAGAAAAATCAGTGTTTTCCTGTATACCAACAATAAGCAACTGGAAAAGGAATACAAGGAGAACTTCCCACTCACAATAGCCACAAAACCATAAAATACCTACGAACAAATTTAACCAAAGACACCAAAGACCTCTACAGCAAAAAATTTAAAACCCTGAAGGAGATTGAAGACGACATCAAAAGATGGAAAGACCTCCCACGTTCCTGGATTGGAAAAATTAATATAGTAAAAATGTCCATTCTACCCAAATTAATATACAGATTCAATGCAATCGTAATAAAAATCCCCATGAGCTTTTTCACAGACTTGGAAAAAAAATCCTTAAATTCATATGGAAAAACAAAAACCCTGAATAGCTAAAGCAACCCTTAGCAAAAAGTGCAATACAGGGGGGATTACCTTACCAGACTTCAAGTTATATTACAGGGCTATAGTCATAAAGACAGCCTGGTACTGGCAAAAAAGAGATCCATTGACCAATGGAACAAAATTGAACATCCAAACTTGAGGTCATGTAATTTCAGCCACCTCATATTTGACAAAGGGGCAAAAACGAGTTCAATGGAGGAAAGATAGCATCTTCAGCAAATGGTGTTGGCAAAATTGGATCACATTTGTAGAAGAACAAAATTAAATCCCTACCTCTCACCCTGTATGCCCTGTACAAAAATAAACTCCAAGTGGATCAAAGAGCTCAACCTGAAACCTGAAACCCTGAAGGTGATAGAGGAAAAAGTTGGCAGCCACCTACAAGACATAGGCATAGGAAAAGACTTTTTAAATCAAACAGTAGCTGCATAGGAAATAAGTTCAACGGCTGACAAGTGGGACCTCTTCAAACTCTAAAGCTTTTGTACAGCTAAAAAAACAATCAAGGAAGTGAAGAGAAAACCCACAGAGTGGGAGGAAATCTTCACTACTGATACATCTGACAGAGCATTAACTTCCAGAATGTATAGACTGCTTAAAAAACAAAGAAGTAAGAAAACAAATGACCTACTCAAAAGATGGAGTAAAGAGCTGAACAGAGACTTCAACAGTAAGGAATTAAAGATGGCTGAGAAACATCTTAAAAAGTGTTCCACATCATTAGTAATTAAGGAAATGCAAATTAAAACCACTCTAAGGTATCTTCTAACTCCAATAAGACTGGCCAAGATCAAGAAAACAAAAGACCAAATGCTGGAGGGGTTGTGGGGAAAACGTAGCACTCATCCACTGCTGGTGGGAATGTAAACTCATACAACCACTGTGGAAAGCAGTGTGGAGAACCCTTAAAAGACTCAAAATGAGCCTACCACCTGACCCAGTCATACCCCTCCTGGGTATATATCCACAAGATTCATCCTACTGCAAAGATACATGCACAGCTATGTTTATTGCAGCTCTCTTCGCAATAGTGAAGAGCTAGAATCAACCCAAATGCCCCTCAACTGATGACTGGATGACAAAAATGTGGTACATCTACACAATAGAGTACTATGCAGTGGTAAACAAAGATGACATCATGAACTTTTGTAAACGGATGAAACTCAAAGCTATTATGTTAAGTGAAGTAACACAGTCCAAGAAAAAAAAAAGGCAAATGTTTTCCCTCATTTGTGGATGCTAACACCAAATCCCCAGTTGGCAGGCAAACTGAGCTACTTTATTATTATATTTCTTTGCATCTGAAAGCAACTGTGCTGTTATAATGTGAATCTCTTAATGGGCTCTAGAATTGACCTACCACTTATATTCATACATTGTAATTACCATATATGGGTGGAAAATATGTATTCATATTCTAGAGTAATATAAAATTAAAGGGAAAAATGTGAACTTCAAAACATATGTATGAATCAACATACAGTTTATTCCCAGATTCATATGTGTTGTGTATATAGGCATAATTTGGAGTAATACAAAGGGGAGGGAACAACGACATAAGGACTGGGCCAAAGAACTGACTGATATAGTTAAATTCTGCTCAAAACAACAAGCCTCTGCAGAAAAAAATTCTTGGAAACACTGAGATAAAAATAATAATAATAAAAAAGAATTCCTTGATTTTCCATCACAAAGTCCACTGTTAGAATCAGGCTCATGCCCTCTCTCTCGATGAAATGGGGCCCAAACCTCACATACGAAGCCCACAAAGCCAAAACACCTTGAACACTGAGTTGCAGCTTGTCTATTGTTGGAACCTGGATTTGCTGCCTATTTTGTAAGAAAAAGCTGAAATGGTTTTTGATGCTGATTTTGCCACTGGAGACTGACCAGCCCATAATTATCTCTCTCACCTTCTGCTTCCTCATAATCGCCTTTAACCCCTACCTCCTATTTAATTCATCCTTATTTGTGTCTCTTTTTATATATTCACTGGAAACCTGAACTTAAATAACTAACAGAGCAAAAAACTGACATTCCGCTGGGGAGGTGCTTGTAATTACTGGGGTTCTAGTCTCACATATAACCATATGGTCACAATGGAGGCAAAACATGGAGATTTAATGCTCCAATAGTTCATGACATCACATGGGCAAATTGCAGAAGTAGGGGGTGACTAGGAGTGTAAGAGAGAAGTACCTCCAAACCTGGGAAACTGAGTTAGGTGCAATGTCCATGGATGTACCCTCCAACTGTAAAGAGCTGTAATAAGGCTAAGCCACAGGCTCTGAGTGTTGGCAAACATTAATATATGTGGAGTAAAATAGAAGTACAAGAACAGACCTCAGCAACAGCTGGGGTGTTGCTCAACATGCAAAACTATTTTGGAATAGAAGAAGTGCCACATTATTCCTAAAATTAGAGGAAGAGTCATATCATCAAATGATGAATATTGAATGTTAGAGAGGAACAGAAAAGTGACTGCCTACAACAACCTCTGTAATCATGTGGTACATTTTTAGAAGCAAAAACTTGCAAAGAAATGATGATTAGATAAACTCAGTAAGGGTGACTGTGGTCCTGGGGTGAGGAAAGAACACAAAACAACTAGAAATACAAAGCTGAAATGAAATCAGCAGAGGAAACCGAACAGAACTGTCAGTAAAATCGGAAACAGGAACGATGATTTGAAAGCAAATTTAGTAATTTCTCTTATAATACAGAGTCAAAATTAGAGAGTTTAAAATATTATGAAAAAGCACATTTACAGTGAACATGCCTTGGGAGGGAAAGCAGTACATGCAATGCCTGTCAAGGCCAGAAGAGGGCGCTGGATACCCTGGAACTGAAGTTAGAGATGATTGTCAGCTGCCCTGTGGGTGCTAGGGATCAGACCCAGGTCCTCGTTAAGAGGTCCTCACCAGTTGGTGAGCAATCTTTCCAGCCCCAAATTGTGAATCTTTTTGAGGAATAAGCAATAGGACAAGTGATACCAAAGCAAATAACCGAAGAACACTCACAACATGCAGATTTGAAAAGTTCACTGAGGGAAAGGTGACAAAATGACAAGTATGGGGACATTTACAGCACAGAGATAAAATACAAGCAATCAGATAATATAGATAGAAGTATAAAGCACTATCAATTGGAACAATTTAATGCCAGTAGATAACTGAGAAATTTATGTGAAAGAGAGAGAGAGAGAGAGAGAGAGAGAGAGAGAGAGTAGGAGGTGAAATGGAGACCATAGAGGAATGCTGCTTACTGGTTCGCTTCCTTTGGCTTGCTCATCTGCCTTTTTTATAAGCCCAGACCCACCTACCCAGGAATGGCACTCCCCACAGTGGGCTGGTCCCTCCCACATCAACAAGCCATTAAGAAAATGCCTAAGAGACATGCCCACAGGCCAATCTGATAGAGGAAATTCCTCAACTGAGGTTCTGTCTTCCCAGGCACATCAAACCAATGACCAAGGTTAGCCATCACAGGTAGCTTCTCAAAGAAAGTTAGTAAATTGTAGATATGGTTTAACATAGCACACAGTAAGTTGTTGCCAAGGAGAAAAAGAAAACAACATGGAGGGAAGTACTGGAGGCACTGAAGAAGGGTGGGGCACAGAAAACCAGGGATGGGGAAGTGGGAACAGAGTCTGGGCTGGTAGCACAGATGGGAAAGTCAGGGAGGACTGTTCTAAGCAGGTGTATGAATCTTTTTTTTTTTTTTTTCTGTGATGAAATGACAGGACCAAAAGCAACTTAGAGAAGAAAGATTTATTTTGGCTTACAGTTTGGCAGGGGATAGAATCCATCATGGGATGAATGGCATGGAAGGAGGCTTTGCAGAGATCACGTTGATCTGCACATAGGAAACACACACATGAGAGAAAGAGAGAGAGAGAGAGAGAGAGAGAGAGAGAGAGAGAGACTTGAGGGTGAGACTATAAACCCTCAAAGCCCACCATCAGTGGCATACTTCATCTAGTCTATATGTATAGTAACTATACATATCTTCTAAAGCTTCCATGACCTCCCCAAATAACGACACCACCTGTTTGGGGACCAAATGTTCAAACATGTGAGCCTAGCAGAGAAATTTCCATTTAAGCCACCATATTTGGTCCCTGGCCTCCAAAGGCTTATGACCATATATATCATAATACAAAAGTGCATTTAGTTCAATTTCAAAAGTTCCTTTAGTCTTTAACAATCTCAAAATTCCAAAGTCATTTTTGAGACTTAAGGCACTCTCCTAACTTGTTCCCTATAAAATAAAAAAATTACATATTCCAACATAAAATGGCATAGAATATGCATTATCATTTCAAAAGTGAGGTATAGGGCTATAGTGTGAAAATACTGAGCCAAAGCCAAGTCCAAAACTCAGCAGGGCAAACACCAAATGCTGTCACTCCATGTCCAGTATCTAAGGCTTCAGTTTCAAAGGACCTAGATGCCTGTGGTCCTCCAGCTTTGCTGCTTGTAACATGCATCTCACTTGGGCTGTGCACAACTCTCCTTAGCAGATGCTTCATAGCTCTGGCCTCTCTGCTGTCTCATGGTCTCCACTATAATCACAGCTTCACTCAGTGGCTTCACAGGGACTCCAACCTTGCCATATGTTGCCTGGTTACAACAGCTTTCTGAACACTCACTCTTGCATCTTATCTCCATAAGCAGTACCACATGGATGAGGTTGTCAAGTCTGGCTGCCAGCTTGGGATGGAGTAATGGCTCCTTTGACCACATTAGCAACAGCTTTGTATGCAGTTGCTTTCTAGAAGCAAGCAAATCCTTAGGTTCCTTTTCACAAATTAGAGGTTTATCTGGGTGATGTTTTGCCCTGAGGGCACCTTTCCCATCTTTCTAATGAAGAATGGGGGCTTCCCTTTAATGACGCTAATCTCCTTAACAATTGCAGCTTCTTTAAGCACAAGGCATTAAGTTCCTATATTCTCTTTTCCTCTTCAACAGCAGTTTTAAAATTTGTTTTCTGCTCCAATTGTTGTCCTTTTTTTGTTGTAGATCTGCATAAGAGTATTCAGTAATAACAGGCCATGGACTCAATGTTGTCTTGAAATTTTTTCCAACAAAGAAATTAGTCTATTGCTTTTAAATTTAGCCCCATGCCACTTCTTAGGACATGGGAAGATTGTAGCCAGATTCTTTGCCAGAATATCACTTGACTGGCTTCTAGCCCAGTTGCTAGTGGAGTCCTTGTTTCTCTCTTCATGAGCTGATCCTCCAATGTCTTTATTACTCTCAGCACTTCTATCTTCCAGGCTCCTGCTAGAATAGTCAGTGAAGCTCTGCTTAAAGCATTCAGTGGCTTTTCCAGCCCAAAGTTCCAAAGTTTTCCACACTCCTCCCAAAACAAACATGGTTAAGTTCTTCCCAACAGCAGCCTCACTTCTCCTGATACTGATTTCTATACTTGTTACTTTTCTGTTGCTGTGATGAAATGCCATGACTCAAATAAACTTACAGGAGGAAATAGTTCATTTTGGCTTATAGTTTCAGAGGGATAGAGTCCACTACAGTGAGGAAGGACTGGAAGGAGGAGTGTGAGGCACAGTGACAATCAGGAAGCTAGCTGGCTGATCACATTTCCTTATCTGAGAGAGAGAGAGAGAGAGAGAGAGAGAGAGAGAGAGAGAGAGAGACTATAACTTTCAAAGTCAATTCCTCAGAGAGAGAGAGAGAGAGAGAGAGAGAGAGAGAGAGAGAGAGAGAGAGACTATAACCTTCAAAGTCAATTCCCTATGACACGCTTTTCCCAGCAAGGTTACACCTCCTAAAGGTTCCATAATCTCCCAAAGCCACAAACTGGGGACCAAGAGTTCAAATACATGAGCCAATTATATATACTTTTTTTAGGGACTAGCAGAAATTTTAATGAAGAGAAGAATATAAAGTGTTCTTAGTCTGACAATAGTATGGAAGGTGTATCAGATTGAAGGCGAGATGGCAAGAGGATGAGCCAGGGCACTGATTTTCAAGCTCAGTAGTGTTTGACAGAAAAATCAGGAGGAGCTTTGCAGAGGAAGCCACTACTGCTGGATTCATGACCATCTGACTGGAATTGAGGCAAGACAAGAATCCAGAATGGCTCCAAGACTGGTAGGAAGCTAAAAGAATGCTGGGTGAACAAGCTAGCATCTAGGGAGGGAAGTGGTGCACAGGCTAAAGCTCTTCAAACCACACAGACTAATTGTGAGGGAGATATGGCTTTCAAAATGAAAGGACACTTCCATCTCTAAAAGGCGGGGTGCTAGAAGGCAAACATAAACTAGCAGGCTGAGTAGTGAAGATCCCCTGCTGTAGTTGGACAGATATGGGAATCTGAAAGAATGAGGATCTCCCATGACACAAAACGTAAGAAAGAAATTACATTGCCTTTATCAGCTGATGGCTGTCTAGGTGTTATTCTGATCAAGTGGACTCAGCTTACCAGTCCAGATGCTCAGGGGAGGTCTTGATGGATGAGTCTGTGAAGTGTACTTGAAGAAGGGAAGAGTGCAGTGGTTTGAATGCATTCCATCCAAAATTCATGTGTTTCTGTCATGAGAACTTAACCCCCATACAACAGTGTTGGAAGACTGGGACTAAGGGACCCTGTTTAGGTCATGAGGATTCCTTCCTCATGAATGAATTAATGCTTTTGCAAGAAGACCTTACAGGGGTGGTTGCTTTGCTCTTTCTTCTGCTCTCCCCATGTGACGATGGATGTATCCTGTTCTCAGGAGGACAGATACTACATTAACTCACCATCTTGGAACCAGAGACTGAATCTATCAGCTTTTGGACCTTGGATGTCACACCTCTATTACTTTGAGAAATAAATTTCTATTGTTTATAAATGACATAGTCTCAGATGTCCTATTATAGCAGCCTGAAGGTCTGAGACAGGCAGCTCCAGCAACATACATTTCCTAACACTTTCATCAGTCTCATAGCATTGCTCAGAACAAGACCCTTCAGCCAGTTGTCCACAAGGAAGCACCCACCTTCTACCTTCTACCTTTTCATCTTCCCACTTCAAATGGGCAATCTTCTCACCTAGAATATCTTCAGTCAGGGAGTTTGATATGAAAGCTGATGAGACTCAGCGGGCAGGCCAGGTGAGATACCACACAGCCTTGCTGGGGCAAGGGCCTCCCACCTTGGGGAGCAGAGAGAAGAACAGTGTGTGTGGATAGAGAGGCAGACAGGAGGCCTGCAGACTTAGAGGGCAGGGCAGGTGAAGTACTGGCCTGCAGCCTTGCTGCCAGGCAAGGGACTCGACCCCCCCCATCTTGGGGAGCAGAGAGAAGACCTGTGTACATGGATAGAGAGGCAGACAGGAGGCCTGAAATCTTGGTGGGCAGGCCAGGTGAAGTACCAGTGGGTGGCCCAAAGGAGTAACATGCCCCCTCCCCCCTCCCATGTGTGCTCAAGCTACTGGTACTGTAGTGGAAACTATAAGCTGCTGGTGTTCTGGTTGGGATAATCCAGCAGGCACAGTGGTTGTCATCCTAGGCTGCACAGCCTATGCTGAGGAAGAAACTGGCAGGAAGCACAGTGAGTGAACAATCAGTCCTCCATATTAACATTTGAGATTAGCATCAGAATTCAAACAAACAACAACAACAACAAAAACACAAATCCACATGCCAAAGACACAATGGAAAAACAATATGGGAAAAGCTCATAATAAATCCCCACTCAACTCTATCAGTCCTGTAGAAGATCCAGACAGTGAGATCTCCCTGGAAGGAAACCAAGACACTGACCTTAGAAGAACAATTGTAGACATATTCAAAGAAATCAAAGAATACAAAGAACAAATCAGAGACCTAAGGGGAGAGAATAAAAAACTCATGAAGGAACTAGAAGGAAAGAATGATAAATTCCAGAAAAAACTAGAGGGAGAGAATGAAAAATTCCAAAAAGAACTAGAGGAAGAGAAATACAAAGTCCAAAAAGAACCAGAGGCAGAGAATGATTGACTCTGGAAGGAAGTGGAAACACTTAAAAGATCTCAGGCTGAAAGGAAAAAAGAAACTGAGCAGCATATCAAGGAGCTACAAGAAGAGAATGAAAAGCTCCAAAAGGAAGTGGAAATACTGAGGAAATCACAGGATGAAATGAAAAATGAAATTGAACATTCATCCAATCAGCAGAAAAAGATGGGAAAAAGCCCCAGAAGCAGAATGGATGAAGCAGAAAAAAAGAATATCAGACCTACAGGATAACATGGTGCAACTAGAAACCTCAAGTAATGATTACGAAAAATTAAAAAAAAAAAAAAAAAAAAAAAAAAAAAAAAAAAAAAAAAAAAAAAAAAAAAAAAAAAAAAAAAAAAAAAAAAACAAGAATGGAACAACCAGGAAATGTGGGACACCATGAAAAGACCAAACCTCCACATCATAGGAATAGAGGTAGGAGAAGAATCCCAAGACAATGGTATTGATCAGATCTTGAACAGAATAATAGAAGAAAATTTCCCCAAATTGAAAAAAGACAAACCCATAAAAATACAAATACAAGAAGCACATAGAACACCAAATAGACAAGATCAGAAAAGAAATTTCCCATGCTGTATCATAGTTAAGACACGAGATGCTCAAAACAAAGACAAAATACTGAAAGCCACAAGAGAAAAACAAGTTACATATAAGGGGAAACCCATAAGAATTACAGCTGACTTCTCAGTGGAAACAATGAAAGCAAGAAGAACATGGACCAAAGTATTCCCAGTGCTAAACTACTTTAGAGGCCAACCTAGATTACTATACCCAGCAAAAATGTCAATTATAGTTGAAGGAGAAAGAAAAATCTTTCATGACGTAAACAAAATGAAAGAACACATGTAAAAAAAAACCAATACTTCAGAAATACTTGAAGCAATTCAAAGAACTATCCCCAAGCAACTAACGAGAGAAATTGACAAAAGCCTAACAGAGTAAATGAAAACCTAGATCAAGAATGAAAACAAAAAATAAGTTGAAAGGAAACAATACACATTTATCAATAATAACCTTAAATATTAATGGTCTAAACTCCCCAATCAAAAGACACAGACTGGGAGAATGGATTAGGAAACAGAATCAATGTATATGCTGTCTATAAGAAATCCATCTCACCCTCAAGGACAGACACCACCTTAGAGTGAAAGGATAGAAAAATCCAGGCTAACTGTGTGGCCTTAAGCATCCAAAAGAAAAGTATAACTAGAAATAAATAATCAGTAAGGCCTGAGAAATTGTACGTCAGATATAAAACTTGAGATCTTAATAAAAAGACAGAAAAAAGAGTGAGAGAGCACTGTTGTTTTGCTTGTCTTCAATTCTTACTGGCAAGTGCATCTACTCTATGGCTGCCACTGCTTTTGCCATCCTTCAAAGACATGAGACAAAGCTTTTTAACCCTCCAATATGGACTGAAGACTCATCTCTCTCTAAGAATCCTCCAAACCTTCAATGCCAGACAGGGACTGATGAGATATTTAGCTTGTGGACTGAGCAGCTACTGGAGTTTCAGCCTCTTCAGACTATAGACTGCCATTGTTGCATTACCTCCATTACCATGGAGGCCAGTATAGGAAGATTAAGACAGGATGCAGTGCTTACTGGACCTCATTTGGTTGAGCATGGGAAGGAAGATCCCAGTGTGGAGCACAAGGGGAAGATTGATGGTTGTTTGGGCTTGCTAAGGAGGAGCCTTCAATCACTTTCTTAAGGAAAACATGACATCTTTTAGCCAAAAAAGAAAAGAAAATCCTCCAATTCAGGTGATATATATATATATATATATATATATATATATATATATATATCAAGTTGGAGAGAACAACAACAAAAGAACTGGAAAAAAAAACTGGAAAAAAAAAGACTGAAACAGTGAAGTTCTCCCCAAACAATAAGCCTCTGCTTTGGGAAAAAGACTCTGGAAAGACTCAGAAAAAGATGCAAGACATTATGGCAGAGTGCATGAACTCAGGTGGGATGGGGGGCATGGAAAAGGAAAAGACTCTAAATTGGATTGAGAAATGATGTATGATGTATGGAAAAAGTTTAATATCAATAAGAAAGATCACTACAAAAAATAAAACTAAATCTCAAAAATATTCCAAGCAAATGGTACCAAAAAGAAAGCAGGGTTGCTATTCTAATATCAGACAAAATAGAATAAAATTAATCAGAAAAGATAAAGAGGGCCATTATATTCTTATCAAAGGAACAACTGACCAGGAAGATTTCACAATCTTAAATGTTTATGCAACAAACTCTGGTGCACCAAATTTTAAAAACACAATCCTTCAGGATCTTAAGACACAGATTAATCCCAGCACATTAATAGTGGGGGACTTCAATACCCCACTGAGTCCCTTGGATAGGTCAACTGGACAAAAAATAAACAGAGAGACATAGGAACTGAATAATACAATACACCAAATGGACCTCACAGATATCTATAGGATATTCCACCTAAACACCAGAGAATACACTTTCTACTCAGACCCCCATGGAACATTCTCCAAAATCAACCACATTACTGGGACACGAAAGAAATGCCAACAAATACAAAAGGATTGAAATTATTTCATGCATTCTGTCAGACCACAGTGCAATAAAGCTCAGTATTACCACCAGGATAAGCCCTACTATCTACGAGAATACATGGAGACTAAACAACACAATCTTGAATAATGAGTAGGTCAGGGAAGAAATAAAGAATGAAATAAAATATTCATGGAACTAAATGAAAAAGACAACATAACACAATAAAACCTATGGGATATATTAGAATCAGCCTTAAGAGGGAAATTTATAGCCTTAAGTGCCCACATTAAAAATACCAGAAAGGGAATAAATAAATGATCTAACAATGCAGCTAAAAACACTTGAGAGACAAAAACAAATGAACCCAACAGACAGGAAGAAATAACAAAAATCAAAGCAGAAATCAATGAAATAGAAACAAAAAAATACAAAAAAAAATCAATGAATCCAAAAGCTGGTTCTTCGAAAAAATAAACAAAATAGACAGACCTCTAGCCCAGTTAACTAAAAGAAAGAAAGAGCAACTCCAAATTAATAGTATTCGTGATGAAAGAGGAAACATCACAACAGATAAGGAAAAGATACAATCATTCTAGAATACTTCAAAAACCCATATTCTACTAAGTTTGAAAACCTAAGAGAAATGGATGAAATCCTGGGAATCAACAAAGCTTAACCAAGCAGAGATTGACAGCTTAAACAGACCCATAATACTTGAGGAAATTGAAGATGTAATTAAAATCCTCCCAACTGAAAAAAAAAAGCCCAGGCCCAGATGGTTTCACAGCAGGATTCTACAAAACATTTAAAGAAGTCTTACAACCATTACTACTCAAACTGTTCAGAAGAATACAAACAGAGGGAAATCTCCCAAATTCCTTCTATGAAACCAGCATCACTCTAATACCAAAACCAGGCAAAGACACAAACAAGTAAGAAAACTATAGACCCATCTCATTAATGAACACAGGGGCAAAAATTCTCAACAAAATGCTTGCAAATTGCATACAGACTCATATCAAAAAGATAATCCACCATAATCAAGTTGGATTCATGCTAGAGATGTAGGGATGGTTCAATAGACGTACATCAATAAATATAAAACACATAGATGGACTGAAAGTCAAAAACCACACGATCATCCATCTCAATTGATGCAGAAAAAGGCTTTGACAAAATTTAGCATCCCTTCATGCTTAAAGTCTTAGAGGGAATTGGACTGGAAGGAACATTCCTAAACATAATCAAAGCCATATACAACAAACCCACTGCCAAAACCCAAACCCAATGGAGAAAAATTAGAAGCATTCCTCTTAAAGGCAGGAACCCAGCAAGGCTTCCCCCTATCAGCACTCTTCTTCAATATAGTGCTTGAAATGCTTGCTAGGGCAATAAGACAAGAAAGAGAAATTAAAAGAGTACTAATTGGAAAAGAGGAAGCTAAACTATCCCTTTTTGCAGATGATATGATAGTTTACCTAGAGGATGCTAAAAACTCCACCAGAAAACTCCTAGAAATGATGAAAAGTTTCAGTAATGTTGTGCGATACAAAAGAAACCCAGAAAAATCAGTAGCTTTCCTGTATAGCAATAATAAGCAACTGGAAAAGGAATACAAGGAGAACTTCCCACTTACAATAGCCACAAAAACCATAAAATACCTATGAACAAATCTAACCAAAGACACTAAAGACCTCTACAGCAAAAAATTTAAAACCCTGAAGAAGGAGATTGAAGATGACATCAAAAGATGGAAAGACCTCCCACGTTCCTGGATTGGAAAAATTAATATAGTAAAAATGTCCATTCTACCCAAATTAAAATAAAGATTCAATGCAATCCCAATAAAAATCCCCATGAGCTTTTCACAGACTTGGAAAAAAATCCTTAAATTCATATGGAAAAACAAAAACCCTGAATAGCTAAAGCAACCCTTAGCAAAAAGTGCAAGTACCAGACTTCAAGCTATATTACAGGGCTATAGTCATAAAGACAGCCTGGTACTGGCAAAAAACAGACCCGTTGACCAATGGAACAAAATTGAACATCCGAACTTGAGGTAATGTAACTTCAGCCACCTTAAATTTGACAAAGGAGCAAAAACAAGTTCAATGGAGGAAAGATAGCATCTTCAGCAAATGGTGTTGGCAAAATTAGATCACCATTTGTAGAAGAGCAAAATTAAACCCCTACCTTTCACCCTGTATGCCCTGCACAAAAATAAACTCCAAGTGGATCAAAGAGCTCAACCTGAAACCTGAAACCCTGTAGGTGATAGAAGAAAAAGTTGGCAGCAACCTACAAGACATAGGCATAGGAAAAGACTTTTAAAATCAAACAGTAGCTGCACAGGAAATAAGGACAACAGCTGACAAGTGGGACCTCATCAAACTCTAAAGCTTCTGTACAGCTAACGAAACAATCAAGGAGGAGAAGAGAAAACCCACAGAGTGGCAGGAAACCTTCACCGTTGATACATCTGACAGAGCATTAACATCCATAATATATAGACTACTTAAAAAATAAAGAAGGGGCTGGAGAGTTGGCCTAGTGGTTAAGAGCATGACTGTTCTTGCAGAGGACCCGGGTTTGATCCCCAGCACCCACATTGCGGCTGAGAACCGTCTGTAACTCCAATTCCAGAACTCCAGTTCCAGGGGAATCTGACACCCTCTTCTGACCTCCATGGCATTGCACAACATTGGGTGCACAAACCTACATGCAGACAGTACATTCATACACATAAAAATTAAAAAAAATATTAAATTAAAAAATTAAAAAATTTTAAAAAATTAAAAAAATAAAGAAGAAAACAAAGGACCTACTCAAAAGATGGAGTAAAGAGTTGAACAGAGACTTCACCAATAAGGAAGTAAGGATGGCTGAGAAACATCTTAAAAAATGCTCAACATCGTTAATAATTAAGGAAATGCCAATTAAAATCACTCTAAGTTATCATCTCACTCCAATAAAGAAAACAAATGATCAAGAAAACAAATGATACCAAATGCTGGAGAGGTTGTGGGGAAAACATAGCACTCATCCACTGCTGGTGGGAATATAAACTCGTACAACCACTGTGGAAACCAGTGTGGAGAACCTTTAAAAAATATAAAATGAGCCTACCACCTGACCCAGTCATACCACTCCTGGGTATATACCCTCAAGACTCATCCTACTGCAAAGATACATGCACAACCATGTTTATTGCAGTTTTCTTCACAATAGCAAAAAGCTGGAACCAACCCAAATGCCCCTCAACTGACCAGTGGAAAACAAAAATGTGGTACATCTAAACAATGGAGTTCTATGCAGTGGTAAAGAAAGATAACATCATGAACTTTGCAGATAAATGGATGGAACTTGAAGCCATTATGCTAATCGAAGTAACACAGTCCCAGAAAAAAAAAAAAAAGGCAAATGGTTTCCCTCATTTGTGGATGCTGACACCAAATCCTCAATTGGCAGGCAAACTGAGCAACTTTATTATTATATTTCTTTGTATCTGAAAGCAACTGTGCTGTTTTAATGTGACTCTCTTAATGGGCTCTGGAATTGACCTACCACTTATATTCGCACATTGTAATTACCATATAGGGGTGGAAGGTATGTATTCGTATTCTAGAGTAATATAAAATTAAAAGGAAAAAAGTGAACCCCAAAACATATTTTGGAACTAACATACAGTTTATTCCCAGAGGTCGTAATTTTGATACATATGTGTTGTTTAAAAGGACATAATTTGGAGTAATATAAAGGGGAGGGAACAACAAAAACATAAGGAATGGGTCAAAGAACTGACTCAGTTAAATTCTGCTCAAAACAACAAGCCTCTGAGGAGAAAAAAAATCCTTGGAAACACTGAGAGAAAGATGCAACACATGTATGGCAGAGTGCATGAACTGGGGTGGGGGAGGGGCAGGGAGAAGGGAATGTATCCAAATTGGACTGAAAAATGATATATGAAATTTCAAAAAGGTGATATATCAAAGAAGTCACACCTTGTAGATAAATGGAAGCACTCAAAACAATCCCCACTATGCTTATTTTTGGGAGAATGAAAGGCCAACGTTGAAATCTTGTGAATTTCATTTCACTTGAGACCCAGCAGCTGAGGTTTCTTCCCCGTGCATGGCCCGTTTAGAACCACTGGGACCCACTGAGCCAGTGGATCTCCCCCCTCCGGGTTTTGTGGTAATGGACACCAGCTGTGTTCATTACCACAAAAGGTAATGGTGTGAGAGAAACGACAACCAGTTAGGGGTGATAGGTGTGAATTTGGATTGTTCCTTTCAGCATCTGCAAAGATGCCCACAGGAATTCTCTTAGTGGGCTCCGGGACCAGGATTTCAGCCTTGAACGATGTAGGCAGCTGTATGAAACTTGGAGGCTTTTATGTCCCCTGTGATTAGGAAGAAAACAATTACAGTGAAGTCTTTTGCTGTTTTTCTTTTTTTATCCACAAAGTGAAAACTATTATCTTTGTGCAATGTACCCCCAGCTTTTAATTCTCTTCCTCCTTTCCAAGGCATTGCTGAACCTTCTCAGAAGAGACTCAAGGGAAGAAATGTTTTTATTAATAAATCTGTACTCCAGGGCACTGAATTGCCTGCTATTTGTTTTGGTTTAAATTCTGACGCCATTTTTGTAACAACATACTGCCACGTTTCTCATGTATAGGTCAGATAAACCATTATTAGCCATTTGAATTATTACTTTTTTACATCCTGGAAGAAAAAAATATATTTTAAAGTTTCTGTAACTTTGGCTTATTTGTATAACACACTTAAAAGATGTTTGTTTGGTGCATATAAGCTATAACACACACTTAAAAGAAGAAATCTAGGGCTGGAGAGATGGTTCAACATTCAAAGACCACTGGCTGCTTTTGCAGAGGACCTGGGTTTGAATCCCAGCATGCACATGGCAGCAAACAACTATCAGTAACTTCAATTCCAGGGGATCCAACCACCTCTTCTGACCTCTTTGGGCATTGCATGACATGGGTACACTTTCATACATTCAGGTAATATACTCAAACACAGAAAATAAAAATAATAAATAAAAAATATTTTTTAAAAACTGTGAGGCTATAAAATAAAAAATTGTGAGGATATAAAATAAATAATATTTGAAATGTTGCAGTACATAGGACAACACTGCTTATATCAACAGCTGCCCTGCCCAGCAGAAGACAGCTCAGCCCAGTCTGGTAGGGTCACCTGTTTATGAGCTGATAAGCCTGGGGCATCAGGATCCAGGAACCAAGAGAACCACTCATGAAAACTGACCATGTTGAATATCCAGATGAGAACTGGCAGAAGAATACTGAGCTAATAGTTCGGTCATGCTAGAAAATTTACTGTTCATGAAAAGCTATGGTTCATTGCACTGGAAAATGTACTTAACATTTCTCATTTATTCTTTATATTAAAAGATGAATAGTAAAATATATAAAAATTATTTATTTCCCCATGATCAAAACTAGCTATGGGGCCAGGTAGGCTCAGTGATAGAGAACATTTGCCTTCTGTGAGGCCTTGGATTTGATCTTTAATACTGGAAAAAAGGTCATGGTAAACATGCTACTTTTCTGTTGTTACTTATTTATCACTTATTATTTTTGTTGAACAGAATCTACTATGTAAGTTAGTCTGGACTTGGGCTTGTGATCTTCCTACCTCAGCTTCTGATTTTCTGGGATTATAGATATGTGCTCTATGCCTAGCTGCATGTAACTTTTTATCTAGTTTTTCTTGCTTGTCATCATAACAAAATTATTATTATGAAAATAACATTTTTTTGGTATGGTCTATAACCCAGAGTGGCCATGAGCTCAAGATTCTCCAGGTTTAGCCTTTTGAGTGTTGGAATTATAAGTGAAATAACCTTTGGCATAAAATATTCATTCATTTATAGATGTAAGATATTATTTCCTTGGACATTTAAATTACTTAAAAATTTCAAAGATATTTGCATTTTAGAATTATGTGTATATTTCATCTGTGTGTGGCACTTGTATGTAGGTTCTGGGAGTCCACAAGGGGATGTTGCATCCCCTAGAGTTGTAGTTTGAGCATTAGGAGCCACCTGATGTAGGTGCTGTGTCCTGGAAGGAGCAGTATGCTCTCTTAACTACAGAGCAATATCTCTAGGCCCCTATTTTAATTTTGGACACAAATTATACTATTATCAATATCATATACAGTCTTCATTTCTTTCTGATGATTGATTTCTAATGGTAGAATTAGAAGTAAATAAAGGCAGGGAAGGCCATGCGACAGATTACCATCTAGGTTCCTTAATACTTGGCTTTTGGGGCTGGAGAGATGGCTCAGCGGTTAAGAGCACTGACTGCTCTTGCAGAGGACCCAGGTTTGATTCCCAGCACCCACATGGTGGCTAAGAACCATCTTTAACTCCAGTTCCAGGGGAATCCAATGCCCTCTTCTGACCCCAGCACCCACATGGTGGCTAAGAACCATCTTTAACTCCAGTTCCAGGGGAATCCAATGCCCTCTTCTGACCTCTGAGGCATTGCAAGACATGGGTGCACCAACCTACATGTAGACAGTACACTCATACACATAAAAAAATAATAAATTAAAAAATACTTGGCTTTTGTTTTAGTTTGTATGTGCACAGTGTATGTGTACAGATGTACATTCAGTGGACGTGTGTGCATGCATGTGGTATAATGAGGCCAGAGGGGTGACTTCTTGAGTCATGTTGTCACTTTCTTTCTTTCTTTTGTGTGTTGTGTGTGATGTGTGTATGTGTGATATGTGTGTATGATGTCTGAAAGGGATATGTGTGTGTGTGTGTGTGTGTGTTATGTATGATCTGTGTATGTCTTCACATACTCCTGTATGAGTGCAGGTTGTGAGTCAGGTCAGAGGACAACCTTGGCTGTTGATCCTCACCTTCCACCTTCCACCAGGTCTCTTTGTTGTTCTTCACTCTATATACCAGGCTAGTTGGCCCATGAGCTTCCATGGATTTCTCGTGTCCGTCCCCCTTACAGGCAAGCACCGCCACTCCAGGCCTTGGCCCTCCCCTCCCCTCCCCTCCCCTCCCCTCCCCTCTCCTCTCCTCTCCTCTTCATTCTTCCTTCTAATGTGGGTGCTGGGGATTGAACCCAAGTCCTCACACTTAGCAAGCAAGTGTCCACCAAGCCTTCCCCAGGCCCTCCTTTTGACTTTCTGTGAGCCATTCCCTCCCATTCTTCCTCTGTTACCTACGCTAGTGCCCTCATATGTGTAGTTCTAAGTGGATAGGACATTTCTTCAGGAAAGCCTTTCACAGGGACTGTTAAGTCTTCATGGTGTACTGCATTTTTTTCTGCCAGTTTGGACATTTTCTATTGTTAGGAGAGAAATACATGCCAAAGAGGGAACATATTGTCTCAAGTGACATAGAAATTAATGGATTATAGCTGGATTCAGGAGCAATGGATGGGGCTCTGACAAACCCCTAGGCACCGGTTTTTTGTTTGGGTGCCAGCTTCCTCCCTGTTGTCTCCAAGCTCCCACATCTGCCACCCTGTGGTAGCAAGAAGTGTCACAACAACCCTTACAAATTTTAATACATGTTTTTGAATTTCATATATAAGTACTGTATTTACATCATTTCTACCCCCTCTTGCCCCCCTGACTCCTCTCAAGTTTCTCCTACTCTTAATTTCCTGATCTTTTAATCATTTTATGTATATTTTTATTGCGTTCTTGTCTATTTAATACAATAGTCTTAATCATATTTAGACTCGCTCTCCCCCAACCTCACCTCCCCATAGTCCCCTGGTTGACTTCATGTATTCTATCATATATGTTAAGGCCTATCTGATCAAGCATTTGTACCCAGATGTCCCTCAGTGCAAGGTTATCCACTGGGGTCTAGTCAGCCTATCTAGAGTCACTCCCATAAAGAAGATCAACTCTCCCTCACCCAGCAGTAAAAAGTTTCCACAGTTCTTCGGCTAAGGTTGTGCCCAGTTCCATGCTGGGTTTTTGAGTCAGCCTAGATCTTGTGCTTGCTTGTGCCCGAAAGGCTCTGTTTTCTTGTATTCATGTACCAACCCTGTCTCTTAAAAATCTGTCTATCCCCTCTTCTGCAATGGTCCCTGAGCCATGGAGCTGTGGGGTTTAATATAGGACTCTTATCCAGTGACACACACTCTGTATCCTCTTCTTCTCTGCACCTTGGCCAGTTGTGGCCTCTGTGTGCATCACACTCTGTTGCACAAGGAATTTTCACTGGTGAGAATTGAGGGATGTATTAGTATTCTCTCTGCCCTGTTCCACTGTATTCTATGAGCCCCAGGTGTAGAGGTTCCACTGTAGATGTGTCACTTAGGGCTGGAATCTCTCAGACATATATCTTTGTGTGTGACCAGTTGTGGAGCTCTGTAAACATAGTTTCCATTTTTTTTTCAAAAAGAAGCTTCCTTGATGAGTGGTTGTATGGTATAATTGTCTGTAAATATAAGGATCCATATTTAGTAAGAGATTTGTCTATAGATATGACTGAGATAGGAGTTTCTCTAGGATCTATGCTCTCTCCAGTAGTGTGTATTTCACTATGTTTGCAGTGCCACACATGAGTTCCTTCCCATCGAGTGGACCTTGAGACCAGTTAGATAGCTGTTGATTACCCCTTAGATAAAAATGCCACTACTGCACTGCTAGAGTGTTGTGCTGGTCATTGTCGTTGTTATTAGGATTTGACGCTGGGGTTAGAACACTGATTGATTTTCTCCCTTAGAAGCTTGGATAGTGTCCTCCAGAACTATGAGAGCTGGTCTTCATGGAGGAGGCTTCTGGGTCAGTTCCGGCTCCATTGCTCCAAGTCCTGTGTCTGAAGTATGTCCTGTCTTTAGCAGTAGGGTCTTACTTTCAAGTTCTGGGAGGGAATCCGGGCTGTGGTATTTTGGGAATCTCTTGGACTACCCTGTCCAACAACTCAAAAGGAGGTTTCTCCTGCCTGGAATTGTGTTTCATGTTATATAGCTTTCAGGTATACGTGTGTGTGTGTGTGTGTGTGTGTGTGTGTGTGTGTGTATGTGTGTATGTCTGTGTGTCTGTTGGGTCCATTTACTGGTGCTAATATGTGCATGCGTTTAGGGCTGACCACTTGGCATTGGATTACCTATCAGAGAACTTGCCTCTAGAGCAAACTGCTTCTTCCTCTTTTACCAGCCATTTATTGCTTGGAACTCTTCCTCTAGAGGTGTGATATTGTGAAAATGTCTCATCGATGTTGGCATATAAGCTGGTATTGACATCATGTAGGTTTTTTTTTAAGCAGCCACATTGTTAAGACTGCATGGGTGCAGCTTCCCTGTCATGTCTAGCAGTAGGCATCCTGGGCCTTCGGCTGTTACAGTCTCCCACCTTCTCTTCTTAAGAAATGTTCCCTGAATCCTTAGGTGTAGAAAAGCCTTAGCAAATCATATTACTTTATAAGCATACTTAATAACACACATATTTGAAATGGAGTTACACTATATGGGATGTTAATACTCCCCACAAGAATAATAGAGTATCTAAAAATATCCCAGTGATAGGCATGGGAAATGCTCCTTTGTGCTTTTGGTCAGGGTAGTCAAAGAGACCAGAGGAAAAACAACATAGGCTGTTGGCATTGCCCTTGATTACCTCCCAGAACTTGAAAGTAAGACATATTGCTGAAGACTTTGTACATGGAACTTCAGAGGGATTGGGCTGGAACTGATCTGGCAGCCTCCTCTCTAAGGACTAGTTCTCATAATTTCAGACGGTGCTATGCAATCTGCCAAAGAACAGTGACTGGCCCAGCAAGGTATCCTTAATGGTTCAATAGTGCTACTTTTATCTTGGGGGTAAACAACAACTGTCTAATTGGATTTAAGGCCCACCTAGTGACAAGGAATTCATGTCTGGTCCTGTCCATATTGCAGAATACCCATAGCTGGAGAGGTCAAAGACTCTAGAGGAAAACCATTCTGATCTTAAACCCCATGACACATTCTTGATAGATGAAGTTTGGAAATTGTGTCTTATTAGCTCAGGTTTGTTTTCCTTGGATCATAAACCTAGCTGAGCCCACTATAAACCCAGAGGAGCAGATGATCTGACTGGTTTGGCCTTGGGTTATGTCTTACCTTCAGAGTAAATCTCTGTCAAAAACAGAGGCTGTTATTAAAGTAAACTGGCTGGGATCATGTCACTCAAAAGCTTTTTGGTTGTCTTTTTGAGATAGGGTCTTCCTGTCTTTCTAGGAGGTTGCAGTGTTCTACATAGACCAGGTTGGCCTCTATCTCACAGATATCCACCTGCCTCTATCCCTGCCCCCAAGGGCTGGGATTAAAGGCCTAGATCTCATAACAACTCTTACACCTGAAGGTCATTTCTCTCAATAATGGACAATACTCATGATCACAGGAACAAGGCCTGTTTTGTTCTCCAGTGCCAAGTTTCCTGCCTTGCTCAAAGTAAATGCTCAATAAATATTTGTTGAATTGTTGAATGAAAAAATAGGACCCATTGATAAATATTTCTCAATTTAACCTTATGTTGTTTTTGATAACTATAAAATTGTGATAGTGGTAGATATTAGTACATCTGAAAATTACTTTTATAAATTCTAAAATTTTAAAAAAGGTTTATAGAGCTGCCATCGCATGTAAAATTTGGTAATTTTTTTCTTTTTTGAGACAAGGTCTTCCTATAGCCCCAGCTGTCCTGGAACTCACTATGTAGACCAGGATGGCTTTGATCTCACAGAGATCTACCTGCCTCTGCCTCCTGAGTGCTGGGATTAAAGGCGTGCCCTACCATGCCTGTCAAATTTGG
The DNA here is from genome assembly GCA_009823505.1 of Rhizomys pruinosus. NCBI lineage: Eukaryota > Metazoa > Chordata > Mammalia > Rodentia > Spalacidae > Rhizomys > Rhizomys pruinosus. Next base: position 159,054 of record VZQC01009394.1, read on the forward strand.
TAGTTTGAATGGCAACATGGTCTCTTTTGCAGACTGCAGGTTCAGTCTTTGGTCCCTTAGCAGTGTTTGGACTCCAGGAGGAAGCCCAAGTGACTATGTGCTCCTCTCACACTCTGAGGAATGCCAACATTTAACCATGGCCATTCGAGTAAACTGCCTGGGATCATGACAGCTTCCTTCAGCATTGAGGTGCCAGGGATACTGCTGAGGGTTAGAGTGACCCTCCCAGAATGCAGTAGCCACTGGTGAGGAAAATGTTGATTTCTTAGTGCCCATGTTGCAGTTACTGAAGTTTCAACAATTGGATGGTCAATAAAAAGAAAACTACAACCTTCCTGTTATAAGAAGGAATGGGGGGAGTCACTGTTCATAGTATTAAACAGCACAATGGCACAGCCAAAACTGTCAGACACACCAGCGACAAGAATGAAGGAGGATGGGGGCTGGAGAGATAGCCTAGAGGTTAAGAGCACCGACTGCTCTTGCAGAGGACCCGGGTTCGATCCCCAGCACCCACATGGCGGCTGAGAACCATCTGTAACTCCAATTCCAGAACTCCAGTTTCAGGGGAATCCGACACTCTCTTCTGACCTCCGTGGCATTGCACGACATGGGTGCACAGACCTACATGCAGACAGTACATTCATACACATACAAAAATAAATAAAATAAAAAAAAAAAGAATGAAGGGGAATAACAGTTGAGGCAAGTGCCCCTCCCTCCTCCACGATCGGAGGACTGGTATACTCCATCCAGCTCCCGGGCCTTCTCTCAGGTTCCTTTCACGTGATGCTGGGAAGGGCTCCTTGTCAGGACCTAGACAGCATGGCTGCCTTAACCATGTGTAAGGATCAAGCTTAGACTTAACAGTCTTTCATCTGCAGGCTGACTATATTTGACACACAAGTATAATGAATGAATTTCTCCATTCTAGGTACATGACAGGAGAAGACATGACACAAGTTCTGAAATAAAGAAAAAAAAATGGGGGAAGAGTTTTCCTTTGGATTTGGAAAGGAAGTAGAAGTTTATGCAACCTGGATGAGGGCAGGCTAGGGCGTGCTGCTTTGCAATAATGGAAGGGAGTCAGGGCTCAGGCTGCAGGGAGCCCAGCTACACCAAATATACCCATGTCCTAAAATACCTGGATATGAAGGGGAAGCCTAAGCTAGGACAGGGCTCAGCTCTGATGTGACCAGAGGGGGCCTTGTTACATTTTGTCACCACCCAAGACTCTGAAGCTCTTTAGGCTCAACTGTGTGCATGTATGTGTATAGGTGTGCACATGGATCTCTGTACATGCTTGTGCATGCACAATATTTATTTTATGCATGCATATGTGTCTGTATACATGTGACTATGTGAGTGTGCATATGTATATGCATGCCTGTCTACATGAAAATATGTGTGTATACACACGTGTGTGCATGAATGTCTATGGATACATGAGTGTACTTGAAGGTATGTGTGCATCTGAACATGTGCACATGTGTATACATCATTGTGCGAGCATGCCTGTTGACACAGAAATGTGCACTTGTATGTGTACAAGTGAATATGGCCATTTATGCACACATCTGCATAAATACATAGCTATAGACACATGAATGCACATGTGAATGTTATGTGTACATGTCTATGTGACTATCTTTACATGCATGTGCACACATGGGCATGTGAGCACACCAACATGTGCATGTATGTATTTGGGCACATGAGTGAACATGTTTGAATGTGAATATGTCTATGTGCCCACATCTGTACATGTCTGCATGTGTGCATGTATATGTGCATGCTGGGTGAGTATATTTTCACTGAGGAGAGAGATGGAATTGTCTCCTGCATAAAATCCTCTCAGGTAGGGATGGGAGCTCAGAGTAGTACCATTACAAAAACTGTCACACTGATGCTCTTGCTTCCATTAGAAACTGCAGACATTGTGGGGAGAGGGGAACACTCATCCACTGCTGGTGGGAATGTAAATTCCTACAGCCATTATGGAAAGCAGTGTGGAGAACCCTTGGAAGACTCGGAATGAGCTTGCCACCTGACCCAGTCATACCACTCCTGGGTATATACCCACAAGACTCATCTTACCACAGAGATACATACAGACATGTTTATTGCAGTTCTCTTCACAATAGCAAAGAACTGGAGCCAAGCCAACTGATGAGTGGATAGAGAAAATGTGACATCTACACAATGGAGTTCTATGCAGCTGTAAAGAAAGATGACATCATGAACTTTGCAGGTAAATGGATGGAGCTAGATGACATCATGCTGAGTGAAGTAACAGTCCCAGAAAAACAAACGACGAATGGTATCCCTCATCTGTGGATGCTAGCACCAATTACCTAACTGTATGGCAAACTGAGCAATGTAAAAAAAAAAAAAAAAGAAACTGCAAACAACTTAGTGATGACATTGATGTCTGTGATGGGGAAAAGTTGGCAAAAAGAAAAGAGAAATAAATAAAACTAAAATCATTTAAAATCTGTTTTAAAATTATATTTTAAAGGTTTAATTCCATCTTGTTTTGTGTGCATGCATGACATACAGCACCTGTGTGGAGGTCAGAAGACAACTTGGAGGGCTTGGTTCTCCTTCCACCATGTGGGTCCCCACCAGGGGCTGAACTCAGCTCGGCAGACTTGGCAGTGATCAGCTTTATCTGCTGAACCCCTAGCTGGCCCCAAACCATTTTAATGCACCACCAACTGATAATATCTGTTTATATATTGATGTAGATTTATTCTCTTTACTCTCTTTCACATGCTCTCCAAAGTAGGATGATACTGTGTAGATTGGTTTTCTTCAGCCTGCATCTTACACACATACACAATACTTGCATGCATACATGCTTATGTGTGTTGTGAACATGTTTTAAAGTCATTCCATATTCTGTAATGTTTCTGGTGATTGTGAAGTTTTGCAGGTCACCGAACACATCCCTCACAGTGATCATTACTCTTTCAGTTCTTTTTTTGTACTCAGCATCCTTTTTAAAATTTATTAATTTTTTTAAATGTGTATGAATGTACTGTCTGCATGTAGGTTTGTGTACCTGTGTTGTTCAGTGCCACAGAGGTCAGAAGAGGGTGTCAGATTCCCCTGGAACTGGAGTTAAAGACGGTTCTCAGCTGCCATGTAGGTGCTGGGAATCGAACCTGGATCCTCTGCAAGAGCAGTCGGCGCTCCCAACCGCTGAGCCATCTCTCCAGCCCAGTACTCAACATCCTTTTGATAAATGCATAAATCTTTGTGTGCATCTATTCGTTAGTCTTGAAGATATTCCACAAACTTTATAATTTACAAGCCAGCAATAGCTCTAATGATTTCTTGTGGCTAGTTAGCTTTAGTTTGGGAATGAATTAATTTGGACATTCCAGAAAGGATCTGTTGCTAGCTCAAAGAGAGCATAAAATGATAAGCTCTTCACTTTCGCTCCTTCCTGCCTGTGGGTTGAGGACTCCTGCGAGTCCCAGGCAGACTTCCGTTCAGGTGACTGGCTGCAGTATAAGCTATTGAACTCTAGATGGCGATATTTCATCGTGTTAAAAGCCTCCTTTGCCTAGGACACAGAATGGGTTAACAGTAGTTTTTGTGATTGAATATACACACCTGTTATACTAAATTAAAGAAGAGAGGTAATGGAGAAATGGTCCTATGACTTTTTGTACATAAAGCATTATTTATTTAAGGCAGATTCAGCGAGTTCTATGCAGGCACTAGTTCTTTGTGACACACTGCTTAGAAGCGAGGTCCATATTACAAGGATGCAGAGAAAGATAAAAACAAATTCCCATCTGTCAAGTTTTTGTTTTATTTCTTACCCTAGCTTACTTACTTTCTATTTTTCAGGTCAGCTTGGCAGTGGCTACCCTCAACTTCACCCTATTTTTTTTAAACAACTATCTCTCTCCAGAGGATTTTAAATCTCCAAGGTCTTCCTGGTCTATAAGCCCACAAATCCTCACTTGAGGACAAGATTGCTGATATGTCCTAGTGGTCAACCTACTCTTCGCCCACTCTCCCACACACTCTCACACATGTGCTCCTCTTTCTGTGTAGCTACACTTTCTCACGCATAAACAAACAGGACTTGAATTTGGACATGAACATTTCTGGATGGATGGCTGTTCTCCAGGATAGCCCTAAATTTTCTCAGAGTATTGAAGACGTGCTTCAGATGGGAGAGTTGAGTGAGAAGGCTACAGATTTTTATGAATGACCATTCTTTTTTTTTTTTTTAATTTTATTTATTTCCATATGTGTATGAATGTATTGTCTGCATGCAAGTCTGTGCACCCGTGACGTGCAATGCCGCGGAGGTCAGAGGAGGGCGTCGGACTCCCCTGGAACTGGAGTTCTCCTGGAATTGGAGTTTCAGACGGCTCTCGGCCGCCATGTGGGTGCTGGGGATCGAACCCGGGTCCTCTGCAAGAGCGGTCGGCGCTCTTAACCGCTAGGCCATCGCTCCAGCCCATGAATGACCATTCTAAGAAACTTCTGCAAAGTCTTTGTTCTCTTGCCGTCTGCTCTGCGTCTTTTGAGGCTCTGTATGGCTTCTCAGGTTCAGGGATAGTAGCTTCCTCGTTGTGTCTTCAAACAGAATCATCCTTGCTTCCAAATTATTTACTGAGTGTCATCTGTTTTAGGATTGTAGCACACACTTAATTTCTGCTTTATAATCACTCAGCGGTAAATGGAATGCCATTTGATTATTAACAATACTAAGAATCAGGAGAGGGCTGGAGAGATGGCCCTAGCGGTTAAGAGCGCCGACCGGCTCTTACAGAGACCCGGGTTCGATCCCACACCCACATGGCGGCTGAGAACCGCTGACTGAAACTCAAATTCCGGAGAACCCAGTTCCAGGGGAATCCGACACCCTCTTCTGACCCTCGCGGCATTGCATGACACGGGTGCACAGACCTGCATGCAGACATACATTCATACACCATACGAAATAAATAAATTAAAAAAAAAGAATTAGGAGAAACAAATACAAGTGGTTTAAATTCTTGCAGAATTTGAACATTTTTCAGAATGTTCAGAATGTAAAGCAACCTAACTGGGAAGCAAAAAAGACTAAGAGTTGGATAGATGGATGGATGGATGGATGGATAGAGAAAGGTGAAGGAGGGAAAAAAGCAGTGCCTTGGGGAAGGGAGGGACAAGAAATGTGTGAGGAGCAGTTTGGGTCAGTACGGCCGATGTCCGCGGGGCAGTGACGGGAGCTGAGGCTGAGGGGATGTTCATAGCCTCTTGTTATACTCTGGACTTTGAATTTAAAACAACCTAAAAAAGTGAAGGCAGAAATTTGACTTAGAGGAAATCATTCTGGCAGACAAGCCAAGAAGGGTTTGTTGTGAGGCTGCTAGGAAGCTAGCTGGGAAGGTAGGCTGTATTCAGAGCAAGTGGTGAAAATGGAGAGAGAGAGAGAGAGAGAGAGGAGAGAGGGAGAGAGGAGAGAGAGTGAGGGAGAGGAGAGAGAGCGAGTTGGAGAGACGGAGCGCATGCGGAGCGGAGTTCGGAGGAGGAACGGGGGACTGGGAGGGGGTGAGGGAGATGAGGAGGATGACGACGGAGGAGAGAGAGAGACTCTTATAGGTGGACGAGAGAGAAGGAATAACCAGAGGAAGCCTTAAGTATCTGACTTCAGCAAGGAAAACAGATACATGTACAAGTTCACGAGGTGAACATTGGACAAGTAGGCACCGATACACCCGGGAAACATTCAGATAGTATTCTCCAGTTTTAAATGTGGGGTCCAGAATAGAGCTGGGGCAATGAGCTAGGCCAGCAGTCCTCAGCATGCAACCCTGTGGCCAACAGCCTCCCCCAGAAACTTGTTAGAACTGCAAATTCTCAGTCTCAATTCCAGTCCCAGTGAATCAGAGACCGGAAGTGGAGTCCACTGTGCTTTAGTAAGTTTCCCAGGTGTTTCTGGTTCATGTAAAGCTTTAAGGCTACAAGTGTATATCTCTAACACTTTGGAGATTTGTAGAGGAGGACGAACAGCAGAAGAACACAGGCACTGGTGAGCATGGTAGAAAGAACATCAAGAGGAGAGGTGAATTGGTGTGCTGGCTCAGAAGCCCTGTGGAGGGTTACTGAGAAGTCAATCAAAAATACACATGGAAACAAGTCCTTTGGCTTTGCAGTTGGTGATAAAAACTGTAACATCAATGAAGGAATGGTAGGATAAATATCTCAGAGAGTGTGGACTAAACAGTAAGTGGAAGATGTACAAAAATGGATGGTATATTTATTTTTGATAAGCTTAACTTAGAACATAGAATGAAAATGGGCTGCAGCTAACAGGGAATGTAAGGTTGAATTTTTAAAAAAAATTATTTTTTTTAGCACAAATGTGGAAAATAGTATAAATCATACATACATGTCTCAATTCCAACAAGTTGGCGACCAGATGTGGTTGACCTCAAATGGAGCACAACCGAGAGAGATGTCTATCTTCGTCCAGGGGCTCAGCCCTCTTCTGCATACAGTGATGCCAATTGGCTGCAGGCCGTTGGAGCACAGTCACTGGTGCGGGTGCGTGTGAGCCTCTGCCTGCGAGATCTCCAGGAACCTGCTGATGTTATCTCTTGTTCATCTGAATTCTGCCCATGCAAGGTTATCTATCTGTGCCTTAGAAAGTTGGCGACACTCAAGCTGGGTCTCTGCCTCTAGCTCCAGGTATAGATATAAATAGTTTAAATTAATCATGGCAGTATCATTCTTCTCTACACTGACTGCCTCTGTAACTAGATCTTGACCAATCAGAGAAAAGTTCATTGAACTGGGGTGAACAAACAAACGGAGCTGACCTATTTAGAATGAAGGAAAAGGGCTTTATTGCATAGGTTCTGTGAACTATGCTCACTGGTGCTTCTGGATGAAAAAAGAAAACATATTGCAGTTAGTACATTTTATGGTGTTCACTTAACACTGAAGGAAATTGCCCAAGACAAACCTACCAAAAAGAAAGGTAAAATGTCACAAAACAACTGTAGAGAAAGGAGCTTCGCCAGGGCCTTCATAGTCTCTGGATTTCCAGCTCTGGATAGACAGAGGTGGGTCTCACTGCTCTCCTGAATACATTGCTGGGGGAAACTAAGATTCACAGAGGTGAAGCTATGTTGGCAACCAGACTTTTGAACCCAGATCTGCTTGTCATGCAAACCCATGATCCTGTCTTCAGTGGGCTATGCCCCAGCTCAGTTTGAGCATACCCTTTCATTATTTTTAATTTTTTTCATTGTATTTATCCATTGTACATGGTACTGTGCTAAATAAGAACAGTTTCATACAAGGATATATTACACATTGAGAATATTTTCCACCCTTATCATTCTCTTTCCTCCCCACTCCATTCTTCTTTGTTCCCCTAGGCAGTTTCGCTTCTAAATTCATGTATTGTCTACATGCATAATTTTATGTATGTAAGATCTGGGAATCACATATAAAAAATGACGAGATAATTGTCTTTCTAAGGCTGGCTTAATTCACCCAATATTATTTTCTCCATTGGATACATTTTCCAACAAATGATATAACTTCATTTTTTTTATTTTTCTTTTTGGTTTTACACTTTTTTTTGGTATTTTTGAGACAGGTTCTCCCTTTTAGTACCAGGTGTCCTGGAGCTCGCTCTGTAGACCAGGCCGGCCTTGAACCCACAGAGATCCACCTATCTCTGCCTCCCGAGTGTTGGGATTAAAGGCGTGCGCCACCATGCCTGGCTATAACTTCATTTTTATAGCTGAAAAAATTCCATTGTGTATATATGCCACTTTTTTTAAATGTTGTCATCCTTTAGGAAGTCTTCTATCTCTGGGAGTCCATACAACTAAGTTGCCAGGCTCAGCAGAAAATAGATGGCCCACTGAAGTTAGGTAACGGGGAGTTTCAAAGGTGCACTCTGATTAAGGAAAACAAGGTAAATGTTGCTGCTCAGAGTTAGCAAAGATGAGAGTTATTTCAACTCTTGCTATGAGGGGGATGCAGGGAGAGGGCCACCCTCTGGAGACTGGTTCTTCAGAGGACTGTAGCCATGATCCAACTTGTGGCTAGCCCATAAGGGAGCCAGGTCACAACAATTCCAATTGTTTCATTTGTCCATCCTGTCTTCTGGTGCTGGGAAATGCTGTCCACAGAGCAGGAAAGGGGGTGGAGAATGTCTAGAACATTTCACTGATGGTACTCTGCATAGGGAGCCTCTCACTTCCTGCCACTTTCCCACATGTGTCCAGTGTTACAGATTGGTTAAGCTGGGAAATGGGCTCTGAGATTGGCTTGTGGGGCATCCAATATGATGTAATTTTGCAAACAACATCTGCAAAAAAATGAGAAGGAAGTAATGTTGGGCAGAGAGAGAAGACAAGATACCACACCACACCAATGTCTCAAAGTTTCTCAGCTAATCTCATGGGAACTGTGTGTCTGGGATGGCCCTTTAGGACTCTCTAGAGTTGGGATCTAGACATTTTGTATCCCTGTGTTGATCAGTCATTGATAAGGACTGAGTATTCAGACTCAGTATGCAGATAGTCCCTAATGTTTCCCTTTCTTGAGTATATAGTTACCTAAGTGTCTTTGGGAAGAGATGGAGACAGTCATGCCTTGTAAACTCACCATGGAGTTGCTGGGTTCTTCTCCTGGAGGTCTGCCTTTTTCTTCCATCAGTAGGTTCTCATTCTGGCTCACGTCTGGAGACAGTGGAGGAGAGCTTTCACAGTCCTGATCAGTCAGCTTGATGGTAAAGCTTGCAAGTCCTGTGGATTTCCAGGGGAGCTGCTCTCTAGTGACCATCTCTATAGATCAGGGCCCCTCCTGTCACCTCTTTCTTGTCACCACTCATGACAATAATTCCCCTGGCTTCTCCCCTGCTGAGTCAAATGGCTGCCACCATTTCAATAATCACACATGCTTTTGGTAAGCCTTGTGAATCAATTTCTGCATTTTTTTTTACAGTCTGCTGTGGTATATGCAGAGACACCATTCCCAAGCTTCTAACCAATGCTGTTGTCCTGTGCTCTAGACATTTCCTCTTGCATTGGTAAATGGTGTGTTCTCCAGCCTTTCTATGAATCAGAGTAATCTGGTAGACCTACTGGCCCTACATAGATCCCCATTTTGACATATTCCATCTCTAAGTCTCAGAATCCCCTCTTTCACCACCTTCTGTAGTTTTATCTCACTTGGTGCCATAATCACCTTTTCCATGTTTCTAGAGCTCATTGTAGCCAGGTGTTTGCACTACTTCCAAGGGTCCTTGTCAGAGTGTTAACTGCCATGCCACACATCAAACTGCTCTCACTTTAATAATGCTTATCCAAATTTGTTTTATCTACCTTGGTCTAGGCTACTCAAAACCCAGTCCTATTTGTGCTTTCTTGCTACTTCTGCACCATGATAAAGTCCATCATTTTCCAGCATGTTCTCAACTAAGTGATGTTGTGACCTAACCATATTTATTGACCAAATGGCCAGGAAAAATTGGGGGCAAATCCTGAGAAGTTGCATGTCCTTTTGCATGGGCAAGATCACTGCCATGATCTTTAAGAGAAACCAAGTACAAGCCCTTTACTGGGAGGGTTGGAGCTGCTTTCATAGGCATAGAGTCGGGACAGTCTGGAGATTCAAGACCTTGGAGTTCATTAACCTAGATCTCTCTATCCCATATGTCTGAATCCTATTCTTTCTAATCAGGACCCTGATAGTGAAATAGTTGATTTGTCTTGGTTGGCATTTAATCTTCTATGGAACTGGATTGTTTTTCTGTGGGACTCACAGCTTTTTCTGCTTTCCTCCCAATAAGATAAAAATTCCTTTATTTGCTACCAAGGCAGTATTCTGCCTTTTATATTTAGCTTTTAATTGTCAATTTATTCATCTCAGATTTTTTGATCTTTTTCTAGTGTGTCAACAGATGGCAGTAGCCACTGAATTCCAATGTCCTTATGGTTCCTATTTCCCTCATCTTTCCTCAAAAATCTATGCATTCTTGGCCACTGAAAAAGCTCCAGCATTACGCTGTTCCTTAGTGCAGGGACTCATAGTTCCTTCCCACCCATCAGAGATGAGAGCCTCACTGCCAGCCGCAGGGCAGCCAGTGGCTTGACGCTCTCACCTTGACATTTCTTTACCGATGGTTGAAAACTGAGCTCCCTGGAAAGCTGATTGTAAGATTAGAGGAAAAATTCAGGAACTTACCATAAACTGTCTTTGATAATGGTCTTGGAATAGATTCTTGTGGACAAAAAGATGAGAAACAGAAAGAGAAACACAAGAAGAGATGGAGAGAAAGGAATAATAATAATAATAATAATAATGAGGAAGAAGAGGAAGAGGGAGGAGAAAGAGGAGGATGAGGGAGAAATGTAGCAATTGAATCAGATGAGGACTCCTGAAGATGATATGTTCCCACATTCCACACTGAACAGTCTTTGAGTATGGGCTACTTGGAAGGTGGTCTGATTTTAGGTGAAACTTCTCCCTCTCCCCGGTCAGTTCAAAGCTCTAAAGAGGATCGTCAGCTTTTCTTATCCTTCATTCTTGAGGATCTGGGTGGCTCATCAGAGCAGTCTCCACATCCAAACACATCTCGCTGTGGGTAAACAAGCACGCCGGGGTGAGACAGGAGAAGCTCGGGAAAGGGCCACTCTCCGGCAGTGCTTCCTGTGTGCTGCAGGCAATCACCCTACTTCGAGAGTATGGAACAGCACCTGGTAGACAGAGTAGGCTTTAGAAATATTTGACTACACAGGCTTGGAAAAAAAATTCTTAAATTCATATGGAACAACAAAAAACCCTGAATAGCCTAAGTAGCCCTGAGTGAAAACAGCAATACAGGGGGAATTTCTATACCAGACTTCAAACTATACTACAGGGCTATAGTCATAAAAACAGCCTGGTACTGGCAGAAAAACAGACCTGTAGACCAGTGGAACAAAACTGAAGATCAAAACTTGAGCACATACAATTTCAGCCACCTTCTATTTGACAAGGGGCCCAAAAAGACTCAATGGAGGAAAGACAGCATCTTCAGCAAATGGGTGCTGGTAAAACTGGATCACCACTAGTAGAAAAATAAAATTAAACCCCTACCTCTCACCCAGCACAAAAATCAACTCCAAATGGATCAAAGACTTCAATTTAAAACCCCAAACCCTGAAGGTGTTAGATGAAAAAGTTGGCAGCAACTAACAAGACATAGGTGTAGGAAGAGACTTTCTAAATCAGACAGCAGCTGCACAGGAAATAAGGTCAACAATTGACAAGTGGGACCTTATTAAACTCAAAAGTTTTTGTACAGCAAAAGAAACAATCAGGGAAAAGAAAACCCACAGAGTGGGAGGAAACCTTCACTGCTGATTCATCTGACAGAGCATTAACTTCCAGAATATATAAACTACTCAAATAACAAAGGAGCAAGAAAACAAATGACTCACTCAAAAGATGGAGTAAAGAGCTGAACAGAGAATTCACAATCAAGGAAATGGAGATGGCTGAGAAACATCTTAAAAAGTGTTCAGCATCGATAATAATTAAGGAAATGCAAATTAAAACCACTTTAAGATATCATCTCACACTGATAAGACTGGCTAGCATCAAGAAAACAAATGATACCAAATGCTGGAGAGGGTGAGGGGAAATGGGAACACTCATCCACTGCTGGTGGTAATGCAAACTTGTACAACCACTATGGAAAGCAGTGTGGAGAACCCTTAAAAGACTCAAAATCAGCTTACCACTTGACCCAGCCATACCACTTCTGGGTATATACCCGTCAGACTCTTCCTACAGCAGAGATACATGTACAGCCATGTTTGTTGCTGCTCTCTTCACAATAGTGAAGAGCTGGAACCAACCCAGATGCCTCACAACTGATGAGTGGATACAGAAACTGTGGTACATCTATACAATGGAGTACTATGCAGCGGTAAAGAAAGATGACATCATGAAATTTGCAGGTAAATGGGTGGAACTAGAAGATTTTATGCTAAGTGAAGTAACACAGTCCCAGAAAAACAAAAGATGAATGGTATCCCTCGTCGATGGATGCTAGTACCAAGTACCTAGGTATAAGACAAAATGAGCAATGTTAATATATTATACTCCTCACAATCTAAAGACAACTGTGCTCTTGTATTGGGAATCCCTACACAGGTTCTAGAGCTGACCTAACACATATTCTCAGACCTTGGACTTTTAGTATATTATGGAGGACATGTGTGCATCTTTTAGAGTAATATGGGATTAAAATGGAAATAAGTGAATCAAGAAATATGCTATGGAAATAACATACGGTTTTTTTTCCAAAGTATACAATGTTAATATGGGTACAATGTAACAGGCTGGTGCAACTTAGCCTTTCTGGGCGCTTAAAGACCATATCTGAAGTCCCTACCAATTTGACTGAGGGACCTGGGGACAACTTGCCCTCAGAGGTCAACCAAGTCTTACAGGGTTATACGTGTGGGCATCTCTTGAAAAGTCCTGCAGAGGAGGGTCACCATTCTTCCTGTTCAGGGAGGTCTCAGAGAGCCACTAATGAGACTTCAGCCAGCATCCAGTCTATAAAGAGGAAAGTCTGCTCATCCTTCAGAAAAGGAAGCCTGGTCTAGAAAGACCTGATTTTGTCCTCATGTGGATGGAGCTGGTGGATGAGGAGCTGAAAGAAGCAAGGGGCTCCCCCCCAAAAAAACCCCCGAGAGATCCCTGAGGACCAGATCCTCAACTGACCTCAAAAACAAAACCTTGGTTAATCTGGGCTATCTGTATGGCCTTAAGCATCCAGAAAGAAAGTACAACCAGAAATAAATAATAAGACTAGAGAACCTGTAATGCAAATACAAAACTTGAGATCTTAGTAAAAAGACAAAAAAAAAAAAAAAAGAGAGAAGTAGCATGTTTTTGGCCTGTCTACAACTCTACAGGCAGGTGCATATGCTCGTAGATGCCACTGGTTTTAGGCACTCCCTAAAGACATGAGATACAGCTTTTTTTACTTTTTAGCTTCCAATGTGGACTGAGGACTGTTGAGATACTCAGCTTGTGACTAAGCAGCTAATGGAAATTAGCCTCCTCAGAAGATGGACTGACATTGTTGGATTTACATCAGCAGTATCATGGAGGCAATGCAGGGGGATCAGACAAAGTGTGCTTACTGGACTTCATTTGGGGGACAATATTTAAAGCAAAAGCACGTCAGTAAGGGTTTCTTCTGCATAAGGTATTTTTTGTAATGTAATGTCTTAATCATAAGCACCATCAAATATTTTAGAATATCTTTAATGTTATGATAGTATATTAGCAGCATGCAATAATTACATCATAGGTTCTCAAGCAGAGGCAGTCTATTGCAAGGTCCTTCTCTGCTGCCGTTATCATAGGCTGTTTTAAAGTTAGAAAACTGAGTAGTAAACAAAGAACATTGTAGAAATGCACTGTCAGTAATACTTGAGTTGTTGCAATATTAGACTATCCATTTGGTTGTTACAGAAAATCCTTAACTGTAATTGATGGTTGTTGCTGTAATAGTATATTGCCTGTATTTCTACCTCTAGTAATGGCTTTACGTGCTAGATTTCAAAATCCTTGAGCCTGGCCAAGTGCACAGTCTTTTTAAAAAGAAACATGGTTTACTTGCACAAAAACTGATCAGATTTGAGAGATCGTTAATGCCCTTGAAGTGGTTTTGGTGGGTGTGAAACAAATGGTGAGAATTTGAATTGTTCCTTATTATAGGTATTGCAATTAAGTCTAATTTAACCTATCAAATCATGTTCATGCCCTGATTTCATAGTACTTTATCTATCATGAAACATTGTGAAAAAAAGGATGACCATCATGACTTGCAGGTAAATGGATGAACTAGAAGAAACCATTGTTGGTTAATGAAGTAACACAGTCTCAAAATAAACAAAAGAATGTTGCCCTCATTTGTGGCCAATGGCTACACCAAATCCCTCAGTTGAAAGGCAAGCGAGCAAAGTTATATTGTATATTTCTTTTTATATGAAAGCAAACTGTGGCTGTAGTAATGTAAATCCTCTTATGGGGCACTAGAATTCAACTTACCACTTATTTTTCAAGCTTGTAATATACGGTATATGGGTGAAGGTATGTATTCATATTTTTAGAATAATATAAAATGTAAGGAAAATAGTAATTCCTAAACCAAAACAAAGATTACATGACTAGACGCTCATTGCACGAGGACCCAGGTGTCGATTTACCCAGGCGACCCACTATCGCTGGGCTAAGAACCAGCCGTTCATAACTCAACACAATTCCAGGGATACAACACCCTCCACTGACCTATGGTGAGGCACTTGCACGACACAGGTGACACCACAAGCAGCACAATGAGACAGTATACCATACACATAAAAAAAAAGTCTAAAAAATTTCTGGCATCACTCCATGGGTTTGCCTCCAAGTGGAAGATAATCTAGGCTCATTTATATGTTGAGGAGATATGGGCTACGAAGCAGCCACGCCCTTCACAACTATATTCACAGTGCAAGCGTGAGGTCCGATATCGCTGATTGCTGATGGAGGAGTCTTGCTTGAAGCTCAAGCGAGCCTATATTCTGCTTTTTGGGAGCTTCAGCTAGTGACCTCCGGTACACACTCTCTGGTTTCCAGAGGACATCGTGTACAGCCCTGCAGTGCAGGGGTTCTCAAATACATCTTTCCATGTCTCATCAGTTCTTCCGCAGCAGGGCCTTTTTGTTAATCGCTCTCTTTCCTTCAGTGCAATTTCCCAGTTTACAGGCAAGAAGCCTTTGACTTTTCCTTGGGGGGCTGGGATCCCTGCCAACCAATGCCTCTCCTGTTTAATATATTTTGCTTAATTGTCATAGCTTAAGGGACTTTATATTACTACTTTGGTTCTGATGAGAAAAACTCCTTTACAGTTACTCTGTTTAGTCAATTAAAGAAGGGCAGTTTTTACTGAGTTTTATAAGAGAATTACCTCTGATAGACAGTTGCTCCAATTTACAGTTAGAGAACAACCTCATCCACATCATCATAATTTCTCCTTGGTCTATTGGGGGGGGGAGTAGGTAAGAAAGTCTCTCGTATTAAAACTTTGCCGGCATCCTAGAAGGGTTAAGACTCATTAGAATGTTGTTACAAGTAGGAAGATCCACAGAGGGGTTGATGTAGATGATGTAGGCAATCTGAGCTTTTCTCCTTTCAATGTTGCAGATGGACCAACCTTTCTGCTGGCACTTCCGTGGTGCATCCTTACACAATGCAAGCCTGTATCTTTTCTTTCGTCACTGTTAAGTTGGTGACATTTTGACCTGTGGGAACATACAAATCTTTTCCCGTAGTTAGTTTTAAGATTTGAATTGCAAGGTTTTTGACAAAAAGGTTTCATATCTATCTGTATCCCCCTTTTTTATTTTAGGTTTTTGTTTTTTGATCCATGGGTCTCAAAAAGGCAGTTGTATTACACATACCTATAGGCTGGAATCAAGGCGCAGATTTCATCAAATTCACCCATACTGTTTTGGGTGACTGTATGTAGTTAACTTGGGAAGCAAACTTAATTTTTTTAAATTTTTATTTATTTCTGTATGTGTATCAATGTACTGTCTGCATGCAGGTCTGTGCACCCATGTCATGCAATGCCACGGAGGTCAGAAGAAGATGTTGGATTCCCCTGGAACTGGAGTTCTCCTGGAATTGGAGTTTCATATGATTCTCAGCCGTCATGTGGGTGTTGGGGATCGAACCCGGGTCCTCTGTAAGAGTGGTCGGTGCTCTTAACCGCTAGGCCATCTCTTCAGCCCCAGCAAACTTAATTTTTTAAGTTAAATCATCCTACAGGTAAAAGAGAATGCTACAAGGTGATACTGTACAACAGAAAAATTATAGAGAACATTTGTATGTGCCAGTCCAAAAGTTATTGTTATACAGATTTTAAGTAAAACAAATGTGGACAACAACAATTTATATTTCCAATTAACTCAGGTGCATTGCCATTTTTATCAGAACCTTTAAACCAATGTTGTTTAATATACACATATTTACTTTTAATTCATGGATTAATATACCACCCAAACATCTGTGTCTATACCAAAGTAACCTACCATAACAGTTAGTACTGTTTAAATACCTGTATATCTAATTGCTTGTGTTTCATTAGTAGGATTGAAAGGTTATTCCTGGACAAACTGTCAGCCTATGAAAGGAAACAGCCAGAATTGACCAGAGCCCAAGACAACAGCTCCAGAGAAAGTAGACTGTCCACCTGTGCCCCTTTTCTAAGCCTAGGGAACAATCTGAGGAAGAGGGGGCGTGGTAGAATGTAAGGGCTGCCACTGCAGTGAATGGTGAAACTACAGCAATATAGTCTGGACACTCATTTGATCAACTTGATTGAACATACAAGCCCCCTCTCTGCTGGATGGTGGGACCCATGGGCTGTGTGGGTTTGGGCACAACTGCTTTGCAAATTGGTTTTACATGAAGGATGCTTGTACTCATAAATTATTACTTATTGTTAAAGAAAAAAATAAAAAAGGTTTTTTTTTTTAATGCAGTGGGTACATTTTTTCCCATGGAGCTGGTGATGGACCCTTAATGGAAAGGTCTTACTTTGGGGAAGGGGATTACAATGTCTAAGCTCTTTATTTGCTTATTTTTGGCAAGCCAAATATTAACAATCATGTTGTTTAAAGAGAGGACAAACATACAGATTGGCATAAAATGCATTTCTCTGCTAGATACTGTCAAAATAGTGGCAAATTGCAATAAAAAGCTAACATTTCTTAGGAAGTAATGTTTTAAAAAATGCTTCCATAAATATCTGTCACTTAACAGAACTACTCGTATATGTTATTTTTCATTTTTTACAGTGTTATAGTTGGAAATGTATACATATGTGACTATGCATTATGTAAAATTATGTAACATTGTCTGAGATATGACAGTTGGCAGATTTATTCAATCACATGCTTGTAGAATTAAAATTCTTAGTTATATATGTATATTTGTAAATGTATATGTATATGTAACAATAACAATCAAAGAAAAGGACAAGAAATTAAGAGAATGTGGTGAGACACAGGGGGAGTTGGAAGGGAGTGGGAGGGGTGGAAATAAACAAAGACAATACTCATGTATGAGCCTCAAAAATAAAAAAGAGAAAAAACATATATGAGATTCTCAATGAATTAATAAAATATTTGCAGACAAGTGTACCTCTCACTCCTCATCACAGAAGCTTCTTCCTGCAGCAGATAGAGATTATTACAAAGTTCTGCAACTGGTCAAATGCAGAGAATGAGTGACTGTGAGGGGCCCAGCCCCAAGTGACGCATCCACAATGGTACTTGTACACCTCCTGCTCATGGAGCATTGCGGAAGGGCAGAGAGATTGTAAAAGCCAGGGTATGTGCATTGTGCATGTGTGAGGGTGTCCTAGTTTGTCTTCCGTTGCTGTGACAAAACACTCTGACTGACACCAACTTGGGGAGGAAAGGGTTTATTCAGCTTACATCTCCTGGTTCACAGTTCATCACTCAGGGAGCCCAAGGCAGGAACTCAGGGCAGGAACCTGGAGGCAGGAGCTGAAGCACAGGCCATGGAGGAATGCTGTTCACTGGCTTGCTCCCCTGGCTCATGCCCAGCCTGCCTTCTTATACGGTACACAACAACCTGCCCAGGGTGGCACCACTCATTGTGGGCTGGGCCCTCCCACACTGCTCGACCATCAAGACAATACTCCACAGATGTGGCCACAGGCCAATCCAATGGAGCCAATTCCCCAATTGAGGCTCCCTCAACCCAGGTGTGTCAAGTTGACACTAAAGCTATCCAGCACAATTGACCCCTTGTCAACTTGACACACAAAACACATCACTATTAAACAACCACCTTTCCAGTTCTTATCCCCAAAGTATGATGTTAACATTAATCACAACCTAAGACAGTACATCCTTAAAAGCCCCACAGTCCTTAAAATGTCCAAACACTTAAAAGTCCAGTCTATTAAAAGTCTCTTAACTGTGGGCTGCTGTAAAATCCAAAACAAGTACTGTCTTATTTCAAAGGGAAGAATCAGGCACTCTCAAACAAAACCTAAGTCCAGCAAGTAGCTCAAGGCTGGACACCTGGGATTCACTCACGATCTTCTGGGCTCCAAAGGGTCTCGGCAGCTCCCCCTCTCCGACTCTGCCGTCCGTGGCACACTCATCTCGCAGGCCCAGGCCGACTCCATTCTACACCTACCGCTGCTCTTGGTGGTCGTCCCAGGGTACCGGCATCTCCAAAAAGCTGGGGTCGCTACTGAAACTGAGGCAGCACCTTCACCAATGGTCTCTTCTGACCTCTCCTGGTGCAAAGCCTCAGCTTCTCTCCATGACCCCTGCAATCCTGGGGTCTTCACAGCAACCGAGGTGCACTTCCACCAATGGTCTTTCCTGACCTCTCACAGTGCCAAGCCTCGGCTGCTCTCTGTGACCCCCTCAAATTTCAACACCGGAACCATATAGGAGACTCTTACACGTTACCAAGTCCGGCTTCTGGCTCGAGATGGAGGCTCAGGCCCTTTCTGGGTCACAGCTTCTGTGTGCTGACCTTGAAGATATTCTCCCCAGAAGATTTCACCTCAGTGATGCTGGTCTCTTGTTACTTACAGCTGATTTTTCAGCCCCAGCTAACCAGCATCAATTGCCCCAGTACCACAAAAGTTTCACTTCAGGTTCTGGTCTCTTGTTACTTACAGCTGATTCTCCACAGCCCCAGCTGACCAGAACCCACAGATTACACAGTCCTGATGATCTCTGCTCTCCTTTGAAACTAGAAACTTCACAAGCCAGGCCTCCATCTTCTACAACTCCTTCAGCAAAACTGCTCCAAGCTCCACAGCAACAATCTTTAGGCATTCAATGATCTTCCCAGCCCAAAGTTCCAAACGCCTCCACAATCCTTCCCCAAAACACCAAGGTCAGGTCTGTCACAGCAATACCCCACTCTTCTGGTACCAATTTCTGTCCTAGTTTGTCTTCCATTGCTGTGACAAAACACTCTGACCGACACCAACTTGGGGAGGAAAGGGTTTATTCAGCTTACATCTCCTGGTTCACAGTTCATCACTCAGCACAAGGCAGGAACTCAGGGCAGGAACCTGGAGGCAGGAGCTGAAGCACAGGCCATGGAGGAATGCTGTCCACTGGCTTGCTCTCTGACTCATGCCCAGCCCACCTTCTTATACTGTCACTGCTCAACAATCAAGACAATACTCCACAGATGTGGCCACAGATCAATCCAATGGAGCCAATTCCCCAACTGAGGCTCCCTCAACTCAGGTGTGTCAAGTTGACACTAAAGCTATCCAGCACAGAGGGTATCTTAATGGGCAGCGAAATGAATGAATAGAGTATTATTATGGAGTATTCCTCCAGGTCATCTTAGTAATGTAGACAGTAATGGCATCTGGGAATCAGTGCTTCTTTTGTGCCAGGCATTAAGCCTTGGTGTCTGACCTGTACAATGCTCGTAGACTACCTGACTCTGGGCTGCCCTCTTACCTGTGCCATGATCCCTCAGTAGCACATCTGCTAGACATGGGGTCTAGGGCTCTTCAGTGCTTCAACTCTCTGAGTCCAGGGGCAGCCACTACTGATACTACTCATGAGAAGAAATTTTCTAGAGCTGTCATAGTTAGCTTCTGGGAAGATGGAACCTCAGTTGTTTCTGCCATTGGACTGGCCTGCAGGCATGTCTGTGGGGCATTTTCCTGATGGGCACTTGATGTAGGAGGGCCCAGCCCACCGTGGGTAATGCGATCTCTGAGCAGGCAGGTTGGGCTGTATAAGAAAACTAGCTGAGCAAGTCAGGAGAAGCAAAGCAGTGAGCTGTGTGTATCTATGATCTATGCTTCAGTTCCTTCCTCTAGATTTCTGTGTTGGCTCTCAAAATGAGGGACTGTAACTCAGAAGATGGAATAGACCTTTTCCCCCTCATGTTGTTTTTGGTCATGGCATTCACCACAGCAACAGAGAAACCAAGCTAACCCACTAACCCGATATTCTCACCCTCTCACTTTGTATATATTAATTTGTATGAAACCAGTTGTTTGTCTTCTGAGATTCAAAGAAGCAACAAAGAAGTGGGTAGCCACAGAATCCGTAGTTCCCTGTGCATCTCTGCTGTCTGTGCTTTCAGATCACAGGCTCCTTTTTTTTTTTTTTTTAATGTGCTCTGCCCTGCCTGCACCATTGCCAGCCTGACGGTCTTCCTGTGCTTCAAGTTTCAGATCAAACACTTCATCCTGTGCCTGTGACATCTTTTGCATTTTCCAGTTTGATATACACTACTGCGTATGCTTAGTTTTCATTCCATCTCTCCCCTTATGTGCATTATATGTCTGTGTCTGTGTATACCTCCACTTGGGGAATCATTGTCTTTTTGAAATGGAAGTTTGGGTAGAACTTAGAGACTTGAGGCTGTGATTGGAGCCTAGACTTCCCAGCACTTTGCATAGCACCTGACACATTTATTGTTTGAAAGAGTAAATGAAAAAAATAGATAGAAGCTTTGAGAAATGGGTGACTGAAAAGGACATTTAGGTATAAATAACAATCTCACAGGATATATGTGTAGAACATGTGGTTTGGTTCGTAATGTACCCAGACTGGGTCTTCCATAAAACCTTCTTTCCCAGGGAGGAGGGGGTGTTGTCACCTGCTGCTCTGAATTAGAATAGGAGCCCGCTTGCTATAACAGCTCATATACAGCATGGACAAGACATCAAGCAGCCAGTTTGATTGTCATCCATGAACCCCCAGCTGATCCACTGTATATATGTGGCTTGGAATTTATAAATATAACTTGTTAAAGAGTTTATTATTTATCGCCAATTATTGATAACAGAACTTGTTTTCCAGTGACCCCTTCAAATATTGGCAGTGTTTTCCTCATCCTTCAGGTTATATTGGAGGTTCAATAGTCATAGGTACCCCTTTTCCTTCTACCTTAACTATATACCTACCAGGAGCAGGAGAAGTTTTCACTGCCCTTATAGAGCCTTGGCTTGTATATAGATCCCAGAGGTAAAGCAGGGTAGACCCCTGCCTCTTCTCATGAAGTTATGTTACCCCTGCCATGGGAATTTTCCTGTAACTGAGGCTAGAATTGGGAGATGAGAAAAAGCAAGGAAATGGAAAGACTTTTTTTTTTTAAAGTAGAGTCCCATCTGGAACAGGAAACCTCAGAGGACTTTGCGGGGTCACATTCTCCTCACAATTAACCTGGGATGCCAGTTGGAGTTCTGCCGGGAACGATCCAGTGGCTATGCTAAGAAATGGGGTAGAGAGAAAGTTCTTTTTTTCCCCCCTTTGGAAATATTTTTCTCTCAGTCTTTCAAAGGAGCAATGTTGAGTTTGAGCCTCTCCCAGAGTCTCCCTTTGTTTTCACTTCTAAGGACCTCATGGTGACACCTGTCCTCTCAGATCTGAAGTGCAGGTGCTGAAGGGCCTTTCCTGAGGGACTGTCTGTGATGTGAGGGACAGTTGTTAGGTGATTTTAGCTAGATTCTATGTAGGTCAGGAAAGAAGTGCTAACCTCCTGGTATTTCTTCAGTTCTGTCATGGGTCAAGGGAATTCATCAACCTGGCTTGGTTGAGTGCTTCATTAGTGGACAGCTATGACCTCACCACAGACTGGACGGACACTCCTGCTCAGTCTAAATGGAAGCCAACTTTTCCCTTTTTTTGTGTCTTTGAAATGAACATAAGGTAGAACAACCCGGCCTCCTGAAGCTGCTCTGGCTTCCCTTTATGATGAAAATGGGAGCTGGAAATCTGACATTTCTCTCTGCCTTTAAGCAGCACTGTTTTTACTGGGAATGTGGCTACAGCCTTGGCTAGGGTGGAGTTCAGTTGTAGAGGGCTTGATCCTCAATGTTACAAACCAAGTAAAACCCAAACCAAATTAACAGCGAGAGCTGTTGTATCTATAGAGTTTGTTTTAAGATTTATCATAAATATAGTACATAAGAATTGATAAAGCACTGGGCAGCTCTTATACTGGGGATGTTCAATAGAATGGGAGCCGAAAGCTTATTTGTCATACTTCTCCAAGTGAGTCGAGAAGAGGCTTAGCTTACATTTTATATAGAAACTGCATTTGAACAAATTACCAAAGCATTAGTAGAGAGCCTAAAGCTATGGAATTGATTTTTTGACACTTTTTAATTTATTTTTTTCTCTTGATGTCATTTTGGTGACTAATTTCTGTGATGCTCACTGGGTCAGAAATCCAGCATTAATAACTGAGTTATTAAGATTTGTTTATCAGCCTGATTATCTAAAAATTGCAGTTGGTGAATAAATAAATCTAAAGGTGGGGGCGTCTAGTGCTCTACACACTCAAACAGGAATAGACTTAGCTTGGTTATCTTGTTCAACTCAAAGGGATTATTTAAAAGTTGAGATCTTATATGGAGCCTATCAATCATGAGTTGAAATGGACAGAAACCCTGCAAGGGTTTATATTAAATTTATTTGGTGAATTTAAGTACATTCATAATACACATTATAAACATTACTCAGTTACAACTACTAGATCCTTTCTCACTAAGATCAAACAGTCCCTTCATTTCAAGAAGCCCCTTATTCATGGTTAGCATGGACCTGTTCCTTGTCATGGCTGTGTTGCTCAAGCCCTGATTCATGGTTAGCACAGACCTGTTCCTTGTTATGGCTGTGCTGCTCAAGCCCTGAGTCGTCTGCTATGCCTTTACTATTTGGATCAAGTCACATGAGATCAATTCCAGAGGATTCTTTATCTGACTGTAATTGTTTAGAATTTAAACTTTCAGTTTGTTTTTTACCAATTGCATTCCTTTATGTTATGAGACAAAATTGAGGGTTTCCAATTGTGCAACATGCCTGTAATTGCTACTGCTTACAAAATTTATATGCTGCAGATGTGAACCTGCTTTCTAAACCTTGGTTACTTTTGGAGGAGGTGTGTGTGTGTGTGTGTGTGTGTGTGTGTGTGTGTGTGCGCACCAGTGGAGGGCAGAAGTGACTCTCCAGCATAGACATCTGAAATGGTTTCCTGAAAGCCCGACTCCCTATTTTACATTGGTTTTACCTTCTCAGTTTCCCCACTGGTCACCAGCAGTTGAAATGGCTCATTTGTTACTTCATTGGGTTTTCTTCTTGGCTCAGGTCTTGTGGCTTGCCTATGTTATAAAGTGATGAAAAAGATATTTTAAGAGACAAGTGGTAGGTTATTAATCTAGCCCATAGGCTGCAGTATTAGCCATGCAAAGCTACTGAATCCTCAGGAGTAGCTTTAGTTCATCACCTGATCATCTGATTATAAGTTTCAGGCAGAAGAGGCAAACGAAAGCACACAAATGTACAGGTACATACAATTTATTGAACACGTATTATGCTGTTCTGCTTTACAAATTTAATTACTCAAATTATGATAATTTCTATAATAATAATAATAATAGAAGTTTTTTTTATAATGCTAGGAAATAGACACGGGATATTAAAGGATATTAAACAATTTTCCTAAGATTATTTCATCTCCAAAGGATGAAGCCAGAATTATTCCAGGCAAGCAAGTTCATGTCTATACCCTAATGACATTGATGATCATCTGTTAAATCCAAATAGGGAAGCCCAGGTTTTGAGGCTTTGGCACCCCTGTGAACATCAGCAGTGATTCATATGAGGCCCCAGGCATTTGCTCTCAAAGCAGTTCACGTTTTGCTACTTTGTCCCATTCCTTCTGCTTGCTCTCTCTTTTAATAGAAACATACTTGGAAATGATTTAATGTTATAACTCTGGAACAACTTTATTATACAATTCCCATCCATTATTCCAAGACCAGCGGGTGTAGATATGATGGAAACAGACACAAAAGCCGAGAGGTCATATGGAAAGTAGAAGGTAGAGGTGGGAATATACACGTTTTTCAAAGATCAGCTCTTCTGTGTCACATTCATGATTTTCTAACCAAGCAGAAATTTCTAGAGCGTGTACATCTTCCTTGGAAGGTTCTTGATCATCCTACCACACCAAAGGCTAAATTCTTTTTTTTTTTTTGGAAGATGTGAAAATCAATCAGATGTAACCTCAGCCTCCAGTCTCACTCAGTTCTCTACACTTGGTCTCTGGTGAACTAGATTTAAAGTCAGAAAGGGAGGGCGCTTCACCATAATTAGTTTTATTTATCTCGTGGATCAGGGCGAAGACAATAGTCAATGTTTGTTGAGTTCATGCTTGAAATGCTGGTTCTATGGTCCAACTCTGACCTGAAACTGCCTTCGAGCGCCACTGCTGTCCTCTGGTTAGTGAGCACTCCTGTCGACCAGCAGGGGGCAGCAAACTGTCGTTTTTACTCCTCTCCTGCTGGATTCTAGTCATTTAAGGCTCACAGGTGGTTTGCTTTTTCCACCCGAAGCCTTTGGATCTAGTTCTCTGATTTTTACCTTTATCAATGTCATTCCCATCTAGCAGGTCTAGAACCAACTAAATTTCTGTAGAAAGAATTTAATCTGATTTAAAATGAGCCAGTTTTCTTCATTTGTTTCAAGTTCCCTGTTTCAGTGGTGGTCACACTGGGAAATGTAACAGCTGGGGTCGCCGGGAGAATACGGACAGAAATGCTTTTCTCACTGGAAAAACACTGTCTTCAGATGTACTCCGTGCATTAGTTGACTGTTGAAAACAGATGCTTATATGACAAAACTATGAAGGAAGTAGCACATCCAGCCCTCCAGTGTGCGCTGCCGGCCCCTCTGTTCCTTCTGAAGATATCCTGGTCTGTACATTTCAGGTCTGTTGGAATGGATTTTCTTTTCTTTTCTTTCTTTTTTTTTTTTTTTGAGACAGGGTCTCCCTATAGCCCCAGCTGGCCTGGAACTCACTTTGTAGACCAGGCTGGCCTTGAACTCACAGAGATCCACCTGCCTCTGCCTCCTAAGTGCTACGATTAAAGACATGTGCCACCACGCCCGGCTTAAAGACTGTTCTTAACCTCCATGTGGGTGCTGGGAATTGAACCCCAGACTGCTGGAAGAGCAGTCGGTGCTCTTAACAGCTGAGCCATCTCCTCAGTCCTGGAATGTATTTTCAAATAGGGGCACAATTTATCATTCCATTATGAATGACCATAAACACTGGAGGTGGGCAGCAGTGTATATATATCTATATGTAGGTGTATAGATGGCCCAAGAGGGCATCATGGGCACAGGGGTGGATTCTAGTATTTTGCAGGAGCTTCAACTATCTGCAGGTCAGTAAAACATCTAGTCATATGTGAAGGATTATGTGGTTCTACGAGGTGTTGCAATGACATGGTTAAGAGGTGCTACTTTGAATACACAAGAGATTGAGCTGGATTCAGACAGCCTCTTATTCACTGCATAAGTATAGACATGTAACTTCCCAGTGGTTTTTTTTATTTAATTTTTTAAAATTTATTTCTGTATGTGTATGAATGTACTGTCTGCATGCAGGTTTGTGCACCCGCGTCGTGCAATGCCGCGGAGATCAGAAGACGGGCTCGGATTCCCCTGGAGCTGGAGTTCTCCTGGAATTGGAGTTTCAGACGGTTCTCGGCCGCCATGTGGGTGCTGGGGATCGAACCCGGGTCCTCTGCAAGAGCAGTCGGCGCTCCCAACCGCTAGGCCATCTCTCCAGCCCCCCCAGTGTTTTAATTTCTAAAATGAGTAATGCCTACATTCTTAACATAGTGCTTTATGTATGGTGAATAGCAAATAAAATGTTGTTACAGCAGATTTAATAGGCAAATGAGCTCATGAGGTTATTATTATTATTATTATTTTTTTTTTTTTGGTATTTTTGAGACAGAGTCTCCCTGTAGCCCCAGCTGTCCTGGAGCTCACTCTGTAGACCAGGCTGGCCTTGAACTCACAGAGATCCGCCTGTCTCTGCTTCCCAAGTGCTAGGATTAAAGGCGTCTGCCACCACGCCCAGCTGAGGTTATTTTTTTATATGAAGTTAACTTTTTTATAACAATCTGCAGCATTATTTTTTTGTGTGGTTTATACATATGTGTGCACAGGTGTGTGTGTGTGTGTGTGTGTGTGTGTGTGTGTGTACATGCAGGTGCATTCTCCTGTGCATGCCTGTGGAGGCCAGAGGTCAATGTCAGGTGTCTCTTTATTTTTTTTGAAACATGGTCTCTCACTAAGCATGGATTTCATTGTTTTGTTTAAAATGGCTGTATGCTGAACCTTTAGGACCATCTGGCCCTGCTTACCTGCCAGTACTGGAGTTATAGTCATTCACTGATGCATCTGGTCTTTCTGCGGGTGATGGAGATTTAAACTCAAATTCTCATGCTTGCATTGCAAGTACCTTATTCACTGAATCTAACATTTTTAATTTTCAAAAGAAGGGATGCTGTACTCCTCAATTATTTCCATAATGAATTCTAAAGAGAAAACAAGACCTAAATCTAGGAATCAGATCTTGGACACTGGGTTGGTTTAACAGGTTTATCAACTATTATCACTTTTTCTTCTCTAAGCTTTAGTCCTTACCTGCAAAAGAAGCATGGGATCTGATTATGGCCTCTATTGCTTTTGATAATAGTCAGCCCATGGCATCCCAGGATCAGCCCTTGCCGTAGGCGATGCTTCCTCCTAGTGTTGGTCGGGTAGTTTAGTTGAGGGAGCCTGGGGTTGTCGAGAATCTGAGCCCAATGTCTTGATTTTTTGTAGCTTGGTGAATTTTCCTAAGATTTTCTCTGTGATCCATGTCTGCTCAGTGTTCCTCGAGGACAAGGAAGGACTTCTACAAAGAGGTGGAATTCAGCCATGCCATCAAGATTATTAGAGAGGGACAAATGGTTTTTATAAAAAGTGGTCACCTGGGCTGGAGAGAAGGCCTAGCCGTTAAGAGCGCTGACTGCTCTTGCAGAGGACCTGGGTTCAATCCCCAGCACCCACATGGTGGCTGAAAACCATCTTTAACTCCAGTTCCAGGGGAATCCAATGCCCTCTTCTGACCTCGGCATTGCACAACACGGGTGCACAGACCTACATGCAGACAGTACATTCATATACATATAAAAATAAATAAAATAAAAAAAATCCTCCCCCCCCCAAAAAAAAGTGGTCACCTGGTCCTGGAGACTGGCCAGTCAAAGTTCTCAGGTGTAAGAAAAGAGAATGCTGTTCACCAGAGGCTCGTAGCACCTTTGCCACTTACTTTTTGCTTATTAACAGTAATGTTCTCAAGCAAATAATATGAAGATTTGAATAAATCATATGGTCCAAATTGGCTTAATTTTTTCATAGCAGTGAGGTATTTGTTTATTAAAATAAGTGAAATCTGTCAGAGAGAAGATTTACGATCATTTTAGGGAATTGGTTTTAATGTGGAGAATGTAAGGCTTCAGCTCTAATATGAGTTGGATGCTACCAGAACATGGAGATGGTTGTCTAGGACCTGGGCTTGGGATCTGGGCAAGTCAAGTCAAGCAAGCTTAGTCACTGAACAGATGCTCTCTGTAGGCAGGAAGTAGTTTGTCCAAATTATTAATGGTGGTGGATGGTGCTTGCCAGCCGTCTTCTCAGATTCTGCCAGGGGAGTTTATCAAGCAGAAGGCTGCCTAGATACTGCTTCCTACTTCGAGTGTCCTTGGAATATAGTTTTCCCTTTCAATGGTTAAAAATCTGATTTTCCAATAAATAAGTAACATATAACTATGAAAGGCAAGGCTTTCTTCCTCCACAATTAATGACTCCGAAGTTTGGGGAGTGTGCAGGTCCTTATGACCCACATAGCTTCTGGAAGGTGAAGGGGCAGCCTTCACATTTAGGTAACATTTTTATTCTTACATAGGGCAAGCATGAAATCTTTAGAGGCTCCAAGGTTTGAAAAGAGCATTGACTTTACCTCTTGTCATGTAATTAAAAACAATAGAAAAAAATATTCTGAGCCAAAATATTAGTAAAAGATACTTAAGTCAAATATATAGTTATGATTTCTTGTAAGATTATTTTGATATTTTTGGAAGATCAAATACTGGCTTTTAAGAGTCTTTATTTTTTAAAAAATGGACCTGCAATATCACATTCTTTAATGACTTTCCTCTTCCTCCTCTCTTCCTTTTCTTCTTCTGCTTGGCTGGTTCCATGTTGGTGGAGATTCTTAATCTATGTAGTGGGGAATCAGCATTCCCTATCTTTAGCATGACGTTTGTCCAAGCGTGGTCCTCAGTCTCCTGCATCAGGTCTCTGTAGAGCTTAGCTTCAGGCTCTTCTCGGATGTGACTCATTGGATTCTTTGGCACTGCAATTTTCTGTGTAATGAATTCTCCAGGCAATGATGGACAAATAGAAATAAAGCCAGAGAAGAAAACTTAGAATGTTTGACTTCGGAAATTCTATTCCCACTCATAATCATTGGGGGAGCCCTTAAATTTTCTCCCCCCTTTCAGTTTCTACATATGCAAAAGACTTCCAAGATGTCCGGATGGGGCAGAGCTCCTTTGTGATTTTATTGAGAACCATACACTAGACCAGAGAAGTTCAACAGGAATACAGTGTCAGCCTTATACTGGTATTAAAACTTTCCAGTAGCCATATTAAAATAATTAAATCAGGTAAGTGAAATTAATTAAAAACATGTTTTTACTTAAATCAGGATATCCAAATATATACTTTAATATGTAACAAGGGTAAAATTATTGAGATACTTTACATTCTTTTGTTTCAGATTAGATATTTGAAAATTTGTCTGTAGTTTATACTTATAGCACAACTTGCTTTGTTTTGGTTGTAGTGGTCATTGCTTATGGAGAGCAGGAAGCTTCTAATTGTTCGTCCTATCAGAGCAGGGGTTAACAGACACACTTCTCATAAAGGAAGGTCACTGCCTCAGAAGTAGTGCATTTGCCATTGGTAGCTGATATTTAGAGCCCCGTGTCATTCGGTGTTTGAGCATTGCAGTGAATGTACTCCACAGTCTGGCGCAAGCTATGTTTTCAACCCTATCACCCTCTTTTTCAAACACTTGGCATATTCTTCTCCCTGACTCTCAATCTGTTATTCCTTGGTCATCCTATCCACTCTGACTGGCTTCTTGGGTGCTTTCCTTAGTACATAATTCTATCCCTGTCTGTCTTCAGGAAAACAGGGAAGAGGGTTCCCCTGGCCATTGGTCATGTACCATTTGCTCTTGGATTTGTTTTGTGATAAAGGACACAATTCTTCTGGTATAATGA
This sequence comes from Rhizomys pruinosus, assembly GCA_009823505.1. NCBI lineage: Eukaryota > Metazoa > Chordata > Mammalia > Rodentia > Spalacidae > Rhizomys > Rhizomys pruinosus. The sequence continues at coordinate 188,311 of VZQC01009394.1, forward strand.
TGAAACCCCCTTCCCACCCATGTGGAATGTGACAGCATTGATATGTCTTGGCATTTTTATTAACACATCTACATTTGTTCATAATCACTGGAAGAGCTTTTCAATTTCGTCCCTCAAAACTGACCTGAATCAGGTGGTCTGTTTTCACGAGCCAAATAGAGCTGTAAGTGCTGAAGGAATCCAAGGAGACTGGGGTCTGTACAAATTTTGGTGATGGATACCTACACAGACTGACCATTGTGCACTGTGTACCTCAGGAATTGCATTACACAAGGCAGCCTGAGTAGAGGTCATAGGGCAAGCCCACCGAATCAGATGAGATCAATATGAGGCTCAGTGAAGAAGCAGTGGGATTTGTTATACCTGAGTAGAAAACTGCTCACTCAAAACACAGCGCCTCTGAGAATGCTCAAGTGTGTTTTCTTCAGAGGAAAGTAGGAACCACTAATACTAGAGTTTCAAAGGGAGAGAGAAACACAGGCATCAGACCATTTTATTAACCCTGAAGTTTTCAACCCTCCATGCAATTCAACTATATTAAATTAGTAGACCATTGTGCTGACTATGAGAGCCATTATGGGACATCCTGGAAAAGAATGTCACATACCTGCCTCCAAGGGGTTCGTGGCAAACTACAGGGAGACGGCCATCTGGTACAGCTGAAGGGGAGGCAGTGAGGAAGGCAGCGAGGGTTGGGAGGAGTTCAGGTGGAGGTGGTCAGGTGTTTGCAGATGTAGAAGATGAATCTTAGGAAAATGGATTAATGATCACCTGTTCACGTTCCAGCTGTGCATTCCTGGAGCAAAGGGGCACCTAGAAGAGAGAAGGACTGTGTCAGGAATGGGGTGCACTGACCACCTGGAAGTAGAAGCAAAGCACAAATACCTATGACTTGAACATCCTTTATTAATTTGTCTCATAAAACAAGAGAAAGGGGGACCATGCATTCCTCTGGGCACCTTTGGTGTGAATCACAAAGGCTGTAGCACATTCTTCTTGGTGAAGTGTCCTTGTGCTCTGAGGCAGCCAAACTACACTCCTCACCCAGCAATGAATAATGCAACCGTCCAGCATTCTGCAGTTGCCGTTCTTGTGGAGAGCCCTGTTTTCTTCTAATGTTCCAAGCCAACAGCTCTAGTCATATTTAATTCTTAGGGTAAGATTGAGTGGTGGCATCTTTGTGACTGTTTGAGTACAGAATTATGAATTCTGGAAAGAGAAGGGAAGCATTTTTGGTTCTTAATCATCTGTAAACCCTGAGCCCGCAAACTCAGAAACTTCAAATTGTAAGAGTTTCTATATATATAGCAGTGACTTTGCTTCTAGTTTTACAGATTCTTGTTGGCTCTAGACAAACCCTACAGACTAGAAATTATTCCTTTCATATCACTTAGTGTAAGAATTCTAAACCAGATGCCATCTCCTGTACCCAATCCTACCAGGTGTTCTTCTGAAAGAAAACAATAGATTTTCTGAACTCACAGAATATGGGCAAGGTCACCTGGACTGGTGACACCAATCTTCTCTCCATCTGCTCTGGTCACACCTAGAAGGCAAGTTCTTGGTTGACTTTTTTTGGTCTCTTGGAGCAATTATTTGCATGCAAGGGAAGGTGCAGCAAAGCTGAAAGGCATGGAGACAGATGGTCCAGAGGCGAGTGGTCAGCCCCGTACTGGCTCTTCCAAGGATGCTCATCTCTGGTAGAATGTACCTGTTCACATTCCTGTCTTCATTTGTGCTGTGTATAGCTCTTCACCAATAAAACATGTTGCCGTTCTTTCCTTCAGCTGTGGAATTATGGAACTCTGAGAAGTTTCATTTGCAACTCTTCAGATATGTTTCAGATGCTGTTAACATGAAAATAATGGTGGATCAATAATCTGTGTAACAGTAAACACAGAAAGGAAGGCAGTTAAGGATAGGATTTAAGAGGGTAGATTCTAGAGTCAGGTTATTAATATTCAGTGTCTGGTGTCACTGGCTTGGTTTCTAAATTCTCCATTTATCACCCATTTATTTTCTCTTATCTAGAAAATAGGGCCCCCAAAGATATTCATCTCATAGGGTTTTGAGGATTGGGCTGATTTTGTATGGTGTTTTCAAGAACAAGGCATGTGATATGTGCAACGAATGTTACATATTACAGTTGTGACTATGCTGACTTCTCATTCGAGACCAACAACTTAGACGTTCCTCCTACAGGATGCAGTTTTGCAGAAGTACCAGTGAGTCACTGGACTTGGTGGTCACTCTGTGGCATAGGGTTTTTCAGGATTTTATTTTTTTTTTGGTATGGTTCTTTCAACTGAAAAGAGATGTTTCAAGATTCTCAGACTTATATGAGCACATGTAAATCCTTTGTGGGTGTGAATGAAAGTTCACAGAAAAAAAAAATCCTGCATCTTGGACTGAGCTTTCTGCAAGGCTAATCAACTGATTGACACTTCAATGACTGTGGAGAGTTTGGAATGTTGCAGATTCAGAGACCAATTACACTTTATCTTGGAGCTATCTCCACCCTCCAAATAGCCACCATTTCCCACCTTTGTATCTAACCTAACATCCTGAAGCTAGCAGATAAAGAAAACTATATATCTAATTGCATGTGCTTCATTAGTAGGATCGAAAGGTTATGCCTGGACAAGCTGTCAGCCCATGAAAGAAAACAGCCAGAATTGACTAGAGACCAAGACAACAGCTCCAGAGAAAGTAGTAGACTGTTTTGCTTCTCATCCACCTGTGCCCCTTTTCTAAGCCTAGGGAACAATCTGCGGAAGAGGGGGCGCGGTAGAATGTAAGGGCTGCGATTGGGGTGAATGGTGAAACTACAGCAATATAGACTGGACACTCACTTGATCAACTTGACTGAACATACAAGCCCCCCCCCCCGCTGGATGGTGGGACCCATGAGCTATGTGGGTTTGGGCACAACTGCTTGCAAATTGGTTTTACATGAAGGATGCTTGTACTCACAAATTATCACTTATTGTTTAAAAAAAAAAACAGAGAAAGATGCAGAAAAGTTACGGCAGAATGCCTGATCTGGGATGGGTAGGTGTGGGGTGGGGGGAAGGGAAAGGGATATATGACTGAACTGAATTGGAAAATGATGTATGAAATACACAAAGCATCAATAAAAAATGAACCTTTTGAAATGTGTTGACATAGCAGACCACCAGATTTCACCAATCAAATAGTTAAGAATGTCCTCAGATAGCATCTGAGACCTATAGTAGGACCCATCCACCACTGGCATGACCTGCCTCCTGAACACTCCACCAATGTATTGAAAGATGTCTTGATTTATGACTTTTCTTTGTTCTGTTACTATAAAACTGTTATGTAACTGTTACCACGCTGGAATACGGCATTCGGGGAAACCTAAATCTCTGTTCCCTGGCCGCGGTCACTCATATTTGACTCTAGAATAAGCCATCTCTTAACCCCTTTGAGGTGAGTTATGCTTTTGCATCAATATGGGCAATAGTTCACTTATAAGTCTGTAAACAGAAAATGTCTGAATATTCTCCACATCGCTAGATCTCCCTCCCTTCTTCATCCCAAGTTTTGGTGACCTCGAAGGATCCCTTAGCTCTCACATTTGCTGTGGTTTAGATTGGTGCAGCCAAAGGGAGGAGACACAGGGAAGAAGAGAGTAGGAGAGACAGGTTGTGATGTTTGCCCCATCTGCCTCCTTCCTGCAGCTTAGTAGGGGCCCCTACATCACACCCGCCTCCTCCCAGTAGCTCCTTGTTTGCAGCTTCTTGCTGGCTTCCGGTGGCTGCTCTGCTCTTTTCCATGCACCTCCAAACCCATGCGAGTCTAAGCAACCCTAATTAAACTCAGTGGGATACACACACAGACACAGACATGGATACACACAGACACAGACACAGACACACACATTTGTGGAGAAGAGTTTCAGCATGAGAGGGGGCAGTAGGAGTGACAATGACTATAATTAATTGCACATATAATACAACAATAAAAAGACTCCTGAATGTTTCTAGCTGTAGGCAATATCCCTTGCCTTTCCCCCTGATTTCCATCCAGATATTGGAACTGAATTCTATTCATATGCTGTATTAGAGCTCAGAGTTTCCTACCTGGATCCACTGAGAAGGCTAATGTTGCCTCTTCCAGTTACTAGTGGGAAGAGCCTGGAACATTTTACCTTGATCCTGTAGTTTCAAGATACAGTTCCACAGCATTTGGAGAGTGTAGGATATGAATTTGTTACATGGCTAAATACTATTCTCTGCGGTACAAAAGTCCAAAAGATAAAGGAAGAGATAAATGGGAGCGTTATGATTCTTAGAACGTTCTTAATGATAAAAGAACTTCTAAACATTAACTTTACCTATATCTATGTCTTTATCTCTCTGGAGACATATTTCTAGATATCCAATCATGTTGGATAAGAGTGTCAAGAATAAGATGGAGAGTTGGACTAGTGGAAGTAGGCTGGGCTTATTATGATGAAGATGACCTCATGTTCAGAGGCTGTTCTAGCTTGGTTTCTTGTTGCTTTGATAAAATACTAACAAAAACTAACTTTAGGACAAAAGGGTTTATTTGGCTTAACTTTTAAGTTACTGAAGGAAGTCAAGGCAGGAACTCAAGTAGGAATCCTGAGGGAAGAACTGAACTGGAGGCCATGGTTGAACACTGCGTACTAGCTTTCTTCCTTTGGTTTGCCCAGCTTCATTTCTTATATAGCTTTAGGCCACTGTCCAGGGACAGCACTGCCCACAAAGGGTTGGATCATCCAATTTCAACTGGCAATTAAGAGAGACTTGTCTATGGTATGGCACTAGGAAGACGGTGACTCAGGACCTGGCCTTCTGACAGGTTCTTTGGAAAAACCCTCTCTTGGTGATGGAGAAATTTGGAAGATTTGAGAGGAATTAGATAAATTTTAGAAGAAGGCGATGTAACCATAGCAAATAAGTCAATGGTTTGTAAGAGCTTAACTGTGGCCTGCATCTGAAAGACAAGTAAACATAAATCCTTCAGTTAGATGCTTTTATGAGAAGCACTTTCCTTGATGGACTAGTTTATGTAAAAAGCTCCAGTGACGAAGAGCACAGAAATCTGCCTTTGTTGTGTGATTTTACTGTTAGAATTTTATTACTCATGTGCTTGAGGGGGGTGAACTGGTCCAGCACAGGATGCATTTCTCAGGTTGATGGCCCACTTGGCTTACTTCTGTTATTTTCCAGTTCTGGGTCTGTATTTCAAAGCTCAAGATTCTCTTTTCCTCTGTGCTTATGGATCTCTTTGGACCCCCCTCGAATTAGCATCATGGTTCCCATAGCAACTAATATACCTGGAAGAGGGAAAGAAAGGAAAGGAACTAAATAAAAAATGATAGTGCCACAGCTGAGGACGGGAATTAATCATAAACTGCAACACAGAATCATGAAGAGTGTGTGTGTGGGGGAAGAATGACTGAGTAATAAGGGCTGCGGTTTAGGACCTGTGTGGCTCCCCGGCACTCGGTCACTTTCCCCACACTCATGACTAGTCAGTCACCTGCTTCATTTCTGTCACCTCTCAGCTTCGGCAGAGAAAATGACTTGGCTGGCACTGAATGTAGTCCAGAAGGAGCTTGCCCTGTCACTGTGCATTGGATTGCAATCCCCCAATATCACAGGGACCCTTGGCCACTCTCTTAGTCTCTTTGACCTGCCATCATAAATAAGAACCTAGAGCCTGAGTGGTTTAAACAACAGAAACTTACATCTTATAGTCTGGGAATCTGGGAAGTTCATGATTCAGGGGCTGCCTGGTTTGGCTGTTGGTGAGAGAGCCTCATAGTGGCTTGTTGATGGATAGTTAACAAGAGAGCCTCATCGTGGCTTGTTGATGGATAGTTAACAAGAGACCTCTTGTTCTCCCACCTTTAAGTCATGCCACAGTCCTATCTTGAGAGCTTTATTCTTTTTTTTAAAAAATTTTTTTAAATTTTATTTATTTCTGTATGTGTATGAGTGTACTGTCTGCATGCAAGTTTGTGCACCCGTGTTGTGCAATGCCGCGGAGGTCAGAAGAGGGTGTCGGATTCCCCTGGAACTGGAGTTCTCCTGGAATTGGAGTTTCAGACGGTTCTCGGCCGCCATGTGGTGCTGGGGATCGAACCCGGGCCTCTTGAAGAGAGACGTGGTCGTCGCTACAACTTTAGGCAATCTATTCACAGCCACATCGTTCACCTTTCTGAGAGTGTCACACTGGAGATTAGGCCTTCAGACTATGAATGATAGAGGGACACAAATTCAGCTCATTGCAATCTGCTCCAGGTTTTCCAAGTTCACGTCTATCTTAATGGCAAAGTCAATTTATTCTGTCTCAATAGCCCCCAGAATTTTAACTCATTCTGGATCAATTATAAATTTTAAACTCAAAGTTTAATCTAAATATCATCAAAATAAAGTATGAGAGATTCCAAGTATGATTCATCTTGTCACAAAATTCTTCATCTCTGAAACTATGAATCAGACATTCTGTATTTTCAAAATACATTGATGAGGCGAGAAAACATATCCAAACATGTGTCTATGCTAAATAACCTACCATAAATATTAGTGCTGCTTAAAAACTACTATATATAATTGCTTGTTCTTCATAGTAGGATCGAAAGGTTATTCCTGGACAAACTGTCAGCCCATGAAAGAAACAGCCAGAATTGACCAGAGTCCAAGTCAACAGCTCCAGAGAGAGTGGACTTTTACTTCTCATCCACCTTTGCGCCTCTTTCTAAGCCTAGGGAACAACCTCGGAAGAGGGGGCGTTGGGGTGGTAGAATGTAAGGGCTGCGATTGGGGTGAATGTGAAACTACAGCAATGTAGTCTGGACACTCATTGATAACTTGATTGAACAAACAACAAGCACCCCCCACTGGATGGTGGGGCTGTAGGTGTTTGGGCACAACAAGCCTGCAGATGTTTGCATGAAGGAGCTTGTACTCATGGATTTCACTTATAGCTAAAATGAAAAAAAAAAAAAAACTGAGAGAAAGATGAGGGACAGTTATGGCAGAATGATGATTGGGGTGGGGTGGGGGTGGGGGGGAGGGAAAGGAAATAAGCCTGAACTGAATTGGAAAAAGTATCTGAAATGCACAAAGCATCAATAAAAATTAAATTAAAAAAAAAAAAAAAAACAGGACAGCTGGGACTACAGGGAGACCCTGTCTCAAAAAGACAAAAATAAATAAATAAATAAATAAATAAAAAAAAATACATTGATGAATCAGATATTCTCATTCTGAATGGGAGAAAGAGGGAAGAAGGAAGGGTTGTGGGTCCCAAGCCTGTCCTAAACCCAGGACAACAAACTCCGTGGGGCCTTGATGAGGACAGTTAGGCAAAGAGCTACATGTGGGGTAACCCTGGAAACTGTGGCTGTACCCCACTGGCTAAAGTGCCCCTATGTGGTTAATTATTCTTGAAGCTGTAGTAATTTCCCTATTTTATCAGGGACTAAGGCACCAGGGGAAGTATTACCGACCATCACACATACACACACTCTGCAATGTCAGCGTTCCCCAAAGACTCTGGCCTCATTAAAATATTAGTTTTGTGGTTTTGATCCTCTCATCCTGAGCTTTCCTAAAGGATCATGGGAAGGAATATCCTGAAGGGAGAACTGGGAACCCTAGTCCTCTGCAATAGCAGCCAGAGTTCTTAACTGTCAGTCATCTCTGCAACCCCTAGAATCAGATCTAGTCCTGGATGTTTTGACATTTCCCTCAGGACTCTGTGTGGACCTATCCTGCTTTGCCTTCATTCCTAGCTGACTAACCTGGGATCCACAGGTGAGTCTAAACTAGTTCCTGTGGTAGTCTCTGGGTAGTGCATGATAGAGACCGACTGTTCTTACAGTGGGGTTATTGTCTGAAAGTTTTGCTTGTTTCTTGTTTTGAGTGGAACACACTGACTGACTATTGAACCGGCAATTGTTTTTTCCTCAGTCTATGTGAAACCTTGCTGTTCTTTTTAATTCTGCTTCCCTGGGAATATCTCAGTTACCTGAAACCCCTTTACAAAACTTGATCTAGAGCTTCCATAGCTTCTTGAAGATAGACTTAAGACCTCGAATTGGCTCCCTTCAGATCCCCCCTTCCCATTGCCTCCACATTCTCTTTGTCCTTTTCATGTCGTGATCTGTGACTTTTAAGGTTCTCCCTCCTCCGTCCTTCAGTCTACCCATACTGCTACCTTTCCCTTCCTACCCTTCCCTGATCCTTAGTCCTCAAGAATCCCTGTCCTATCAGAGCTCACAAGGATCTCAGGAACCCCCAGAAGAAAGCACCAAGGCTGACAAGGAAAAAGAGTAATTGGAAACAGTCAGCGGCACTTTGTTTACTCAGACAAGTACTGAATACAACCACAGCTGCTTAATGGGCTTTTGGTCTCTTGCCTCAAATGTGGTTCACAGGTTTGTGAGATTACATGTCAGGTCAAAAGGAAATCTCAAAAGCCTCCTCCACAAATGGTAAAAAAGTATTAACTCTTATATTGAGTAGAAACACAATTTGGATGAAAGTAGGAAATGGAGCAAAAAATGAGAACGAACTCTTACATAACTGAACTCTAACATTGACTTGTGTGTTATTTTATGCTTGACCAACATCAAAAATTTAGAAAATAAGATCACATATCTCTATTTGCATCTTCTTGTATATTTGATTATGTATATTACATATATAATATTTCTGTACTTCCAAATGCCATTGCCAAATTCATTTGTAAAATCTCATAAAGGAATGTTCTACTAGCTGGAATAAGTGTTCATATAAATTCAGCCTTCTGCAATTCCCAGAAGTATAGAAACCAACTCAAATGCTTTTTAAAGATCCACATGGATTGTATTAATTTTGATAAGCAAGATTAGCTTAAAAGTAGTGGTTTAACAAAATAGGTTGTGTATCTTGAGTGTCATATTACTAAATGTAATATGACCATATAGTTTTAGTCTCCTTGAGTTATAAGACAAAACAGGTTGAAAGAAGTTAAAAGGGAAGTCCTTGAGATGTGCCTAGCTTTACATAATATTAGAATATATCTGGCTAAATTTAAATTTCTGAAATATTTTTGCTTATTTTTAACTTTAGAGGTATGTTAAATAGTTGATAGTCATTAAAATATCTAGATAATTTCTAAGTGTGATTAACTACTGAAATGATAATGATTATTTTGGACTTATTTACAGACTAGTATAGAGAGGCTAAATATATTTGAGTCTGTTAATAAATACTTCTTTTTGGTACACTTTTGCTTGTAAAGTTCTGAAGTGATACAATAATACAATTTGCTACTCTAATAACCTAAAAGACAGTTCATAAATATCTAATTCTTAAAGGTAATTTACTTCCTAGTTTCTTTGTAAAAGAAACAGTATTGATGGTTAAAAGTTATGGTCAATATATTAAAATTTCTAAAACAGAATGAACTGAGCATGGTAGTCTAAATGTTAAATCCCAGCACTCCGGAGGCAGAGGCAGAGGCGGAGGCAGAGGCAGAGGCAGAGGCAGAGGCAGAGGCAGAGGCAGAAATGAATCTCTATAAGATGGAGACAAGACTAATATATATATTAAGTTCCAGGCTCAGCTGGGTCTACAGGGAGAGCCTGTCTCAATCCCCTCCTCCAAAACCCCCAAAACCAAAACTTCTCAAACTCCCACAATCCTCCTCCCCATCCCCCAACTCTGTGCATAGCTGCTAGTAAAGTAGGATTTATTTCTGAGAAGAAAAACTATACAAGAATGCTATTTATTTATTTATTTATTTATTTATTTATTTATTTATTTATTTATTTTAGTCTCACTTTATAGACCAAGGCCTCAATCTCAGAATCCTCCTGTCCCAGTCTCCTAAGTGGTAGATGATAGGCACATGACACCAACCTTAGACTCTCCAGTAGGAGACAGTCACTTTTGAACTACCCAGATCATATTGTATAAGCTAATCTAACAAATACCACATCTATGGAAAATATTCTATCAGTTCTGTTCCTTTAGAGAACCCTAATACACTCCACATTTATTTATTTTTTTAATTGATGATTTGTGTATTTCATACATTATCTTTCAGTCCAATTTAGACACATTCCCCTCTCCCTGCCCCCACCCCACCCTAGATCATGCATTCTGCCATAAATGTCCTGCATCTTTCTCTCAGTCTTTTTTATGTTTAGGAATTCACATTTTCCTCCTTTAATTTTATATTACTCTAAAATATGAATACATACCTTACACCCATATATGGTAATTACAGAGTATGAAAATAAGTGGTGGGTCGATTCTAGAACCCATTAAGAGATTTAATAACATAGTTGCTTTCAGACAAAAAGAAATATAATAATATTGTTTAGCTTGCCTTTCAACTGGAGATTTGGTGTTAGCATCCACAAATGAGGGAAACTATTCACCATTTGATTTTCTGGGACTGTGTTACTTCCCTTAGCATAATGGCTTCGAGTTCCATCCATTTACTTGCAAAGTTCATGATGTCATCTTTCTTTTTTTCATTTTTATTAATTGTTTATTGAACTTTTGCTCATTTAATACAACATTTAGAAATCAAATTTAGACCTATTCCCCCTTCCATGTCCCCTACCCCACCAGAGCTAGTGCATTCTGCCATACATGTCTTACATCTTTCTCTCAGTCTTCTTTAATTTTTCCATGCAGAAGTTTATTGCTTCAGTCAGTTCTTTGAACAAGTCTTTTTGTTGTTGTTGTTCCCTTTAATTTTATATTACTCCAAAGTATGCATGTATACACTCCATACATATACCAAAATTGATGTCATCTTTCTTTACCACTGAATAGAACTCCATAATTGTGTAGATGTACCACATTTTTGATATCCATTCCTCTGTGGAGGAGCATTTGGGTTGGTTCCAGCTCTTCACTATTGTGAAGAGAGCTGCAATAAACATGGATGTACATGTATCTTTGCAGTAGTATGAGTCTTCTGGGTATATACCCAGGAGTGGTATGACTGGGTCAGGTGGTAGGCTCATTTTGAGTCTTTTAAGGGTTCTCCACACAGCTTTCCATAGTGGCTGTACGAGTTTACATTCCCACCAGCAGTGGATGAGTGTTTCCCTTTCCCCACAACCTCTCCAGCATTTGGTGTCTTTTGTTTTCTTGATCTTAGCCAGTCTTATTGGAGCGAGATGGTATCTGAGAGTGGTTTTAACTTGCATTTCCTTAATTATTAACAATGTCGAACACTTTTTAAGATGTTTCTCAGCCATCTTTGTTTACTCACTTGTGAAGTTTCTGTTCAGCTCTTTACTCCATCTATTGAGTGGGTCATTTGTTTTCATAGGTCTTTGTTTTTTGAGTAGTTTATATATTCTGGATGTTAATGCTCTGTCAGATGTATTACTGGTGAAGGTTTCCTCCACTCTGTGGGTTTTCTCTTCACTTCATTGGTTGTTTCTTTCATTGAACAGAAGCTTTTGAGTCTAATGAAATCCCACTTGTCAATTATTGACCTTATTTTCTGTGCAGCTGCTGTTTGATTTAGAACGTCTTTTTCTACACCTATGTCTTGTAGATTGCGCCAACATTTTCTTCTATCACTTTCAGAGTTTCAGGTTTCATGTTGAGGTCTTTGATCCACTTGGAGTTGATTTTTGTGCAGGGTGAGAGGTAGGGTTTTAATTTTATTCTTCTACAAATGGTGATCCAGTTTTGCCCACACCATTTGCTGAAGATGCTTTCTTTCCTCCATTGAGTCTTTTTGGCACCTTTGTCAAATATAAGGTGGCTGAAATAGTATGTACTCAAGTTTGGATGTTCAATTTTGTTCCATTGATCAATGGGTCTGTTTTTGTGCCAGTACCAGGCAGTTTTTATGACTATAGCCCTGTAATATTGTTTGAAGTCTGGTATAGTGATCCCCCTGTATTGTACTTTTCACTCAGGGTCCCTTTGGCTATTTGGGGTCTTTTGTTTTTTCATATGAATTTAAGGATTTTTTTTCCAATTCTGTGAATTAACTCTTGGGGATTTTAATTGGGATTGCATTGAATCTATACATCAATTTGGGTAGAATGGACATTTTTACTATATTAATTTTTCCAATCCATGACCATCTTCTGATGTCTTCTTCAATCTCCTTCTTCAGGGGTTTAAAATTTTCATTGTAGAGATCTTTGGTATCTTTGGTTAAGCTTGTTCCTAAGTATTTCATTGTTTTTGTGGCTATTGTGAGTGGGAAGGTCTTCTTGTATTCCTTTTCCAGTTGTTTGTTGTTGGTGTAGAGAAAGGCTACTTATTTTTCTAGGTTAATTTTGTATCCTGCAACTTTAGTGAATTTCTTAATCTAGATGGCTATAGATGTCAACCCAGATTATTATACCCAGAAAAAATGTCAATTATAGTTGAAGGAGAAAGAAAAATCTTTCATGACATAAACAAGATAAAAGAATTCATATCCTGGAAACCAACCCTTCAGAAAATACTTGAAGTAATTCAAAGGTCAGAGGAAAGGAGCAACCATCCCCAAACACCTAGAGAGAGTAATGAATAAATGTATAACTGCAGAAATACAAACCTAGACCAAGAATTCAAACAGAAAATAAGACAAAAGGAAGCAGCACACATCTCTCAATTATAACTTTAAATATTAATGGGCTGAATCAAAAGACATAGACTGGGAGAATGAATTAAGAAACAGAACCCATCTATATACTGTCTACAAGAAACCCATCTTAGCCTCAAGGATAGGCACCAACTTAAAGTGAAAGAATGGAAAAAACATTCTAAGTAAGTGGTACCAAAAAAGCAAGCAGGAGTTGCTATTCTAATATCAGACAAAATAGACTTCAAATAAAACTAATCAGAAGAGACAGAGAAGGCCACTACATCCTTATCAAAGGACCAATTAAAAATGAAGATTTCACAATCATCAATATATACGCACCAAACTCTGGTGCACTGAACTTTATAAACACAATTCTACAGGACCTCAAGGCAGTGTTTGATCCCAGCACACTAATAGTGGGGGGATTTCAGTACCTCACTGAGCCCATTAGAAAGGTCTATCGGACAAAGAATAAACAGAGAGATATCTTAACTGACAATACAAATACACCAAATGGAGCTCACATTTATGTACAGAATATTCTACCTAAACACCAGAGAATATTCTTTCTACTCAGTACCCCATGGAACATTCTCCAAAATTGACCACATACTGGGACACAGAAAACACCTCTACAAATACAAAAGCATTGGCATAATTTCATGCATTCTGTCAGATCACAGTGCAATAAAACTCAATATTCACACCAGAATAAGCCCAACTATCTACAAGAACACATGGAGATTAAGTAACACATTCCTGAACAATGAATGGGTCAAGGAAGAAATAAAGAAAGAAATAAAAACATTCCTGGAACTAATTGAAAAAGACAGTACAACACAGCAAAACTTATGGGATACTTTAAAAGCAGTCCTAAGAGGGAAGTTTATAGCCCTCAGTGCCTACATTAAAAAAGCAGAAAGAGGACAAATAAAGGAACTAACACTGCAGCTAAAAACACTTGAGAGATAACAACAAATGAACTCTAAACCTAACAGACAGAAAGAAATCACAAAATTCAGAGCAGAAATCAATGAAACAGAAACAAAGAAAACAATACAAATAATCAATAAATCCAAAAGCTGGTTCTTTGAAAGGATAAACAAGGTAGACAGACCTCTAGCCCATGTAACCAAAAGAAAGAAAGAGCAACTCCAAATCAATGGTATTCATGATGAAAAGGGAAACATCACAACAGACAGAGAAAAGATACAATCATAGGAGAATACTTCAAAAACTTATACTCTACTAAATTTGAAAACCTAAGAGAAATGGATGAATATTTGAAATCCTGGAATTCCCCAAAACTTAATGAAAAAGAGATTGGCAGCTTAAACAGACCCATAATATATGAGGAAGTTGAAAATGTAATAGTAAACCTCCCAACTAAAAAAAGCCCAGGCCCAGGTGGTTTCACGTCAGAATTCTGTAAAACATTTAAGGAGGACTTACAACCATTATTACTAAAACTGTTCAGAAGGATACAGGTAGAGGGAAATTTCCTAAATTCCTTCTACGAAGCCAGCATCACTCTAATACCCAAACCAGGCAAAGATACAAGCAAAAAATAAAACTATAGAGCCATCTCATTAATGAACATAGATGCAAAAATTCTCAACAAAATAACTGCAAACCGCATACAGGCTCACATAAAAAAAGATCATCCATCGTGACCAAGTTGGATTCATACCAGAGATGCAGGGATGGTTCAACATACTTAAATCAAGAAATAGAAAACACATAAAGACAAAAACCACACGTTTGCCTCAATTGATACAGAAAAAGCCTTCAACAAAACCCAGCATCCCTTCATGCTTAAAGTCCTAGAGGGAATTGGACTGGAGGGAACCTCAATGTAATCAAAGCCATATACAAGAAACCCACAGCCAACATCATCCTAAATGGAGAAAAGCTAGAAGCATTCCCCTGAAAAGCAGGAACCTGGCAAGGCTGTCCCGTATCACCACTCCTCTTCAGTATAGTGCTTGAAGCGCTTGCTAGGGAAATAAGGCAAGAAAGGGAAATCAAAGGAGTACTAATTGGAAAAGATGAAGTCAAGCTATCACTTTTTGCAGATGATATGATAGTTTACCTAAGGGATGCTAAAACCTCTACCAGAAAACTCCTAGAAAGGAATACACTCCACATTTGTAAAGAGAGCCTTTCCTAGATCAAAGTTCCCCACTAGAGTGGTGTGTTCATTAGGGCTGATAAGGCTACATTGCCACAATCACTCAATGGCTATAATTTGCTTTGGAATTTTCTTGATGTTGCATGTCCTATGGATTTAGACAAATTTCAGCCATTATAGTGTCTTGCAGAGCTTTTCATTGTGTTAAAAATCCTTGTGTCCTGTTGCTGCATACCTATCTTTACAATCACTGATCTTTTCAGTCTCTATACTGTGGCTTTCTTCAGGATATTACGTAGTTGGGATTATGCAGTATGCAAGCTTTATAGATGGGCTTCTTTCATTTAGTAATAGATATCCAAGCTGTCTCTATTTCTTCTTATCATTTTTTTGCTCATTTCTCTTTGGAACTGAATAATATTCCATTCACATATGTACCTATAGTTTGTGAATTTACTCACGTACTGAAGGATATTTTGGTTGCTTCTAATATTAGTGGTTACAAAAAAGCCAGGTCTTTGTATGGATCTAAATTTCAGTTCTTTTGGTAAATCCAAAAAAATCAAGGCTGATGAGTCTCATGAATATATTTAATTTGGTACAAAACTGCTGAAGTGATTTTGATGTGGCTGTATTTTCTGCAAGCTCATTTTCTTCTGCATTACAGGGAGTGGTGCTCTTGGGCTGTGGGTTTAGGCCTGTTAGATGAGTTGCAGTATCTTATTGTTCTAAGTTCCATTTTCCTGATGACATATTATGTGGAACTTATTTTCCTCTGCTTTATTTTCTGGTTGTCTATCTTCCTTGGTGAAGATCTGTTAAGATCTTAGCCCACTTTTCAGTTGCATTATTTGTTATCTTATTGAGTTTTAAATGAGACTGAAGCTTGTCTTCACATTTTTACATTGCATTTTACAGAGCAAAATTAAAAAAAAATACAGATAGGAATGGCCTTTAAATTGGGGCAATCCTTCCTCTGTCTTCTGAGTGCTGGGTTTACAGACATATACCATCATGTCTGGTTTGAATTTTCACATCTAGTGAAATTCAGATTTGCAAATATTTCAGATGCACATAGGCAATATTTTTGTGTTAAATTTATCTTCAAAGTCATCATGTCCAAGATCACACAGGTTTTTTTTATTAGTATCATCTACGAATAAAACAATTTTGTTTGATTATTAATGAGTGTGTGTGTGTATGTGTGCATGTGTGTGTGTGCATGTGTGCATGTGTGTGTGTGTTTGTGTGTGTGTGTGTATGTGTGTGTGTGTGTGCATGTGGTGTGTTCAGGTGCATGCATGCCATGGCACACCTGAGGTGGGTCTCTCCTTCTACCTCGTTATGGCAGGGTCTTCATCATCATTTCTGCCAGGCTGTGTACTTCAGCCTAGCTGCCCCATGAGCTTCCTGATGATTCTCCTGTCTCTATGTCCATTCTTGTGGTAGGAATGCTGGCATTGCTGATATGTGTCACCTCATTCAGCTTCTTTATATGGCTTCCTGGGATTGGACTCAGACTCTCAGGCTGTGTGCTATATATTTTTTACCGGATGAGAGCTGTCTTACCCAACCCATTTTCTAGATATTTTATACTTTTGCAGTTTACAATGAAATTCATGATCTATGTTCATACAAATTTTCGTTAGAGTCTAATATCTGTGTCAAGATTCAGGTTTATTTTAAGAGTGTATATGCAATGATTGAAGCACCATTTGTTGAAATGTCTACTTTTGCTCTGTTGTATTGCCTTTCTTCTTTTGTTAGATAATAATGGGCTGTAGCAAGTCTGTTTCTGGGTTTTCTATAGTGTTCTATTGATGTGTCTGTCTACTATTTCAGTAATATTGCACAGTCTCGATTGTTACAACTTTACAACAAGTTTTGAAATTGGTTATTGTCTGTTAGAATTTGGATTAAAATGACATTGAATCTGTAGACCAAATTGGGAATAATTCACATTTTGAAAGTACTGAGTCTTACTATTCATGGATGCAGAGTATATTAATATTTTTTGTTTGATTTATTTCATTAGAGTTTTGTATTTTTTTCCTTGTAGGTATTATACATATTTGTTACAATTAAGCATAATCCTTTAATTTTAGGGTGCTGATATAAATGATATTGTAGTATTATTATTTTCAAATTTTACTTGCTTATTGTAGGTATATGGGACAATGACTTAAAAAAATTTTTTTTTATTAATTTTATTTATTTCTGTATGTGTATGAATGTACTGCCTGCATGCAAGTTTGTGCATCTGTGTCGTGCAATGCTGCGGAGGTCAGAAGAGGGTGTCGGATTCCCCTGGAACTGGAGTTCTCCTGGAATTGGAGTTTCAGACGGTTCTCGGCCGCCATGTGGGTGCTGGGGATTGAACCCGAGTCCTCTGTAAGAGCGGTTGGCGCTCTTAACCGCTAGGCCATCTATCCAGCCCGGACAATGACTTTTATATATTAACTTTTCCCCTGTGTGTTTGCTGTAGCTGTTTTCTAATTACAGGTTTTGTTGGTGATGCTTTAGGCTTTTTCTGCATAGATAATCACATCAACTATGAACAAAGGCAGTTATTTCACATCCTTCCCAGTTTGTATACCTTTATTTCCTGTCCTTATCACATAATCTAGGACTTCCAGTATGACATCCAAAAGTATTGGTGAAAAGAGGCACTTTGGTCTGTTCTTGATCTCAGTGGGAAGCTTTCTGTTTCTTAAACTTTGGTTTAGTTTGATGGCAGCTGAGGGATTTTTGTTCCTATTTTTCATCAAGTGTGTTTCCTTCCATTCTTAATTTAGTAAGTGTTCTTTTAGCACACATAGATGCTTTTGTCAGATGCTTTTTTGTATATTGATATGACCATGTATTTTTGTTTGTTAGCCTGTTGAAAGGATGTATTACATTAATTGTTTTTCAGTGTTAAACCAGCCTTGCATATCTGAGATAAATTCTACTTGGTGACTGTGCATAACTATTTTTTTTTTTTTGAGACAGGATCACCCTTCCTGCTGATGTGGCTGATTAGGGTCATGACTCACATCTATACAGATATACATATTAAGTGGCCAGTTAGCTACATCCTAGTCTTCTCCTCTGAGCTTTCTGCCCCAACTTAAAGATATAATTAGGATTAGAATAGTCTAAATCCTTAAGTTACCATTTCCTTTCCCCTAACATTTCCATATTTATTTCATTCCGTCTTCATATATTTTGGTGCAAATTGTCAAGAAGAGCCAACTTCTTTTTCAATGCAGTGCTTAGATTAGCTAAATATCTAATTTAATTGCTTATATGTACTTCTGTCCACGAAAACTCCTTCCACATTTCGTGAAAACAAATCACTTAAGCTGCAGTCTTCGAGCATGTTACTTGCTTTTGCCTGAGACTTCATCAAAGCAGTCTTTCCAACTCCTGTTTCCACCAACATTCACTTTGTGATGGTTTGTGCATTCTTTAAGAAAAGTGGCTTTATTCTAAGCTCTGTTTCTTGGCTTAGCCTTCCCAGAACTGCTTTTGCAGTGTCTCCCCTGGCAAGGCCAACTGTTCCCAGCAGGCTTCTCCATGTTCATCCAGCCTTACCTGTTGGCCCCTCATAAGCTACTCCGACACCTCAAGGTTAAAACAGTGCTAAATTCTGTCCCAATTCCGGCCGCTGTAACAAATGATCATAGACCAAGTGGGATAAGGGTCCTTTTGTTTATATTGTGACTTGAACATTGCTTGGTATGTTGTATGCTGATAATGCACATCTTCTGTTTAGAAAGGCACTAACGTTATCATGGGAGTTCTACCTTATGATCCAAGTCAATTCTACTTACTTCCCAATAGTCCCACGTTCAAATAGCATCACAGTGAGATTGGAAATTGAACATATGCATTTTAGGGGCATGCAAACATCCAGGCCAAACAAGCGCTCCAGACTTTTGCACTCACATTCCTTATCTGACTTTCTATCATTTATTTGTTGTACAAAAACAGCAAAACATGGGTCTTGTGCTATTCAGAGCAAGGTTTATATATTTCTCACAGAAAATTTTGGCAGCTTCTTTCTTCCTTAGCCTTATTTCAAATATGCGTAAAAACCAGGGAGGGTGAGAAAACCTAGGGCACGAGTCCACTGTTACTGCAATCCCCTTTTATCACGTCCGTGCGATACTTTTCAATAGCACCGGTCATTTTTGTTATGTTTTTTATTAATTTTGTTCAGCTTATGTCTTTTATTTATCGCAAAGCGACAGGTCCCCTGTGCGCCCAGCTGTCTGGAACTCCACTTCTGTTCGATCCATTGTTTGTTCTTCTGTAACTGCTACAAGTGCGCTGCCTCTGCCTCCCCGCAGCTTGTATATGATAACAGGTGGCTCCACCAACGCCCGGACGTTCAGGCTTTGCATTCGTTTCAATTTGCTGTGCATCACCATTTCGTCTGGCTTAGCAGGCTTTGAATTACAACCGACATTAACGGACAAGCTGCACTCCACCCGGCAGCATCTGTCTATTACTTCTTCTGTGGATTTCCAGTCTGTGTCATCCTGGTATCCTTATCCCGGTAACCAGATTGCCTATCATTCTGAGGAATGACACCCGTTCATAATTCCCAGAAAAGCCTGCCTAGTGTCTCTTCCAAGACAGCCATAGAGCATCTAGTGTATGACTCTCATAAAAAAATTATAAAATATAAATTCAATGAACTACTGTCTGCAAGTAGATTGAGCACCGTTGTCGATGTCAATGCCTTTACGGAGGGTACAGATGAAAATAGGTCCTATCGGATACCCTTGGATAACGAGTCTCCTGATGGCAGTACAGTTGCAAGCCGCCATGTGTACGCTGGGTGTATCGAAAAATCCAGAGCCAGCTCGACATAAAGGCTAGTACTGAGTCGTACTAATTACTCTTCTTTATTTCGCTTTATCCGCTTCTCCCTGTCCCTATCTCCTTACGCGGTATTGCTTTCTAGACAGGTTTAATTCTCTGGGATCTTAGTAACTGGACAAGTTACGAAATTCCAAAATAGTTTAGGCTGGGAAACTCGCTATATCATGCTTTTTTAGTTTGCAAGATAATTAAGAACATTCAAACAAGAAAATCCAATTATTTCCACACTATATGTCATACAATACTTTTTGTATCAAAGACATTGGCAATCCTAATGTTAAAGACTGATTCTGCCAATAATTCTTTCAAATCTTAACTAAATCACCCCATGCCCTCCCCCTCTCTACTTTGTTATATGTCTTAATTTTATTAAATCTTCAGATTGAGTCTGGAACACTGATTAATTAGTTGCCCAGAGTAGCTACCTCTTGGTCCCAGTTCTCCCATATTTCCAGCCCATTCCCATTGCTTCAAAATGTGTACTACCCAGTTTTTACTCCATCCCATAGTGGTAAATATTCAGTATTTTTTCCCAAAACATAAATACACCCTTGTTAAGATTAGGTAAAGTTTTTAACTACCTTTCCTTTTTTTTCTAATTTGATTTCTTTCCTGTATAAATGTAGCTTTACGCAAACTGGTACAACTGCTCTTCGCCATTTGCATGACCTCAATGCATCCCGTTAAAAGATTTCGGTGCACAATAAACCAGCCTGGGTGGTTCAGAAGCGCTGACGCCGCTCGATTCCCCTGGAACTGGAGTTCTCCTGGAATTGGAGTTTCAGACGGTTCTCAGCCGCCATGTGGGTGCTGGGGATCGAACCCGGGTCCTCTGTAAGAGCGGTCGGCGCTCTTAACCGCTAGGCCATCTCTCCAGCCCTAGTCTTACTTCTTACCATAAACCTCAGCACCCACCATAATGCCTGGCACATAGAAAGTACTCAGAACATTCTTGCTGAGTAAATAAACCAAGAACATCTGGCCACCTGTTTGCTTGTTACAAATGCTGCCTATTTTGTAGGTGGTGACCAATGACTTCGGTTTGTACATAGTTATTCTCTGTGTATATTTCAATATTCACAAGCAGCTTAAAAAGGGAAGTTGTAGGTTGGGTGTGGCAGCACACGCATTTAATCCCAGCACTTGGGAGGCAGAGGCAGGCAGATCTCTGTGAGTTTAAGGCCAGCCTGGTTTACATTGTGAGTTCCAGGATGGCTGGGGCGATAGGGAGACCCTGTCTTAAAAAAAGAGAAAAAAAGTGAAGTTGCCTCTATGTACACATGCTTATGACTGACCACTGAGGTTGGATAACTTATCAAGAAGCTCATCTCTTCCCTTCCTTAGCGGCCATTGGTTGTCTGTCAGTCTTCTAGAAGTGGGACCTGGTAAGATTTCCCTATCCACCTTGGCATGGATATACACATGTATGTATGCATGTATATATGGGACAATAGTATTTAAAGAAGAGGTCACAAAACTGAGAGGAAGCTGGGGACACAGGGAGCAGGGGGAGAGAAAGGACTGGGAAAGATGAAACTACAGTACTCATGAATGAAATTCTCAAAAATGAAAAACTTTAATAAAAAAGTTAAGTACATAAAGAAGTGAATTCATCCCTGGGTTGGGGGGTCCCAACTGTCTGTGGATCTTAACGTATTCTTCTGTCAGATCTGAGCCTTGCTGTGAGGGAGAAACACACTACGCCACCAGCTCTGCCTGGCTTTCATCCAGGTTTGGGCTCCCAATTTGGCAGCTAATCGGAGTCTTGTTTATTTATATTCCGTTCCAGATGACTCAAGTTTCAAAATGAAAAATCCATTAGAGTAATAGGTATGCGCAACATGCGTGACGTGGACAAATGCTATCTTCAGGCTCACCGTGTTTTCGTAGAGGAGAGAATTATGACTTTACGTTGCTTTTATTTTAATGCTTAATTAATCAGTTTTTACAAATGATTTAACATTTAACTTCTCAGGATTTTCCTGAGGTTGATAATTATGGGAAGTTACTCCAAAATGTTTTAGCCTATTTTTCATCTTGTTCACATTTTTTTTTTGTTTTAATTTAGGGGAGTTTAACATATGTAGAGGCTGGTACTAGCTCTAGGAACAATAAAGTTCTGAACCTGCAAGAAATTGCAGATGGGTTGAGCGGTTCCCAAGTCATCCAAATGTTGGTAACAGTGTCTTCTATAAATTATGGCGTGAGCCTGAGTATGTAATGTCCAATTTGGAGCCATATGGCATCTTAAAGATGAGGAAACTTAGGCTCAGGAAGGCATATGGTCTCCTGTCAACTTTATAGAGCTTCTGGATAACGACTAAGGATATACACAAGACTAAACACTCTAGTGAACAGCCTGTTACCTTCCTCTATCAAAGAGATATTTCTACACACACTTTCCCTGCCTTCTTTACCTGCTTCATCTGATTAGTTGAGAACAGGAACTACAGATGTTTGGGCTGAGGCTTTCTGATATACTCCTACATGTACATATTTATTGGAGTGCCCTCCAAAATATAGGCCTGTGATTTTAGTACTGCCTACATTTGCAAAGCTGTGAAATCCAGAAATATCAAGAATTCCAATTGTAGTTCACATCTAAGCTATGTTCTTCAAAAGTTTTATCAAAGTTAAGTCTTTTACTTTGACTTTCATCTTTTTATCTTGTCAGTTACTCTAGATTTTAAATACAGTCAGTTAAGGAGAATACTCTTTATTAGATCCCCACAAAACCTTAGATGAGCCTACTGTCTCGTGAAAGGAGAATAATACTCATGTTTACTAAAGAAAGAAGTCCAGCTCTACTGTTCCAAATGCTGGTGTCCAGCGTAAGCCAGGCTGTGGCCAGTTTTCCTCCACCTTCCATTCCTCTACGTGTGGGCAGCTTCATTGGCTACCTGAATGCTAAGAAGAACTTCCTAATTTAAATGCTCTGGGCTGAAGATGCTCAACCACTGGTGCTTCTATAGCATGTGATCAAATGGGCAAGTCAAGGTGGGAACTGGACAAAACCTTCCTTCTTGTGGGGTTTGTTAAGAGCTACTGGGGAATTTCATTTCCTTTGATTGTAAGACTCTCTCAATGCATCTTTCAGATCTCTCTCTATGCGTCTTTCAGATCTCTCTCTCTCTCTCTCTCTCTCTCTCTCTCTCACACACACACACACACAAGTGCACAATGATTTATCTATAAGGATACTAAACTCTGGTCAACAGTCTACGTAATTGGTGATGCTTTGTTATGCCTTGTACTTTTCTGGTTAAAGTTCAATCAAGTAAATCAGAAATTAGAACCACTTCAAATAAAAAATTCCAGTAAATGCACCAAAATAGGCAAAAAGTAAATCATATCTGTCCATTCCAACATAAAGGTGTGTCTATGCTCACAGCTTATCTTGACATAATAATTAGTACTGCTTAAATGCCTGTACATCCAATAGCTTGTGCTTTGTTAGTATGACTAAAAAGGGTATCACTGGAAAAGCTGTCAACCCAGGGAAGCAACCTGAACAGACTAAAGTCCAAAATGACAACTCCAAAGAAATTAGACTGTTTTCTTCTCACCCACTTGTGCTCCTTTCCCAAAGCCCAGGGAACAAACTGCGGAAGAGGAGGCGTGGTAGATTGTAAGGGCTGCAGAGAGATAGGGGTGAATCATGAGACTACAGGAATATAGTCTGGACTCCTAACTGGTCAACATGCCTGTGCATACAAGCTTCTCCAACTGGACTATGGGAACCTTGGGTTGTTCAAAATTTGGACATAGATACTTGCAAAATGCACCAATTACCTAATTGTATGACATACTGAGTAACATCAATGTTATCTGCAAACAACTGTGTCATTATATTGTAGAATCCCTTAAAAATAAAAAAAAATGTAAAAAAAAGGTGGATTGAATTTAGAGCCATTTTTCACAGTCTACTTGTGACCTCACTGTGGCTGTAGTTGCCTGCATTAGACTTGCACAAGATCAAGCCAGTCAATACTCCAGCATGGAGGCAGGAGAGGCTGATGGTGCCCACCCCTAGCTGGGGAGCTATTATTGAAGGAAAGTCAAGGATGTAGCACCTGGTAGGTCAAGCATGCTCTAGTGGATGGCCCAGGCCTATGAGTATATAGATGGGCAGCACAAATTGGACTTAGTCAATTATAAAAGAAAGTGAAGTGTTTGTGTGGGCATGAAAGAATAGGGAGTAGACCTTGGGGGAGTTAAAGGGAATAATGGAGTTGAATAGGAACAAAACACGTTGCATGTATGTATGAATTCTCAAAGAATTAATTAAAATACTCTAAAACATTCTCCAACCTGAGACAACTACTAGATATATAAATTAGCTGTGTTATTTTATGGAATGAAAGAAGTAATAGGCACATAAGTACTGGGGATGAGGCAAAGACTGAGGATTGGCATAAAAGGAGTATCGGTGACATGTAATCCCACCACACAGAGAAAAATCCCTGAGCAGATTTTTACACATTTTTCTAGCCATCTTTCCATGTTCATACATACTTCTTTTAAAGGGCTTATTCCATAGAGACTCTTTTGTAGCCTGTTTTTCTCTGTGACTTAATACTGATGCTTATCTTGAGAGATAACCTCAAGCACATTTCTGTGTACGGAGATACAGCTGGAAGGAGGCAGCTGTAGAATTACTGCTTCTTGAAAGCGGTGTAGGCACTGGTGTTTAATGAAGCTCACTCAGAGGACAGGAGCTAAGCCTCAGGATCAGAATCGGTGAAGCAAATACCAATTTGGACAAGGTAGATAGTAGATAAAGGGGATGTTATTAGAGAAGCTGCCCTCTCTAAGATAATTAAATCTTTCCAGAAGTTAATCTGGTCGACCAGCATAATACCGGAAAATGGGAAACTTTTCTTTCACTGTTACTGAATAGTTGTCAAACACAAGTGATAAGAAGGTGGAGAAAATGAGTGGTAATTGAATGTCTGTGTGTTTAGTTTCACCGAGTGTTGGCGTTATTCTGGAGCTCCCTTGTCAGCAAATGGGATCTCTCAGCACACGCATCCACCAGCTGCTTCCTGTAGTTCTCATCCCATGACTGGTTGTCTGACACACACACACACACACACACACACACACACACAGCTGTGGTTACTTCAGAGCTCTGCCTAAGTTGTACCCATCTGGAGTTAAAGACACCTCTACACTCATTAGTTTGTGTCTCCTTAAAGTTAACTATTGAAGCCTAATCCCTAATGCAACAGTATTAAGGGGTTGGGGCCTATAGAATATGACTAGGTCATGAAGGTGGGGCCCTTATGAATAGGATGAATGACTGCCTTAGCATCTTTTGTGTTTCTGGTAAGTCTAAGCAAACATTTTTATTTGTCTTACCCTTCTAATGTCTGGGTGGTCCAAAGACCATGACGCCACCCTGCTGGTGAGGGCCTTCTAGCTGCATCGTTCATGACAGAGAGGCGAGAAAGGAATTGTCTATGTTCAGGAGGGGAGCTACAAGCTTGTGTGGACTCAGTCTATACCATGAGAATATAAAAGGTGTTATTTTCTTGGATGGCACATTAAATCTGTCACTTATCTCTGAGATATTTTTTGGCATGACACAGTAGGTTCCTAACTTGGCACAGTAGGTCTCTCACCTATCTCTCTGGTAATAAATTATTTCATTTTCTCTTCTTTAGATTACAGTTTACAGTTGGGGTGTTTAAAGCCACACAGTTAGCTCAGACAAATGAAGTTAGTTTGTGTTAAGGTCAGGTGAGGTTCTGGTCCTTAGGGGTCAACCAGGCCTTGTGCCTGGCTCTCTTCACCAGTTCCATCTATGTGAGGACAAAGTCAGGCCTTGCTTGACCAGAGCTTCTCTTTGAAGTGTGAGGAGTTTCTCATCTATATGGGCTTTCCTCCCTAGATTGGACACTGGCCATATGAAGTCCTTTTTTTTCAATTTTTTTATTTATTATATTTCAAGGGGATGAAGTCCTTTTAAGTGAATCTCTGAGACCTCCCTGGCACGGGATGACTGGTGACTCACTGCCATAGGACATGTACAAAGTTGACTATACAGGACCCTAGGACCCAAGTCGACCTTAGAGGGTAGGGGCCAAAATATATTCCCTTCAAATCCCTCTTGCCAAATCAGATTGGAGTTTCAAGTGTGGTTGTTAAACCTCCAAGAGGATTATTTGAATGAATTTGGTACTTTAATTACCATATAATTCCTAAGTAAAGCTTGAACATTGACTTAAGTACTGTTAATAAATTCTTAATTGCTGTGGCAAAATATTCTAATAATAAAAGCTCATGGTAGGAGCCTGGTGGTAGTGGTTGCAGCACAGGCTAGGAAAGTATACTACTTACTGACTCGTGTTGCTGGCTCATATTCAGCCTATTGTATACAATATAGAAATATCTGGCCAAGAATGGCATTGCCCACAATGGGCCCAGGCCAGTTCGATGAAGGCAATTAGTGAGGTTTCTCAGCTCAGATGTATCAAGTTGACATTAGGTCATTTAGGTACTCAAAGTACAATGGATTTAAACCAGGAGAGGCAAAAAGTTCTAACGTAGCCTATGAAACAAACCCAAGATAATAAAGAGGTTAAACCAGTACCTTCTCAAATGAAGGCCATGTCCCTTACCAACAGAAGACAGGAAATGCTTAGGGCTCACCCAAATTGGTTACATTTGGAATGTCCGTGTGGTCACCGGAAGTAAAACCTAATTTCTCTTAAAAATATTGAAAGTAACATGTGAAAAGTATAACAGATATATAAAACAATTTTAGTATGTGTGGGTAACTCTATATATGTCTGTTTCACTTGAGGCTGTAACAAGGTATATAGTATCTGGTAGGTGGAACACAATTTCTTGTATATACCATAATTACATTGTAGAATTCTTAATAGTGAACAGTACTTCATTCATACACTCATAAATAAGGCTCTAATAAATAAATTTGGTGATGACACTTTGTAAAGGTTGTACTGAGCAGAGGCACATGCATTGCAATCATACACAGACAGATCTTAATATGCTGTTTAACAATGTCATACACATACACACATTTATCCATACAGTCCTTCAAAAGATTTTATCCTAGTGGTTGTATTGAACAGTCACATACATTGGAAAAAATACCTTTAGAAATATTATTTAAAAACATGGAGGTAGATAATTAGTTGCACTGCCAAGACTGAGATGACGTATTGCACCTTTGGTTCTAAAACAATGGACTTATTGAAATACTTTATAACAAGTGATGGAAAACAGAATTATATACAATAATTAAAGAACCGACAATATCAAAGGTAGTTAGGCTGTTTAATTGGAGGGAAGGGGAAGCCCTGTGCCACTGTCTAAGTACCAGAGTATGAATGAATCCAGGGATTTTTAAAATTGTCTCTGGTCAGAAGGCCGGTGTCACAGCACAGGAGAAAAAGAAAAAAAATACATCTGTTAGTTTACCTGTAAGGGTTAAAAATCAAGTCTTCAGACATCTGGAAATAAGAAAAAAAGTGGAAAAGAAAATTTTTAGTTGTAATGCCTGTGGAAAAAATAATTTGGGCAGCCAAGAAATAAAACCTTAATATAAGCAGTGTAGAAACCTAGGAACCTGAGTTCAAATCAGGCCTTTGAAAAAAAATTTAAGAGGCATGCCAAAAGTAAACTTAATTTAATTTTTGTTTTTGTGCACAACATAGAATGAAAGAAGTTTGAAGTGGCCATTTTGTTTTGACAAAAAGAACACACAGAACATGTACACATGACAAAGACATATTGAAGAATGGTTATAACACACAGACAGGTTGGACAAACACATGATTTAACTGTATCCATTAACTCTGGACAATGGAAAATCCCTTTTTTATCTAAAGTTGTCCATCATTGTCCAGGGCTGTGGAACCATTAATTGCAATTGTCACATTTACAAAGAATCATTTAGAGTTTAAGACATCTACTTAGGTGGAAACAACCTGTATGCCCATACTGTGCTTTGCAGCACAGGCTATTCTTGTATGCCTACAGAGGACGGTGGACCGGGTAGGCAGGAAAATCTGGTGGCTTGCATATATTACCTGCTAATTTAATGAGAATAAATTTAGTTAGTGTAAAAATCAAAAGATCAAAGCCAAGTGAGAGGTTACTGCCTGAGGCAAAAGCTGGATGCAAGTGAGACAGGATGTGGTCGGCACACCTTCTTAATCTCAGATACAGAGGCTTGTGTCCTGAAGCAGACAAAAAAATTTGATTTCTGAATAAAATGGGGTTTATAAAGAAAAACAATGAAATGGAAAATGCCAAAATCTGAAATAATCCCTTAAAATTAGGCAAAAGTTTTGTAAACAAAATATAAAAAAACAAAAAACAAGTGTCTGTTAAAAAGCCAAACAATGTAAAAATCTCAAACAAAAGCCTGTAAAACTTAACTATCCATACAAAAGTTAAAAAAAAAAAAGAAAATTGATTGTATTTGGAAATGGATGTAGTTGTTATAAGGTCTGATGTAAATTCAGGCTTCCTGACACCTGGTCTAGACCGAGTGGTGTGACTCAGCAGAAATGGGGCAGCCTCAAGTTGGGCGTGGCTGCTATTCCTGCTTCTGTTTGAAAAAAAGTCCACAGTAGTGGCGGCGGGGCATGGCGGTGCAGGGGAGGGGGGAAAACCACATGGCGGGGTGGCTGTGCTGCGGACTGGGGAGAGGAGAGAGCTGTAGGAAAGAAGTAAACTTTTTTAGCCTCAAGAGAAAGGGGAACGGAGTGGAGGAACTGAGTCCTCTAATGGGAGGCAGAGTGGAGGAGCTGCATCCTCTAACGGGAGGCTAAGAATGAAGTTAGAGAATCAGAGATCTGTAGGAAGGAGGTAAAGTTTTTTTTTAGCCTCAAAAAGCACCACTGAGGACCAAAGTGCATCCGCCTCAGTGTCAGGGGTGCTGGTCAGAGACCCCAGGTCTACGTGACCAATTTGAGGGTCTCCAAGATGGGGTCTGCAAGCCTGTGAAATCGGCATCCCCCAAATCACAGGGGAGACTAGAGAAACGGGTCCGGATTCTGTCTCCAGCATCCCAGTGGATAGCAATCTGCACAGAAAAATCGAGGGATCCCTAATACACCAGCTCTCAGGGGTCCAAAATGAGGAAGTGGAATGGGAGGCTAAAATGAAGGAAGAATCAGAGGGAAGACAGAGGTATAGAGGAGAGGGAGAAGGAGGGAAGCAGCAGAGAGTA
The DNA here is from genome assembly GCA_009823505.1 of Rhizomys pruinosus. NCBI lineage: Eukaryota > Metazoa > Chordata > Mammalia > Rodentia > Spalacidae > Rhizomys > Rhizomys pruinosus. The sequence continues at coordinate 217,125 of VZQC01009394.1, forward strand.
GGAGAACAGAGAGCTATACCGCCTGTGCATGGGAACCCAGTTTGAGGCAGTCAGCAAGCCTCAGTGTGTCCAAAACAATGAAGGGCTAATGCTGAGAGGAGGAAGTACAAGGGACAGAAGTAGGGGAGAGGAGAGAGAGAGAGAGAGAGAGAGAGAGAGAGAGAGAGAGAGAGAGAGAAGAGGGAGAGAGGGAAGGAGGGGAGCAGGAGAGCAGAGTGTACCTCATCATGAAATGTGGAAGCTTGTTTGTCCAGAGAAATACACTGCAGCAAGTCCGTCCCAGGGGTTCCAAAAAAAGGTTAGGAGCTCCTTTTCAGGGTGAGAACTGGCGAGTGCTCTGCCAGATCAAAACCAGTGCTCTGCCTGATAAAAAACATCTGGAGAGATGGCCTAGCAGTTAAGAGCACCGACTGCTCTTGCAGAGGTCCCTGGTTCGATCCCCAGCACCCACATGATGGCTGAGAACTGTCTTTAACTCCAGTTCCAGGGGAATCTGACACCCTCTTCTGACCTCCTCGGCATTGCACGACACGGGTGCACAAACTTACTTGCAGACATTCATACACATAGAAAATAAAAATTAAAAAAAAAGTGCTAAAATAGATCATAATTCAAAATTGATGGAATTTATTGTAACACATAAAAAATAAATAAAATTAAAAAAAAAATCTCAAGCCTGGACTGTGTCCACGGCACCATAATGTTAGGTTATCAAAAGGGCCGTGTACCCCCAGCCCCCCAGATAAAAAGGCACATGAGGCTTAAGTCATGCCTGGAACAAGATTTACTTCCATGTGGAGTTACCAGCAAGGGCCGCTTGCAAGGGCTGCCTTCAGAGAGAGAGAGAGAGAGATGGTGCCTGGGGCCCACCCACTTATAGCCAGGGGGTGGGGCCTCAGGTACAGAAGAAGAGGTCAGAAGATTGACAGCCTCTGGGGGAAGTGGGCTTCTGTGTCCCTTGGGATTCTGGGAAGCCCAGACCTAACAGAGGCTCCATGGTTTACCTATGTTCCACAAGGCCCTCCTCTAAATGTTCCACCAGTTTGACATTAGTATCACCACACTGAGGACCAGGCTTTAAAGACATGAACCCCTGGGGACAAACCATCTTCATCCCTTAAGAGTGTCCTTTAAAAGCAACCCATTTAGGCTTGTTTGCTCTTTCTACCAAGTGAGGATTCACGGCCTGACCAGACACTGGCCAGGCTTTTGATTGAGATTTCCAGTCACCAGAACTGTGAGAAATAAAATCCTCTTGTTTGTAAGTTACCCAGATGAAAGTATTTTCTTATAATAGCCTGAATTGCCCAAGACAAATATCAAGTACAATATAAGCATTTTTTAAAATTTTATCTATTTATTTTTTATGTGTATGAATGTACTGTCTGCATGTAAGTCTGTGCACCCGTGTCGTGCAATGCTGTGGAGGTCAGAAGAGGGTGTCGGATTCCTCTGGAACTGGAGTTCTCCTGGAATTGGAGTTACAGACGGTTCTCGGCCGCCATGTGGGTGCCGGGGATTGAACCCGGGTCCTCTGCAGGAGCAGTCGGTGCTCTTAACTGCTAGGCCATCCTTCCAGCCCCAATATAAGCATTTTTAAATTCTCTTAGTTCATGAATACAATATAAAAAAGAACACACAACTGTTTTGTGGAAATAGTATTAGCATTATTTTTCTTGGTATTTTTAGAAGTTACTAGGCAAGAGGCTAGAGAGATAGCTTAGAGGTTAAGAGCACATACTGGTCTTACAGAGGACCTGAATTTGATTCTTAATACCTGAGTTGGGAGGCTTACAACCACCTGTAACTTCAGTTCCAGTCCTCTTCTGTAGTCAGGGGACACCTGCATTCATGTGTACAACCCTCCCATGTACATATGAACACAATTTAAAATAAAATAAATAGTTTTTAAAAAGGAATTATTAGCCAGATGTGGTGGTGCATGCCTTTAATCCCAGCACTTGGGAGGCAGAGGTAGGTGGATCTCTATGAGTTCAAGGCCAGCCTGTTCTATGTAGTGAGTTCCACAACAGCTGGGGCTACAGGGAGACCCTGTCTCAAAAACACCAAAAAAGAGGAATTATTAGACAATGTACCTACATACTTAGCTAAAATTAATTTTTAAAGGTTTCTTTTACTTATTTCTAAAGGGAAATGGCGTTATTTTAAATGCACGATTATCACATAAGTAGATGGATTCTTCCCCTTCTCACTGATCACATCTTCTTTTAAAACAACAACTGCTTGCAAATTGGTTTTACACGAAGGATGCTTGTACTCACAAATTATCACTTATTGTTAAAAAATGAAAACAAATCAAAACAAAAAAGCAGAGAAAGATGCAGAAAACTTATGGCAGAATGCATGATCTGGGATGGGTAGGGGTGGGGTGGGGGGAAGGGAAGGGGATATATGCCTGAATTGAATTGGAAAATGATGTATGAAATACACAAAGCATCAATAAAAAAAAACAAAACAAAAAAAGATTTTTGATCGATTTCTTTTTTTGTGTTTGAGTGTTATGCCTGTATGCATGTTAGTGCATTGGTGTCGTGCAGTGCTTGCAGAGGCTAGAAGAGGGCATTGGATCCTTTGGAGGTGGAGTTACAGACGACTGTTAGCTACTGTGTGGGTGCTGAGATTCGAACCCAGGTCTTCTGCAGGAGCAGCCAGTGCTCTTAACCACTGCACCATATCTCCAGCCCCAGACAAGCTACACTTTTCACAGTATTACTGTTCTCATGAAAAAAATTATACTACCTTGTATCCTTTCTAACCTTAGGAATGCCATTTTAGATCACTGCCTTTACTTTCACCAGTATTATTTTGTCAAATATTGTTTCATGTTGCTTTAAACATATTGGAGAGTGAGGGAAATTCAGAACACCTTCTCCCTATTCTGTCCTTCCCCTCCCTCTCTCCACTCCTTCTCTTGGCTCTCTCTCTCTCTCTCTCTCTCTCTCTCTCTCTCTCTCTCTCTCTGTATTACCCAGGCTGGACTCTAGCTCCTCTTGCCTGTCTTCTAAACACTGGGAGAAGGGCCCTGCATACTCACTCCCAGTTCCTTCTTCACTTTTTAGCATTCTCTGCTTCTCCTTTCTGATGGTATTTACTTTGGGTAAAATACTATGGCTTTGGCCCCTTGGGCTAAAAGAATATTCTTTCACAATGAATATTTTATTTCAAGTATAAAGTTCTTCTGAAATCTAACTAAATTTTGGGATGGCACAGCCAAGTCATATCTTCTTTCCTCCCTTTCAATATTGGCCCATATACCATATTTCTGCCCTAAAGGGGCAGAATTACATGATCATATATCTTCAATGTCCTATTGTACAACATCTAACTTCAGTATTTCAGGGAGAGATAACTGCATGAATAGAGAAAGTCCTTTTCCTTGTCTATTCCTCTGTGAAGGTTCCTTCCAGGTGAGTACTGGCTGAATAAGCCCTCCGAGGCAGGCATCCACATGTAGATTCTTTGGGGCATGAGCTCGATACCAGGGCTCCTCCTGCAATGGGAGATATACCTCCTTTCACTTTAGTCACTGTCCCTTGTTTCTTGTGATGTCTTGGTTCCTACCTTGCACAGTAGCAATTTTCTAGTGTTTAGCTTTCTCCATTCTATTATGTCTGCAGAAATGTATTTGGCACATCTTTGGACTATAACTCCCTTTAATATTGGGCCTTTAGCACGATTTTTTTTTTTATTTCTGTATGTGTATCAATGTACTGTCTGCATGCAGGTCTGTGCACCCGTGTCGTGCAATGCCGTGGAGGTCAGAAGAGAGTCTCGGTAGTCTTTGAGGTCAGGCTAACTTAGGTTCCTGTGTGAACTCTACCACACAATAACTTACATAAGTTACTTATCCTCCTGAAGATACTTTATATAAACCTTTCATTTGTAAAATAGAAATAGGAGCTGGAGAGTGGTTAAAAAGCACTTACTGCTCTTGTAGAGGACCCAGGCTCTGTTCCAAGCACACACAGGGAGGCTAACAAGCATTTGTAATTCCAGTTCCAGGGGATCCAATGCCCTCTTCTGACCTCCACAGGCATTGCACAACACAAGTTCACTTACCTACATGCAGGCAATACATGCATATACATAAAATAAAAATACAACAAAATAGAATAGAAATAATGATGTTGCCTCATAGAGCTGTTCTAGGGATTACCACACAATGCCAGATACTTAGTGTGAACTGAACACGATGTGGCTCACATTTTAATAATGATAAAAAATACGTAATTAGTGGAGAACAATTGGGTGAAAAACAGAAAACTGAATAATAATTATTTTAAAATGGTAGCAAATTAATTTTGGGGAACATTTTTGGAGAAAACTCAAGCTAACAATGGTTTTGGCTGCTGAAGTGATTGAGATACAGGACATTCTCCAGGTTCTTCTTCCAGAAGGTGATGCAAAGAAGAAAGGGAAGAATTTTCCTTCTGGAAGTTAAGCTCGGGCTTAGCGTACAGCATGTGATTTTCTTTTTAATTGCTGTCACAACACAGTGCAACTTTAAACGCTGGAATGGATGACCTTTCTCAGGCTGTGATAGAAATAGCTTTTCTGTGTACTTACATAAGGGAAACAGTGTGATGGAATTTGATGAGAGAAGCAGAGAGTTAGCAGTAATTCTGACAGCAGGTAGCCTTCTCTGCTCAGCCACACGGAGCCTTGGCTGGTGCTTGTGGTGCTCATTCGCAGAGGACTTCAGCCCCAGCTCTCCCTGCACTCATCCATCTGCGTTGTTAAAGGCGTCCCTGTTTGTGGTTCTTACTACTCTCAAAAGAGAATATTAGAACAGATCTCACTCAGTGTATTCTCTTTAGTTTTTCTTCCCAAAGATGAAAATGCAGTTTGAACAGATATCAGAAGTGCTCATCGGCTGTGTGCATGAACGATGAGCATGGACGCTACAGGCAGCAAACTCCAGGATAAAAGAAGGTCTAAAGAGGTCAACCATGGTAAAGCTTTCCTCCACCCCACCTTATACGACCCACCTCCTCCAGTTGTACCTCTCCAGCTTTTGAGATTACGGTAATTTGTACAGCTCCCAAGGCAATTAATTACTGACTGTCTAATAGTATTTGGCCTTTGGTAGACCTTGAAGGCAGGGTATTTGTTTGACTCTTTTCTTTGTTGTAACCTGTACATTCTGGGCCTTATTAGGATAAGAATACTAATAAACAAATAAGAAAGTCAGTTTTGCTTTTCCACAGAGAAATGATTTACCCCTCACATAGATCTATAACATCAAAATTGAAAAAACTCCACAATGTAAGTTTTGGCTAGCAGGTTTTGAAAGGAAAGTTTTATTAGAAAGGAAAAAGAGTATCTTTAGTAGTTAGTAAACAGAGCACTATAATTGAAGTATGTTCTTGAGATCTAAGAGGCATTCATGCTGTTGATAGAAATAACTGTTTAGAGATGAGCTTATACTATACGGCCCAGAGAACAGGGTCTTCCTTTAGGAAGGAAGCGGCCCTAGGCATTCCTAAAAAGGGCAACCCAATTGTCTCAACTGCCCAGCCTTCATACTTTCTCTGCCCACGAACAGCAGTTCACTCATGTGAAGTTTCTGAGTATTCACAATGTGCAGTCTCTTTATCTGCTCTTATCTCGGCTCTCAGGGGAGCACTGGGGTAACGCCAAGGGCAGCCCCAGGGCTGGGTTGGGCCGTTGATTGATCTTCTCCCTTAGCAGTTTGCATGTTATCATCTAAGATTCTGAGAGCTAAAATTCAAGTAGAAGACTTCCTGCTCTATTGCTCCAAATCCTGTATCTGAACTATGTCCTGCCTTCAGCAGTAGGGTCTTATCTTCTAGTTCTGGGAGAGAACCAAGAGCTTTGGCAACAGCCTGTGTTATTCTGGGAGTCTCCTGGACCATTCTCAGCTACCACTCAAAGGGAGGTCTCTTCTGTCTGGCGCTGTGTTCCAAACAGCCCCAGGTGTATACACACACTGATGTCTGTATGTGCATTTCTCATGGGGTTACAGGGGCATCACGTTTCCCTCAAGATTCATTCATCTCTTCTCTTTTCCTCCCTCTGACTTCCTTACTCCCTCCCCAGTCCCAGCACCCCCATTTTCTCCACCCTACCCCAATAACACCTGACATCCACCATCCCCCTTTACCACAGTGGCCTCTTGCATGTCCCTCACTTCTATCCTCCCAGATGAACTCTTCCAATACCCCCCATCTGTTCCCTACTATCCCCTCTTTCTACTTTCTTCTTTTCTTTTACGTCCATGTACCCTTTCCATTCCCTGATTACTAGCATTACCTCAGGTTATGTACTCCTGCATATTGGCAAAATTAGGGAGAACATATTTTGCTTGCTTTTCTGCACTTGCATTACTTCACTTAGTATAACACTCTCTAGTTCCATCCACTTCCCTGCAAATTTCATAAATTCATCTTTTCTTACTGCTGAGTAGCACTCCATTATGTAGATGTACCATATTTTTATTATCCATTCATCACTTGAGGGACATTTTCTGTTGTTTCCGGTTGTTTGCTATTGTGAAGAAAGAAGCAACAAACATGGATGTACGGGTGTCTCCACAGTATGAGTCCTTTGGGTATATGCCAAGGAGTGTTATAACTGGATCATATGGTAGATTCATTGTTAGCTTTTTGAGAGTTCTCCACACTGCTTTCCATAGTGATTGCATTGCTACTAGCAATAAACGAGTGTCTTTCCATCCCTTAATGTCTTCCTCTATCTCTTTCTTTAAAGATTTAAAGTTTTCATTGTAGAGACCTTTAATGTCTTTGGTTAGGTTTATTCCTAAGTGTTTTATTTATTTGTTTATTTTTTGGAGGTAATTGTGAATGGGAGGGTTTCCTTGAATGCTTTTTCTGTTTGTTTGCTATTGGTGTATAGAAAGTCTACTCAGTTTTGTAAGTTGATTTTTTAAATATTTTTTTTATTATTAATTTTATTTATTTCTGTATGTGTATGAATGTACTGTCTGCATGCAAGTTTGTGCACCCGTGTTGTGCAATGCCGTGGAGGTCAGAAGAGGGTGTCGGATTCCCCTGGAGCTGGAGTTCTCCTGGAATTGGAGTTTCAGACGGCTCTTGGCCGCCATGTAACCTGCCACTTTACTGAAAGTGTTAATCATTTCTTTTTTTTAAATTTTTTTTTATTAATTTTTTTTATTTATTTCTGTATGTGTATGAATGTACTGTCTGCATGCAAGTCTGTGCACCCGTGTCGTGCAACGCCGCGGAGGTCAGAAGAGGGTCTCGGATTCCCCTGGAACTGGAGTTCTCCTGGAATTGGAGTTTCAGACGGTTCTCAGCCGCCATGTGGGTGCTGGGGATCGAACCCGGGTCCTCTGTAAGAGCGGTCGGCGCTCCTAACCGCTAGGCCATCTCTCCAGTCCCAGAAAGTGTTAATCATTTCTAACAGTTTGCTAGTACAAATTATATATAATATATTCTCTTATATATAATATATTTTCTGCAAATAAGGATAATTTGACCTCTTCTTTACAGTTAGTACTCCTTTAATTTCCTTCTTTTTTTTTATTGACCTTGCAAGAGTTTCCAGCACTATATTGAAAAGGAGTGGAGATAGTGGGCAGCTCGGTCTGGTTCAATGGGAATGCTTCCAGTTTTTCTCCATTTAGAATGATGCTGTCTATGGGTTTGTTGTATACAGCTTTAATTATGTTGAGGTATGTTCCCTCCAGACCAATTACTTCTAGGACTTTTGGCATAAATGCATGTTGGATTTTGTCAATAGCCTTTTCTACATTATTGATATGACCATGTGATTTTTGTCTTTGAGTCCATTTATATGTTTTATGACATTTATTGACTTACATATATTGAACCATCCCTGCATCTCTGGAAAAGAGCTGACTCGATCATGGTAGATGATCTTTTTGATGTGCATTTGTATGTGGTTTGTATTTTGTTGAGTATCCTTGCATCTATGTTCATTAAGGCTATGGGCCTATAGTTTTCTTTTTTGTTGTTGTGTCTTTACCTGGCTTTGGTATTAGAGTGATACTGGCTTCATAGAAGAAATTTGGGAGTTCTCCCTCTGTTTCTATACTTTTGAATAATTTAAGCAGTATTGGTTATAGATCTTTGAATTTCTGATAGAATTCTGCTATAACTCCATGTAGGCCTTGGCATTTTTTAGTTGGGAGGTTTTGTATTACTGTTTCAATTTCTTTATTTGTCATGGGTCTTTTTTAAACTGTTGATCTCTTCTTGCCTTAAATTCAGTGGTGTCCATGACTTTAGAAATACATCCATTTCTTTTAGATTTTCAAATTTAACTGAGTATAAAAATTTTTAATATACTTTTATTGATGTTTTGTGTACTTCAGACATCATTTTCAGTTCAATTTAGACATATTCCCCTTCCCCTTCTCTCCACCCCACCCGACCCCACCCCAGTTCAAGCACTCTGTCTTACATGTCCTGCATCTTTCTCTCAGTCTTTTTAAAGTTTTTTTTTTCTGCAGAGATTTAATGTTTTGGACAGAATTTAACTATATCAGTCCATTCTTTGACCCAGTCCTTATGTTGTTGTGGGTCCCTTCCAATTGTATTGCTCCAAAATATGCCTATATAAATGTCATATATGTACCAGAATTATGTCCTCCAGTAATAAACTGTATGTTAACTCCGATATATGTTTAGGAGTTCACAATTTTTCCCTTTAATTTTATATTTCTCTAAAATATGAATATATACCTTCCTCCCATATACATTAATTACCATATCTGAAAGTGAGTGGTAAGTTAATTCTAGGTCTCATTAAGATATTCACATTGTAACATCACATTTGCTTTCAGATAGAAAGAAATATAACAATAATGTTGCTCAGCTTGCCTTTCAATTGGGTGATTTTGTACTAGCATCAACAAATGAGGGAAACCATTCCCTGATTGTTTTTTTTTTGGGGGGGGGGACTGTGTTACTTCATTTAGCATAATGGCTTCCAGTTCCATTCATTTAGCTGCAAAGTTTATGATGTCATCTTTCTTTACTGCTGCACAGAACTCCATTGTGTAGATGTACCACATTTTTGCTATCCACTCATCAGTTGAGGGGCATTTGGGTTGGTTCCAGCTAAATTGAAGATCCAAATTTGAGCTCATACAATTTCAGCCACCTTATATTCAATAAAGGGCCCAAAAAAGCTCATTGGAGGAAAGATAGCATCTTAAGCAAATGGTGCTGGCAAAACTGAATCACCATATGTAGAAGAACAAAATTAAATCCCTACTTCTCACCCTGTACAAAATCAACTCCAAGTGGATCAAAGACGTTAACATGAAACCCAAAACTCTGAAGGTGATAGAAGAAAACGTTGGTAGCATTCTATAAGACATAGGAGTAGGAAAAAAACCCTTTCTAAATCAAACAGCAGCCATGCAGGAAATAAGGTCAACAGTTGAGAAATGGGACATCATTAAACTCAAAAGCTTCTGTACAGCAAAAGAAACAATTAATGAAGTGAAGAGAAAACCCACAGAGTGGGAGGAAACCTTTACCAGTGATAAATCTGACATGGCATTAACAACCGGAATATATAAACTACTCAAAAAAAAAAAGAAGAAAACAAATGATTCCCTCAAAAGATGGAGTAAAGAGCTGAACAGAGACTTCATCAGTGAGGAAGAAAAGATGGCTGAGAAACATCTTAAAAAGAGTGTGAAAGTTTAAAGTATTCCCTGATAATGTTCTGGATATTTTTTTGTGTGTCTGTTGTGATGTTTCCCTTTAATCTCTGATTTTGTTGATTTGGAGTTACTTTTTCTTTCTTTCTTTTTAGTTGGTTAGACAAAGGGTTTGTCTATCTTGTTTGACCTTTCAAAATTCTTTCTTTTTAGTTGGTTAGACAAAGGGTTTGTCTATCTTGTTTGACCTTTCAAAAATTTAGCTGTTTGATTCATTTTTTTTTATTGTTTCATTTGTTTCTGTTTCATTAATCTCTGCTCTGATTTTTATTATTTCTTCTTATCTACTAGGTTTGGGGTTGGTTTGTTCTTGCCTTTCCAGACTCTTTAGTTGTACTATTAAGTCATTTATATGTGCTCTTTTTGATTTTTTAGTGTAGGTACTAAGACCCATAAGCTTCCCTTTTAGGACTGCTTTTAAGGTGTCCCCAGAAATTTTATTGTGTTGTGTTCTCATTTTCATTTACTTAAAGGAATACTTTTATTTCTTTCTTATTTTTTTCTTTGACCCATTCATCATTCAAGAGTGTGTTGTTTAATCTCCAGGGGTTCATATAGTTAGTAGAGCCTATTTTGCTATTGATTATAGGCTTCATTTGACTGTGGTATGATAGAATGCATGGAATTATTTCAATATTTTTGTGTTTGTTGAGTTTTGTGTCCCAGCATGTGATCAAATTTAGAAAATCTTGTATGAGCTACTGAATAGAAAGTATATTCATTGGTTGGAATAGTCTGTATCTGTCATTAGGTCCATTTCATGTAAGATGTCATTTAATTCAGATGTCTGTCTTTATTCTTTGTCTACTTCACCTATATTTAAGATAGTAGGGTATTAAAGTCACCTTCTACTACTGAGTTTGGATTAATTTGTGTTTTATAGTACCTGGAGTACCATTTTTATAAAATATATGTTCATGATTATAATATCTTCTTGGTCAATTGTTCTTTTGATTAGAATTAAGTGACCCTCTTTATCTCTTCTGATTAGTTTTAATATGAAGTCTATTTTGTCAGATATTAGAACTGCAACACCTACTTGCTTTTTGGAGCCATTTGCTTAGAAGGTAGTGTCTATTCTCAAAGGTGAGATGAGTTTCTTGAAGACAACAAAAAGATGCATTTTCTTTCTTGATCTATTCCACTAGCCTGTGTCTTTTGACAGGAGAGTTGAGGCCATTGATATGTAGTGTTATTACTGAAAGATGTGTAATGAATACAGTCATTTTAATTTCTTTGTGTTTGTGGTCCTGTTTTGTATTCCGTTGTTATACATTTCTTTGCTTTCTTTCTGTAGCCTTTTGGGTATTTTCATTCCTTTCTTCAGTCCTTTGTGTTGGTTTGAATATTGTCTATAGTACTGGTTTCATGGAGATGAATTCTTTCAGCCTGCTCACGTCATGATAATTTTTCTGTTCCCCTTAGACCATGATAGATAGTTTTGCTGGATATAGTATTTGTGGTTGACATCCATGGTTGTTTAGATCTAGGACTATTTTGGTCTAGGCTCTTTTGGCTTTAATAGTTTGCTTTGAAAAGTCAGCTGTTATTCTGATGGGTTTTCCTTTATCTGTAACTTGTTTTCTCCAGCAGGTTTCAGTACCTTTTCTTTGTTCTGTACATTTAATTGTTTTGCTATGATATGCTGTGGGAAATTTCTGTTCTGGCCACATCTAACCGGGGTTCTTTGCTGCATGAATATTTATAGCTAAGTCTTTCCTAAATTTAGGGAAGTTGTCTTCTATAATTCTATTGAAGATCTGTTCAATGCCATTGGCCTGAGATTCTTCTCCTTCCTGTATGCCTATACTTTATAGAATTGGTCTTTTCATGTTGTCCCACATTTCCTGAGAATTCTATTCTTATGTTTCTTTTTTAATTTTACATAGCCTTTGCTTGAGGAGTCCAAATCCTCAACTTTGCCATTCAGTCTTCATATTCTGCTTTCTGTTTCATTTATTCTGCTTATGAGTCTTTCTGCTGTTACTTACAATTGCCTTACTGAGTTTTTCAATCCTATGTTAATCTCCATTGGAGTTTCTTCACTATTTCTATCCCTTTTGTGAATTCACTTTCCAAGTGATGAGTTGTTTTTGATATGTCATTAAGTCACTTATTTGTATATTCTTGGGTGTCTATCACAAGTTTATGCCTTTCCTCTTTGAGTTGTTTGTGTTTTCTTTAATTTCTTTGATCATGTTTATAACTGTTATTTTAAATTCTCTGTCCTGGCATCTCTCAGGGTGGTGCTCATTATAGTGCACTTCAGTGGGATTATTGTTTTTTTGGGGTGGACATATTCTCTTGGTTTTTCATATTATTTGTGTTTTTGCACTGCCATTTGGGCATATGGATGTTCTTTGTTGGTTATATGTCCAGTAGGAAATTCTCTGCTTTTCTTTAATTTAATTTTCATCATGTTTATATTGTTTGTATAGCTTGGTTGCTTTTTGTTCAAGATTGGAGTCTAAATTGGCAAGTGTTTCAGGTTCTTGTAGGTTAGTAAACTGGTCTGAATGTACGCTGTGACAGGGTAGTAGGTAGGCTGCTCAAGTTAGTAGGATGGATGGTCTGTGTCAGACAGATCAGGAGCCAGTTGGGTCTATGCTAGTTTGTGTTAGGAAGCTAGTCCAAAGGTGCAAGGCAGAAGTATTGGAAATCTGCCTGCGTCTAAGGTGGGCAGGGGACGGGGTGGGGGTAGGCGGGAGGAATGGAATGAGACACAGACCAGGCAGTGGGGATCTGGCTTACCACAGTCTGTCAGGGCAGGTCTGCCCAGCTGGTCAGGAGCCAGGTGAGATGGGGGGGTGGGGACAGCCTTTTCGGCTTTGACTCTCTTGCTTTATAATCCCTCTTAGAGCTGGAATTCGCTACCATTTTGTAGTATGAACGCTTGGGCTCCCTTGATTTACTCTAAAAACCACAAGGAATTCCAAGAATCTATTCCCAGCAAACCCCCTACCCCCAAGTTGTGTCTTACTGTGGAACAGCAACATTTGACGACTCACTGAGTTTACTTATGTGCATATTTGGATTAGTGTATACTTTTTACACAGCATTTAGTACTGTAAAAGGCCTTTTAGACAGGGCCTCACTCTGTAACCCTGGCTGTCCAGAAACTGCGTCTGCCTCCCGAGTGCTGGGAATATGGGATTACAGATCTGTCTGCCAACATGCCAGTCTCATGTAATAAAAGTATAATACTTCTGTAGGTACTGTCTTATCTGCTGCTTTCCATTAAGTTTGATATATTTTATTTTTAATTTTGTTCAATTTAAAATATTTTCCAATTTTCCCTGAAGCTTCTTCATCCTACAGATTATATGTGTAGGTATGCATTTTCAGCCTGCTCCATTTCTGACCTGACCCTGTTCACCCCTTCTTAGGCAATCTGATGGTCTCTAGCTCCTGGAGGTCACAATATTGATGCCAAGCTTACTGTAGACACTCAATCTGTGTAGCACACTACAGCCCAGGACTCCTGGACTCAGTGGTCCTCCTGCCTCAGCCTCATTCCTTTCAGGTATTTGTCATTTTTTTTTTGTTGTTGTTTGCATTTCAATTCCTTTATCATAAGATAATATACTTTACATGATTTTAATTTGTTTTATGATTTGTGATATGTTCTATCTTGGTAAACTATCCAATTACACTTGGAAAAAAGTGTATTTTCTCTCTTGCTGGGAAAGCGCATGCTAATTAAGTATAATTGGTTGATGGTGCTGCTCAGATCTCAGGTTCCCCTGCTGATTTTCTGCCTGCTAGTATTGGGACCTATTAGCAGAGAGGAAACGGTCTATGTTCATCTCCAACTGTGGATTTACCCGCTTCTCTTTTCATCCCTGTCAGGTTTTGATTCGTGCATTTTATAGCTCTGTTGTTAGAAGTACACCCATTTAGGATTGCTGTCTACTGGGTGGGTTGACCATTTATTTTGTGATATTCTCCTTTATCTTTTCTTCTGAAATCCACTTTGATATTAAAATAGCTACTTTGATTAAATAATGATTTCAATTTTGTTTTTGTTAGCATTTGCGTGACAAATTTCCTCTTCCTTTGCCTTTATCATGGTGTTTAAAGTGCATACCATATATAGTTGGGTAATGTTTTTGAAAAAATACATTCTTGTAATCTTTGCCTTTCAGTGGATTATGTTTAAGCAGTTTATACTTAATAAAATTGTGGACACATCTGGATTCTCCTCTGTCCTACTGTTTTCTTCTTTTCCTCTTGAATTTTTGTTCTTGTTATCTCTTCTGCTTCTTTTTCAGTTATTTAAAATATTTTCAGAGTTTTATTTTGTTATATTTTAAACAAAGCATATGTATATGTAGTATTTGGTTTATAAATAAGATGAAATTTTTTAAAATCACAAAATTATTTTATTTATTAATTTTATATGATGTGTATTGCTTCATGTATATAAAAGCATCCATGTCATGCACTACCCATAGACATCATAAAAGGGCATCAGATCTCCTGGAACTGGAGTTAAAGACAGTTGTTAGCCACCATTGTAGGTCCTGGAACCAAACCTGGGTTCTCTACAGACCAGCCTCTTCTTTTTTACCACTAATCCATCTTTCCAGTCCCATAAAATGTATTCTTTTTTCAACTTGCATTATCCTTTTTAATTGATGTTTTGTGTATTTCAGACATCATGTTTCAGTTCAATTTAGACATATTCCCCTTTCCCTTCTCCCCACCCCACCCCAGATCATGCATTCTGCCATAAATGTCCTGCATCTTTCTCTCAGTTGTTTTTTATGTTTAGGAATTCACATTTTCCTCCTTTAATTTTGTATTACTCTAAAATATGAATATATACCTTCTACCCATATACAGTAATTACAGAGTCTGAAAATAAGTGGTGGGTTGATCCTAGAGCCCGTTAAGATACTTACATTATAACAACATAGTTGCTTTCAGATAAGAAATATGTGGCGCACGCCTTTAATCCTAGCACTTGGGAGGCACAGGCAGGCGGATCTCTGTGAGTTCAAGGCCAGCTTGGTCTACAGAGTGAGTGTCAGGCCAGCTGGGGCTATAGGGAGACCTTGTCATCTTTCTTTACCACTGAATAGAACTCTTAATTGTGTAGATGTACCACATTTTTGTTATCCACTCATCTGTTGAAGGACATTTGGGTTGGTTCTAGCTCTTTGCTATTGTGAAGAGAGCTGCAATAATCGTGGATGGTAGGATGATAATGTACTTGGAACTGGCATTTTGCCCTTGAGGTGGAATAGAGGAATCTGCCACCACATGGGACCCTTCTGTCTTCCTTCTTCACAATGCCTTCCCTGCTGAATTACATCTAAGTATGATGACAATCCATCCAACGTCATTTAAAATTTTCCTTTTAATTATCCAGCTTATTTTACAGGATCCATGGAGTGAATAGCTTGTTATGTCTTCACACTTGTTATTAACTGTTTCTTCTGCTCTTTTCAGCCCTTGAATTCTCATCTCACTGTTTGAAGACTGTCTTTTTTTCCATTTTGACTTTTTATTATATATATATATATATATGAAATACACAAAGCATCTACATATATATATATATACAAAGCATATAAATACACAAATATATATATACATATATATATGTATATAAATACATAATACATAAATACATAAATACACAATATATATATACATATATATATATATATATATATATAGAGAGAGAGAGAGAGAGAGAGAGAGAGAGAGAGAGACAGAGAGAGAGAGATGCTTTGTGTATTTCATACATCATTTTCCAATTCAGTTCAGGCATATTTCCCTTTCCCTTCCCCCC
>VZQC01009394.1:235656-270944 GCA_009823505.1 Rhizomys pruinosus
GAAGACATCAGAAGATGGACAAACCTTCCATGCTCATGGATTGGGAAAATAAATATAGTAAAAATGTCCATCCTACCCAAACTAGTGTACAGATTTAATGCAATCCCAATCAAAATCCCCAAGAGTTTCTTCATAGGCTTGGAAAAAAAAATCCTCAATTTCATTTGAAAAAACAAAAGACCCCGAATAGCCAAACCAACCCTGAGTGAAAAGAGCAATACATGGGGCATGGCTATACCAGACATCAAACTATACTACAGGACTATAGTCATAAAAGCAGCCTGGTACTGGCACAAAAACAGACCTGTTGACCAATGGAATAAAACTGAAGATCCAAACCTGAGCTCATACAATTTCAGCCACCCCATATTTGACAAGGGGGCCAAGAAGACACAATGGAGGAAAGACAGCATCTTCAGTAAGTGGTGTTGGCAATACTGGATCACCACTTGTAGAAGAAGACTGTCTTCTTACAGTGCTTGTGGAGCAAGGGGCCTACTTGTAATTACTTCATTTTATTTCATTTCAAAAGCTGTTTATTTTGCCTTAATTTCAGAAGGATATTTTTGCTGGTTGTGTGATTCTGGATTGACAGTTCTTTTATGGACTGTAATAGTATTTTACTTCCTCTGGACTGAATTGTTTCTTTCTTTGTTTTCTGCTTTTTAGTACTGGAGGTTGGAGGTAGAGATTCATGCATGTTAGGTAAGCACTCTACCTGTGAGCTTCTTTTTTTACTTTTTATTTTGAGACAAGTTTTCACAGAGTTTCCCAGGCTGTCCTTGAACTTACCCTCTAGCTTCAGCTTCCTGAATGGCCTGCAGCACCAGGCATGGATCTTTATTATTTATGAAAGAAATATGTAACCATTCAATTCATTATTATTTCTAGGTATACTTTTACTAAAATTTCCCTTTGTCTTCAATTATCAGAAGTTTAATCATGAAATATGGGTGAGGATTTCTTCAGATGTATTTTTTTGGGGTTGCTTTACAGTTACTTAAAATCCAGTTGACATCATTCCCCTTAACCAAATATGAAGAGGAACTTGAAGCAGTCTGGAGTATAGTACTTTATCTACATTCCTGTTTTAATTTATCTGTTAAAAAATAAGTCAGTGTGTATGGGGAGTGTTAAGTATTCAGAGATTTTTGGATTGAGTCATTTTTTAACAGGTTAAATATTTCACAATAACTTTTCAGGAATTCCTGATTTACAAAGAAGCTCTTAGTAAGGGAATATGAAGGGTTAAATGAGGGTGGGAGAAGGAAGATGAGAGCAGAAGAGGGATTATGGGAAGGGATACTTAACACTAAAGGCCATAAAACAGTCATAAGGAAATCTGCCACTGTAGAAGGTTCTTAAAATATATACACATATAAAAACTAGTTAAATGGAGTTGCCCTGTAATCAGGGCTCCTTCTAGACACCACAGACTAATAAATAAAAAGCCCAATATAAGGAATGGTCTCCCTCTTTTGGAAGTGTTGACCAGGGTCCGGCAGACCTTCAAACAATTCTGGCCATTACCATTGAGCTTGGTTGCCCACCAGAACTTGATGGTAAGACCCTATTGCTAAAGACAGGATCTATGTGAGGTATAGAACGAACTTGGAGAAATAAAGCTGGTATTGACCTTGAAGGCTCATCTCTGCTGCCTAGTTGTTGTAGGGCTGAAAGGTGCTACTGCTACTGGAAAAGTAACCATCGACCTTATCCATTGTGAACGTTGCAAACTGCAATAAAGACTGACCTCGACAATTAATCTCACTAGTGCAAAAGTGGCACAATTGGATTTACGACCCATATTGCTACACTTGCCATAGGGACATGTGTAGTTTAAGTTATACTATTATTATTTGTAATTTTAAGTTAAATGAGTTAGGTTTCTAATACTGGAACATTTTCCCTTTAATTTAAAGGGTAAATAAGTTGACATAGTGATTCGAAAACACTCTTTAAAACTTTTTAGTAAAAAAATCTTAAAGTTGATACTAAATGTGAGAAAGTTTGTAATTTTGAGTAATTTAATTTCTCAGCTTTTTTTTTTGGTCTTTTTGAGACAGGGTCTCCCTGTAGCTCTGGCTGTCCTGGAACTCACTCTGTAGACCAGGCTGGCCTCAAACTCACAGAGATCCACGTGCCTCTGCCTCCTAAGTGCTAGGATTAAAGGCGTGTGCCACCACGCCTGGCATTTATTTATTTTGATGTGTATCAATGCACTGTCTGCATGCAAGTTTGTGCGCCTGTGAGGTGCAATGCCGCGGAGGTCAGAAGAGGGTGTCGGATTCCCCTGGAACTGGGGTTCTCCTGGAATTGGAGCCTCAGACGGTTCTCAGCCGCCATGTGGGTGCTGGGGATCGAACCCTAGTCCTCTGCAAGAGCGGTCGGTGCTCTCAACCGCTAGGCCATCTCTCCAGCCCCTCGGCTTATTCTTGAAATTCAGTATAAAAACCTGAAGCCTGGCTGGAGAGATAGCCTAGCGGTTAAGAGCACCGACGCTCTTGCAGAGGACCCGGGGAATCCGAGACCCTCTTTTGACCTCCGCGGCATTGCACGACACGGGTGCACAGACCTGCATGCAGACAATACATTCATACACATACAAAAAAAACAAAAACAAACAAACAAAAAAAACCCTGAAGCCAGGCATGATGGTGCACGCCTTTAATCCCAGCACTCGGGAGGCAGAGGCAGGCAGAACTCTGTGAGTTCAAGGCCTACATAGCAAGTTCCAGGACAGCTAGGGCTTCAGGGAGATCCTATCTCGAAAAAGACCGAAACAAAATAAAACAAAACAAATCAAAACCTGAGACTATCTCAAAGTTTGTTTCTTACCATCTTCCAACAAAACATAGAAGGTCACAGTAACTGCTGATTTCTTTTAAAGTTCTTTTTGATTTATTTATTTTTATTTTATGTGTATGTATGCCTACAGGCATGTAGGTACACTCATGTCATGCAGTACCCATGGAGGACAGAAGAGGGCATTGGATTACCTGGAATTGGAGTTGTTAGCTACCACGTGGGTGCTGGGTTTCAAACCAAGCTCTTCTGTAAAAGCAGCCAGTGCTCTTAACTGATATGCCATCTTTCCAGGACTGAAACTTCTCATTTTTATTGGAATGGAAAAAAGATATCTCTTTTTTTTATTTGATCAATAATTCCAACCTTCTGGAAAAATCAATTGATTTAAAACCTAAATTTAGTCTTCTACCCAGTATTTAAGATTTATGAGTGAATTCTATGGTCAGCAAAATGCGTGCTTTGTTCCCTGCTGACCTTACAACTTGCTCTTGGAGTCTGTGAAAACAAGCAATAAAAACACACGACCATATGTCAAGGCCTTAAAATTGAGTAACATTGACCCCAAATATGTATTTTGTAGATAATGCTAATCACCCTTGGTGTGTGAGAGCCTTTTAATACATTTTCTTTTTAAGGCTATTTTTCTGTAGGGAATCTAGTAGGAAAAAAAGCGCTAAAGGGGCTGAAGTAATAGTGAGGAGAAAAATATTTTCAGACTTGTTTGTTATTTTATCTAGCTAGCACGGAGACAAAAAGGAAACTTTTCTTTGGATCAATACCCTTTGCTATATATATCTTTACCAAAATCAAAATGCTACTAATGGCGTTTTCTAAAGAATGGATTAATATGTTAAGTTTGATTAATGAAAGACCAAAAATTTGGAGCAACCAAAAACCCCTTAATACCTCTGATAGTTCATTGCCTTCCCCCTGGCTGTGTGTGAACATTCCTGATCTCTGTTCACTCTCTTCCCCTCATTACAGTCTATGTTATATCCAGCCTAGGTCTTAGCTCTGTGCCAAGAGCACAACAGTGCTCTAGTAAATGCTTCCTCAGCAGTTATTTGTTGAGTAAGTTAATGAATCACACATTTTGCATAGTATGTGTGAAGGCCATCTATCATAAAACCCAGAAAAATGAATAAATGGTGTATGTTAATATGATTATTACTATTTTTCTTCTCAGAACACATTTGTAAATGTTTATTATGCTTCCATTACAGGTTGAGGATAATCATTTAATGTGATGTAGATGATATAGGAACCCGGGCATTAGTGCTGTCAATTAGTGAATCAACTTCTAAACTTGGGATCATCAAGTTTGCTTTGTTGCCTGATGTAAGGCATGACTGTTCATAACTTACATTAGATGGGAAGATGAGTTAAAGGGACAGTAAAGATGCAAATAAACCTAGGCTAGGGAGAAGTCTGACAGAGTCTTATCTCCAACAATTCTCTGAGTTGTATCTGTGGGCACACATTTGACTCTATAGTCCTCCTCTCTATTCATTGGGTAGGGGGACTAAGGGATAAGGATAAGGGAGGGAATCTAAACATAATAAAATATATTATATGAAATTCATAAAAATCAAGAAAAAAGAAAAAAGTAAAAATGTTTCATTTCTAGAAAGTATGGTAAAGTGGACAACTTGTCCAAATCCTGGTAGAATGAAGTCTCTTTGGAAAGTGCTTTATCAGAAAGCTCTAAGACTATGAAAATGTTCACACATTTTTAACTCAAGAATTATAATTATGAGACTCTGTCCCAAGAACTATTTTAGACAAAGAATAAATTTTATGTCAAAACTGTTCAGCAAAGTGGCACTATTTCAGATATTGACTCTGCAACTTGTGTTCAGTATATATTTAAAATCATGTGAGAGTGATTACAGAATTAGTAATATTAATGAGTCTTTTGTTAATAGAACAAAGTTGTGCAAAGATATATTTATGATTACTAAAACTAAGAAAATTAATATATTCCACGTAGCTAGCACAGTATTTATTCATAATTCAACTACTTGATTATGGAAAATAAAGACTAGTAAACAGAGAAAGCAAAGAGAAATCTCAGTGCATTAAGGACAGTCCTTCAGAGACTCAATATGAATACATATCTCCTCGTGTGTGTGTGTGTGTGTGTGTGTGTGTGTGTGTCTGTGTGTGTGTTAGTGCTTTGAGGAAGGTCTGAAACATATATTAAATAGGATATTTTATTATTTGGTTTATAGGTTTTTATAAACATCTGTTTATATTGAAGCTGGATTTGTTTGTATGTTTGTTTGAGACACTGCCTCACTCTGTAGCCTAGGGTGACCTTAAACTCACTCTGATCCTCTTGCTTCAGCCTCCAGAATGTTGGGATTGCAGGCATGAACTAAAATGCCTGGCTGGAAAGTTATTTTTAAAAATCAGAAATGGATGTTGAGTTTCAGCAAATATTTTTTCTGCATCTATGCTGATGATTTATGGTTTTTATGCTCCATTCTGTTGAGGTGATGTATCACATTTTTATTGATTTATATGTGTTAAATGAGCCTAATATCTTGGGAATAAATGCAAACTGATATTGTATTTAAAACAGCATAGTACTGGCCCCCACACAAAAAATCTGGTCGGTATAAATCAACCAGTGACACAGAGAGAAAACCTAGAAATAAACCTAAGTATTTATATGCAATTGATTTTTGACAAAGGGGCCATGAACACACAAGGAGGGAAGAGCAGTTTATTTAATAAATGATATTGGGAAAACTAGAGATCTGCATATAGAATGCGACTGGACCTTTATTCTATTATTCTAGACCATATACAAAACAAACTCAAAATTGATAAAACATTCTAACATAAGGCCTAAAATTGTAAAACTACAGGAGGAAAATGAGAGGAAATCACTGCAACATTGGCCTGGGCTTGGATTCCTTGGATTAGACCCAGAAGCACAGTCAACAAAAGCAAAAACAGATAAATGGGATTTTCTTAAAGTAAAAAGCATCTACACGGCAAATAAAGCAATTAACTGAGTATCACACAGAAAAGCAAACCAGCTGCTGATGAAAGCTTCCTGACTAAAATGTATAAGCAACCAAATAATTATTAACAAGACAACCTATTTAAAAAGTGGGTAAAGGGATTTAGACATGTGTTTCTCAGAAGAAGAGATACGAAACACTATCAGGTAATAAAGTTTTGAACATCTCTACTCAGTGAAAAGTGAATTAAAACACAATCAGTTATCAATTCATACCTGTTAAAATGGCTATAATAGGGGCTGGAGAGATGGCCTAGCGGTTAAGAGCGCCGACCACTCTTACAGAGGACCCGGGTTCGATCCCCAGCACCCACATGGCGGCCGAGAACCATCTGAAACTCCAATTCCAGGGGAACTCCAGTTCCAGGGGAATCCGAGACCCTCTTCTGACCTCCGCGGCATTGCACGACACGGGTGCACAGACTTGCATGCAGACAGTACATTCATACACATACAGAAATAAATAAAATTAAAAAAATTTTTAAATGGCTATAATAAAAACGATCAATAGCTAAGGTTTATAAGGATGTAGAGAACATGAAATACTTATATACTGCTGGTGAGAATGTAAATTAGTACAGCTATTAGTACAGGAGAATAACATGGAAAGAAATTCCTTAAAGAACTAAAAATTCCGCTCAATCCCACCTCTGTGAAACTAAAATCACTATGCTGAAGAGATATCTGCATGTTGGTGCGGTAGTGTTATTCACAACTGCAAATGCATGGAAATGGTCAAAAGGACCAAGCATCCAATCCCCAAGAGGCCCCTTGATGAGATTGTTTATGGATCTTATAGATCCCCAAAGCCACCTCAGAAGTTAGAAATAGAAGTGAAATTATCCAGCAAGGATTTTAAAAGGAACCTTCTGTCTAGTTCTGTGAATCCAGGAAGCATAGACAAAAGATCTACAGCATGCTTGGTGGTGTTTTAGTATCAGAAACATTGCCAGCTTGAAGGAAGGAAGGGAGGAGGGAGGGAAGGAAGGAAGGAAGGAAGGAAGGAAGGAAGGAAGGAAGGAGGGAAGGAGGGAAGGAAGGAAAAAGAACTGCTAACTTTTTTCTCCCAATTTCTGCATTCAGGAAACAGGCTTACTCACGGGAAAAGATGTTTTACATTTTATGACAAAGGGTGATTTGGAAGGCAGAACTGTTGGCTTAAGAAGTCAGTCTTATTTGTAGAAGCCAGGACTGTGTGTTCTGAAATCAGAGCTGCAAGCCACAGAGGATGATCCCAAGGCCTTAAAACTTAGTGCATTTTTTTCCCAGTTAGATTTAAGTGTTGCTGTGGTTCTTTCCATTATTCCTCAAATTTGAATGGAAGTTACTATGACATTATCATTCATCTATCCTATCATTATATTTCAGGATTTTTTTACTTGCTTTCTCACTCTACAGGCCCGTAGATGAAGAATTTTGCCCCAGATGGTTCATATTGAGATTATCACCCATGGATGAGTTACAGAATAAAGCTTAGGTATTTTGAGTTGATGATATTCAGAGGAGGGTTTTGAATTGCATTGATGCTATAATGGGATGAGACTTTTAGAGATGTTGAGATTGGGTGAATATCTTTAGCATATGGAGTGGGTGTGGAATTCTCATGGTCAGAAAACAGACACTAGTAGCTGAATAATTACCTTGAATCTTCATCTTTGAATTCCCAGAATGTTTGTATATTTTGCCATTTGTACAGGGCAAAAAGGACTTTGCAGGTATGATTACATTGTATATACTGAAATAAAAAGGTTGTTTTGGATTATCTAGGTGGACAAGTGTCCTTATAATAGAAAAAATGTAAGGTAGGACCACAAGTCAGAGTAGAGAAGATGCTCCAGAGCGGGTTCTAAAGATGTAAGGAGCAGTCATGAGTCCAGAAATGTGAGGTTTAATCTGATCTCTTCAGAAGATAGGAAGCCTTCATGATATTTCAGAAGACCCCCAGAGTCTTACTTTGGACTTCTAACCTCCAGAATAAATTTGTGTTGTTTTAAGCCCAACTATGTTTGTGACAATTTGATACAGTCAATGTAGGAAATTAATACAACTAGTGTTCTAGACTTTGCCTAACAATCCTAGTTCTGCCAAGAACTGATTTCATTACATAACCTGTTATGACCAGAAGGCTCACATGCACAAGTACATTTCTTTGACAACCTTACAAAATAGTGACCATTTTTTAGATAAGGGGGAAGAAAACAAAGCTCAGAGCTGGTTGAAGCAGGATTTAATTGGAACTCAAGTCTGAATTCATGGAAGGTTCTTTCTTTTCTCTTCCTTGTTCTTCTTTATCTTCCTTTCTTTTCTCTCTTCACCTTCCATAGTCCTATCACTTGTCACATTAGAATGGTTTATAAGGAATTTCTGGGGCAAACAATTTGGATACTTGCTTTCCTTACCTATAGATTCCTACGGTTTTTTTTTCTTAGACTCTTTAACCATCTAGAGGATATTCCAATAGGATGTTCAAATATAAGCTAATAAAGTTCTGATAAATAAAATTTACACTATAGTTAAATATTTAAAAGCCTATGCTTCATAGATCAAATTGCATTCTTTCATGTCAAAATGTTCTGGGCCACTCTTCAAGCAAAGAACAATCTAGACATGTACGGCAGCATGCATGAGCTCTGGTGGGGTGGAGGGCATGGAAGGGGAAACGGGTCTCGATTTGACTAAGAAATGTTGTATGAAATGCACAAAACTTCAAAAAAATTTTAACAACTGAGCCCAAACAATTAGCTTCTGCAGATGATTAATTAAAACAACAGATGAAAAATCCCCACAGACAGGTAGGTAAAGAAGCTAGTTCACTATCTTTATAATCAGCTTGCTTTCAGATTTTATTTGAGCTTCTGGAGATCTAGTAGCGGTTAGGAAAAGACCTGAGACTGCAGTGTTTGGTTGGGCAGTGCGTATTATTCATTTTCATGTTCAACCTGAAATAATTTTACCATTTTCTGTCTGTGCCCTAGTCTTCTAAAATCTCTTAGTACCATGTTGGGAAAAACTCTGTAGAGAGAGCTTCATGCAAAATGAAGATGTTATCTGTTTATGTATCTGTCAGCTGGCCAGCTCAGAACATCTGGCAGAGCAGCTGGAGGGTGTCACATGCAAGCTGGCACCAAGGAGAAGGGCCACAGCAACTGGTAAATTGGATACAATATTATTCACCAGTGCAAATGTACTAGGAACATGCTGTCATTTTTCAGTGGCAAGCAGCTTCTTCCTTGTTGGTGGTTTTTTTTTTTTTTTTTTTTTTTTTTTTTTTTTTTTTTTTTTTTTTTTTTTTTTTTTACATGATATCAGTTAACTATGAAGAGCATAGAACTTGGGAGTTAGGTACTTGATGATGCTAGTTATAATTTCTTTTGGCTGTGTTATTATTATGGCAGGACTGCTCTAGTCCCTAAGTCACCTGGAGTCCAATTTTGTGTCTGAATTGTGAGCTTTTGTGGGAGGTCATGGGATTTGGGACTTATTATGTTAAAAAGTGTCTTACTCTTCTAGTAATTTAGGTAATACATTTTTGTTCAGAATGATGACAAGTCTTTATACGGGAAATCCAGTGGTGAAAGGAGAACTGTGTGTCTGTTGTGTGTGTTTGTTCTATGTTCTATGCTGTACAGTTGACCTCAAGATCATAGACCAGCAGGCCGGCTGTGACAAGTCCTTTCTGGCTTCCCTCTAATCAAAAAGTGTTAACTTTTTGTTATTGCTTTGTTTTGCTTCTTTATATTTTGCCACAAGAGTGTATATAGCCCAGGCTAGCCTTAAACTTGTTATGTAGCTGAGAATGACCTTGAACCCCTGACACTCCTGTTTCCAAATCCCAAGTGCTGTTACAGGCATACACTACCATGGGCTAGCCAGGGTTAACTTCTCTTCCAAATCAAGTGATCGTAAGAACCACGGCAGCCCTGGAGATGTGGGGATGATAATGAAGTTAATGTTTTCTTTTCCACTGAAGTGTCTAGATAAATGGGAGCAGTGGGATTTCTTTAGAATCTGCGCTTTCCACAGATCCAGTGCTTTTACACAAGACTGCATAACCTGCAGAAGACAGAGGAAAGTATTGCTGTTTCTTTCTTTTTAAAAATGTTTTTGAATTTTTCTATAATTTTGGGAGCATTCAGTCTCCTATAAAGGACATGTATAACCAAAATTTAGAAGACATAACCAATAGCTGTGGTTATAAGCTTTGAGGTACATAAAAATTCTGGTGGGATGGTGGGGGTTGGTTTCTTGCTTCTGTATAGCCCAATCATATGGGGGGTGAGTGTGATCAAAATACATTGTGTACAGATATGATATTAAAATATAAAAGACTGAGTTAAAAGGCAGATTTCTGGGCTCCACTTGAAAGTCTAATTTTATAGGTTAGGATGGACACTAAGAATATTAACATAGAAAGATAATGAGCTCAGATAAGGAAGCATTTTGGGGAAGGCTTGATTTATCAGGGTAAAGTTTGATATTACAAAAAAAATACTGTGTAAAAATCCCAGTTCCTGAAGAAATGTAACTAATTAGATGTTAGGATGAGCAAAATCTTTTTGTCTCAGTTACAAAGCACGGTGTTTCTGTTTCCTAATCCATTGTCCCAGCAACCAACAAGACCTAGGCATAGGAAAAGACTTTCTAAATTAGACAGCAGCTGCACAGGAAATAAGGTCAACAGTTGACAAATGGGACCTCATCAAACTCAAAAGCTTCTGTACAGTGAAAGAAACAATCAAGGAAGTGAAGAGAAAACCCACAGAGTGGGAGGAAACCTTCACCAGCGATACATCTGACAGAGCTGACAGAGCATTAACATCCAGGATATATAGACTATTCAAAAAACAAAGAAGAAAATAAATCACCTCCTCAAAAGATGGAGTAAAGAGCTAAACAGAGACTTCACCAGTGAGGAAGTAAAGATGGCTGAGAAACATCTTAAAAGTGTTCAACATTGTTAATAATTAAGGAAATGCAAATTAAAACCACTCTCAGATATCATCTCACTCCAATAAGATTGGCTAAGATCAAATAAACAGAAGATACCAAATGCTGGAGAGGTTGTGGGAAAAGGCAAACACTCATCCACTGCTGGTGGGAATGTAAACTTGTACAACCATTATGGGAAGCAGTGTGGAGAACCCTTAAAAGACTGAAAATGAGCTTATCACCTGACCCAGCCATACTACTACTGGGTACATACCTACAAGACTCATCCTACTGCAAAGACACATGCACATCTATGTTTATTGCAGCTCTCATCACAATAATCAAGAGCTGGAACCAACCCAAATGCCCCTCAACAGATGAGTGGATAACAAAATATGGTACATCTACACAATGGAGTTTTGGTAAAGAAAGATGACATTATGAACTTTGCAGGTAAATGGATGGAACTCAAAGCCATTATGCTACGTGAAGTAACACAGTCCCAGAAAAACAAATGGAGAATGATTTCCCACATTTGTGGATGCTAACACAAAATCACCAGCTGAAAGTCAAGCTGAACAACATTATTGTTATAGTTCTTTTTATCTGAAAGCCACTGAGTTGTTATAATGTAAATCTCTCTCTTTCCTCTCTCTCTCTGTCTCTCTGTCTCTCTGTCTCTCTGTCTCTCTGTCTCTCTGTCTCTCTGTCTGTCTCTCTCTCTCTCTCTCTGTCTCTCTCTCTCTCTCTTTTGGTCTGTTTGAGACAGGATCTCCCTTTAGTCCCAGCTGGCCTAGAGGTTTCTATGGAGACCAGGCTGGCCTTGAACTCACAGAGATCATCTTGCCTCTGTCTCCCAAGTGCTGGGATTAAAGGCATGCACCACCACTCCTGACTAATGTGAATCTCTTAACAGTTTCTAGAATCTACCTACCACTTATTTTCAGACTCTGTAATTACTCTGTATGGGTGGAAGGTACATATTCATATTTTAGAATATTATAAAATTAAAGGGGCAAATGTGAATTCCTAAACATATTTTGGAATTAACATACAGTTTATTCTCAGAGGTCATAATTTTGATACATATGTGATGGTTATATAGGCATATGTTGGAGCAGTAAAAAGGTGGGGAGGGAACAACAACAACATAAAGACCGGGTCAAAGAACTGACGGATTCAGTTAAACTCTGCCGAAAACAACAAGCCTCTGCAGTGAAAAACTTTGAAAAGACTGAGAGAAAAATGCAAGACATGTATGGCAGAAGGCATGAACTGGGGTGGGAGGAGGGAGAGGGGAATGTGTCTAAATCGGACTGAAAGATAGTGTATGAAATACATGAATCATCAATAAAAGTATTTTAAAAAAGTGCAGTGTTTAAGGACAGTGTAGTTCAGTGGTCACTGCAGGCTTGGGTGCCACCACTCACCAGGTGTGTGAGTTTGAGTCACACATTCAGTTCCTCAGTTTCCTTATTTATTTCGTGCACAGTCACTGCATCAGCTTTGAAGTATTCTTATGGTCCAGTAATACTAGTAACAGCTGTGGAGGAGGTTTGAATATGCTGAGAAAACATGTTTAAGGGAGGCAAGAAGAGGGTATCAGATCCCTTGGAACTGTAGTTATGAGTGGTTGCTAGTTGCCACGTGGATGCTGGGAACGGACCTGAGTTCACTGCAAGATCAGTCAGTATTCTTAACTGCTGAGCCATCTCTACCGCTCATCTCTTTTCATAAGCATTCCTGTCATAATGGATTAGGATCCATGCATGTGACCTTACATCTCTTCTTTTTTTTTATTTTTTTTTTATTAATTTTATTTATTTCTGTATGTGTATGAATGTACTGTCTGCATGCAAGTCTGTGCACCCGTGTCATGCAATGCGGCGGAGGTCAGAAGAGGGTCTCAGATTCCCCTGGAACTGGAGTTCTCCTGGAATTGGAGTTTCAGACGGTTCTCAGCCACCATGTGGGTGCTGGGGATCGAACCCGGGTCCTCTGTAAGAGCGGTTGGCGCTCTTAACCGCTAGGCCATCTCTCCAGCCCACATCTCTTCTTACAGAGGTCCTATGTCCTAATACATTCTGAGGTACTGAGGGCTGAGAATTTTGGGAGGACACAGTTCAGTTCCCATCAAGCACAGAAGTATAGTGTCTACTAACTATTGAAAGTTCCAGGCCTATGTTAAACACTTTATCTTGTCACATTTAACCCTCAGTCAGCTTCACTTATTCATAGAGCTCCTTCTACTTTGGGCCCACCAGCATGGGGAAATTTTGTCGATACTGTGCCCTTCTACACTTGTGAAGGGACTGACCATTGCATGCATACTGAGTTGTCACACTTTAATTGCTGGCCCGTGTGCTTTGTTTCTGAGGTGCCTGTTCCTTCTTGACTCCTGCCTCCTTCTCAATAGCATTTGTGTCCTTCTACACCGAAGTTTCTCCTTAAATTCTCGCTTGAAGAACTGGAACTCCAGCTTGCTGAGCAGAGCTGTGTGCATGTGTGTGTTTTCTGCTTGCCTGCTTTTCTGTCACCAGATTGCTCTGGGAGCAGTGATGCTCTTAATTAAGCTGAGATCTGAGGTGCTTAAAATGCAAAATTCACAGGCAAGCTGGCTGACGCCTGAGGCTCAGAAAGGATGCTCTTAACTTTCAGAACTCTAGATGCGTCACCCCTTAAATACTTCCTGGTTCTGACAGAGCTAGTTCACAGGACCAAAGAGGGAGACCAATCTGAGGTGAGGGGAGTTATACTCTGCATTCCCCACACCAGGTTGGAACTAAAGAGCTGCCTTCAGCATTACGGAGAACACATAAGGAGTCTCTCTGCCGGGTGTGGTAGCGCACGCCTTTAATCCTAGCAGTCGGGAGGCAGAGGCAGGCGGATCTTTGTGAGTTCAAGGCCAGCCTGGTCTACAGAGTGAGTTCCAGGACAGCTAGGGCTACAGGGAAACCCTGTCTCGAAAAGATAAAAAAAAAGGAGTCTCTTTATGTAATTCCTATACTGTAGGAAGGTAGCCCCAGATCAATGAGAGAATGAATGTGGGGCTGGTGAGGTAGCTCAGATGGAAAAGTGCCAACACACACACTGAGCATGGTGATGTATGCTTGCAGTCCCAGTGCTGAGGTGGTTGAGATATGAGGGTCCCTGGGGCTTACTGGCCAGCTAGCCAGGTAGCCAGGCTGAGTTGATAAACCCCAAGATCCTAGTGAGAGACTCTGTTTCAATAAAGAAGGCAAATTACTCCTGTGGAATGACACCCACAGTTGACCTCTGGCCTCTATATGCATACTCACGTACAGATAAAAAATGGAGAGGCTGAGTTAATGAAGGACTCCCTAAACAAGGGACTGAATGCATCTCAGATGTGGCCCCCTTGCACAGATCTTTCTGCCCAAACCTCCACACAAGCCCACTTTGCAGAGGAGCAGGTGTGTGGCGAGCATCTGAACAACTCCCATTCCCTCCTTCTCTTCCCTTGCTCATCAAGAATGTTGTTTGTATTTTCTCATCCGCGGGGTAAAACTCTTTGGAGTTACTTTGACAACCTCATTAATGTTCACAAGTCCTTGGCTAGAACTATGTCTGTTTGAGATAACGAGAATTGTAGGTGAAGTTGCAGAGGAGCTCCACTTACTTTCCAGCTTATTTTTCTCTTGTTCATACCCAATTGGACTGGAGTTAGCAAGGCTTCTGCTTTGCTGGAGGTGTTTATATAGGTATCTAGGTGAAGGTGAATCTACCGTGTGAGCCAATTATACCCTCTACCTCCTATCTTCCTCTTATCAATCAATCAATCAATCAATCAATCAATCTATCATCTATCTATCTATCATCTATCTAATCAGTCTATCTACCCATTGTATGTATGTGTGTATGTATGTATGTATGTATCCATCTATCATCAGTCCATATATCCATATATTTTTTCTTTCTTTCTTTCCTTTCTTTCTTTCTTTCTTTCTTTCTTTCTTTCTTTCTTTCTTTCTTTCTTTTTCTTTCTTCTTTCTTTTGTCTACTTATCTACCCAACCTATTTCATTTCCACTTTGGGCAGATTGTTTAGAAAATGAAATCCCTTCCCATGAGTTGCCTAGGCAATTGCTTGGCTTATAGACAGGAGTTCAGCTTCTCATGCCCTCTTGGATTAGGTACAAAGCAATTAAGGACAGTCCTAGACCTTGGTCTGAGTGCAGAGGAAGGAGCTATGTACCCCTTTCCTTAGTTCCATATTCAATCTGGATCTAAAGATAGTGCTCCCCCAGCGCTCCTCATGTCCAGCCACTACCAAAAGCATCTTGTGCTGTACTGCACTCCAGATCAAAGCTGTCAGTGTTCTTGAAATCCTAACATCAAGCCACTGGCTGGGGTGATTTTAGCCCCAAGCTCTGCCATTCTGCAGTTCACCAGCTCAATGCTAGTGCACTGAGCCTTCTGCTTGAATCTGTTATTTTCTGGGCATGATAGATGCTGGCTTGCTACACTTGGCCATATTCAGCCAAATCATTTTGTAAAATAAATACTAAGTGGTAAGAAGCACTTTTCTCTCAGTGACACTTCTTCTGAAACTGTTCATTAGGGGCTATGGGGGATGGCTTGGTGGGTAAGAATGCTTGGTGTGCAAGCACAACGATCTGTGTTCAAATCCCCAGAAACTGCATCAAAAGGCAGACATGGGGCTGGAGAGATGGCCTAGTGGTTAAGAGCACCGACCGCTCTTACAGAGGACCTGGGTTCTATCCCCAGCACCCACATGGTGGCCAAGAACCGTCTGAAACTCCAATTCCAGGAGAACTCCAGTTCCAGGGGAATCCGAGACCCTCTTCTGACCTCTGCGGCATTGCATGGCACGGGTGCACAGACTTGCATGCAGACAGTACATTCATACACATACAGAAATAAATAAAATTTAAAAAAAGGCAGACATGGCTGCCTATACACCTGTAACCCCAACACTGTGTCTCAAAGACTTCTTGACTGACTCTGACTCCACTATTTGAGATGCCAAGATCTGCTCAAATTATGAGAGGAATGATAAGATATAGACATTAAAAAGATGTGTGAACTATATAGTGAGTTCTAGTCTAACAGAGGGTAAAATGTCATTAGATGCAACCTGACTGGCCCCTGAGCCTCTTTATTAGTGGAGAGCAATAAAGCTGGACCCCTGATGTCCTCATCTGACCACTGCACGTGTTCATGGTTGCATGCACGTTCACCTATACCATCCCCCAACACTCCTCACAGCCCACACTTGTCTATACACACATGAATAAAAACCTAAAAGAGCCTGCTCGTTCCTTATCCCTGAATCTCCCTGCAGGTTCACCAGGACCTGGTGACACAGCTGGCTAGAGAGCCACAGCCCCTTCTCTGCCCTCACAGTTGCTCTTTCCTCCATTCTAGGACCCTTCTCTGGACTGAGTCCTGGTCTTTTACTTATTTTTACCTAGGTGTGAACTGCTTTCTAATAGAGAATTATTACTTAAACCAAGTCTTTAAATCTATAATGGCTGAAGATTTTCCTCCCCAGAGGGTGTTAACGTTTTAAAATAAAGGCTTCTTTCAGATTAATCAGGTTCTATTCATTAAAAGGGGGTAGTGGTGTTCTGGAAGTTTTCAAAATCAGGGTACTTCATTCCTTAGGCTAGGACTATGTTTTGGTACTTAAGAATAAGCAATGAGATGGAAAAGATAGGGTATCCAGAGGCCCAGGGGCCAGTCAGTTTGCCTCTTATGACATTTTATCCTCTGTTAGGCCGGGAAGCTCTGTATAGTTCACACATCTTTTTGGCATCTGTACCTTATCATTCATTTCGCAATTTGAGCAGATCTTGACACCCCAAATGGTCGGGTCAGGGTCAGTCAAGAAATCTTGCTCCATGTGGCTGTTTGTCTGGTGACTTTTAGCCTCTATGTGCTTGCAACAGATGCAGATAGGGATGGTCTGATGACTGCATTTTCCAAAGCATAACTTTGATGGCCTCTCTGTTCTTCAGTAGCACATTAAACAACAGGCTGCCTTGCTTTTCAGTGGAGATTTCTTACAGGAAATTGAGTAGCATGCTGTGTCTCCCTTTTATCTTCTTGGCAATGATGTGAAGTTTGTCTTTTTTTGAAGTAAGTATGTTAACCATCTCTTAATGAGTTTTACTTTGTTTGGGAACAAATCTCCATGGACATTCATTATTTCCATAACCCTGCAACACCTGACCCAGAGCAATAGTTTACTAGATATTTTAGTTGTTAAGGGATGGAGTAGAGATTAGACAATATGAAATTCAACAACACATGTCCTAAAATGAGTAGAGTCCATTTGTTTTGATCAGTAGTCCTCTGCCAAACTTTCCTTATTTAACAATAGACACACTCTTCCGTTCATTCAATTGGACATCTACAGTGTCATAAACCACAAACAATGTAGTGTATGATTTATGTGTAAATGTATACTTGCTTCACTGTCTTCATAAAGATAGACACAATATATTTTCTTCAGTCAGAGAGATTATTCTTTAGTTCAAAATGCTGAGGATCTGGATGCCTGGGCTTTGCTTCCTCCACTATAAATGGCCAAGTGTTAAACTATCCCCCAGGATCACTATGAGAATGAAGTGAGCTGCTATTGCAGAACAGTTGGGACACAACCTGGTGTGTAGTGAGTGCTCTGTAAGTAGCTCAGCAAAATAAAGGACATAACAGGTGATAAGGACATAGATTAGGAATATAAACCTGGGTATGGTTAAATGATGGAGGAAGCTGTAGCTGGCTGGGGAGATGGCTCAGTTGTTTAAGTGCTTGCTATGCAGGCACAAGGACACCGTTCTACCTGTAGCACCCATGTCAAAGGCAGGTGTGATGGTGTACATCTGTAATCGCAGTGCCGAGGGAGAAAAGCAGGTAGATCCCTGGGATGCACACGCCAGTGAGGCTAGCACATCTGTGAGCTTCAGGATCAAAGAGGGACTCTGTCTCCAAAAGTAAGTTGATTACTTCCCCTCCCTTAATATCTTTCTTCTTCTCTCCTACCAGTGTTTCCTTGTTAGTTTCCTGGATTCTGCAGGTACTTCAGGTTAAGCACACAAACCTAAAGATTTGAAGCTGTGTCTACATGGGTAAGGACATGTCTTTGCTCCCTCCCACATGCTTCTACTGGGGAAGGTTGGACATTTCATGGCCAGCCACTGTTCACGCTCCTCACTTGATGTGGACAGGTGGGACTAAGTTTCCTAATGCTGGTAGGGCTTTCTGTGTTTCCCTAGGGACAACATTGTACATATTGTTTTGACATGGGTTCCTCTTCCTACCACTGGGAGCTCCACTCTCAACTGCTCTCCACAATTCCCAGGCCTCAGCTCTTTGGACAGGATGTGATCTGCCATCTCTCTTTGGGATCCTGAAGAGAAGAAAATTATGGCGTGCTCCATATCATTAAACTTGTCTTTGAGCTTTTTCCTCACATTGTGACCTGCCTGGTTATTTGGCAAATATCCAAACATGGAAGGAAATGTCAGATGGCTGACTTCTCTACCAGGATTCATTTGCTATTCATGAACTAACTATTCCTTGGCCATGAACTGTGCTCACTACTGGCAACAGAGCAACCATGCCTGGTTTCAGAGTGTTCACAGTTTACTGGGGATGGATAAATAAATAGAGAGTGTGTGGCAGTGAGGCATTGAGTACAAAAGGGAGATGGAGCCAGGAAAAAATTGGGAAACCTTCAATTTGAGGGATGTGGGCTGGAAATGAAGGGATTTGGTTCAGCAGAGTAGGTACAGTGGACACCCCTGGCACAAGGAACGACCATTGCAAAGCCACAGAAGCTTGAAGATGTGATTCAGTTAGTGAAACAGAGACAATTCTACCAAGTCCAGGGTTAGAAGAACAACAAAACCACAGAAGGAAACAGATCAGAGAAGTCTATAAGGGGCCTGGTTCACTACGATCAGTTACATAGAACCAGGGATGAACTTAGCAGTGGCAAGACTGGTGACTATGTGCCTCATGACGGGGCGGTGTGCACAGGGCAGAGGGTGGTGAGCAACACTGGAGGCAGGACCCCAATTACAATCAAAATTTAATCAGTTGCTCAAGGTTGTAGAAGGGCAGCCATGGGAGAAGGAAATGGACGTGAGGATTTATTCTTCCCATGGAGTACTGACACTACTCAGTGACTGCGAGTGGACAGAGGGCCCTTTGAGGACTTTCTGGTTTCTGGCTTGGGAAAGGCATAATTTGGTGTTCACGGCAAAAGGAAAGAGATGGAGAAGGAAATATGGCTTCAGTTTTGGATGAGTGGTGTTTAAAATCCTTATGGGATGCAAATAGAGAGTTGTTCCTAAGCACCCTAATGAACTGACTCACTGGAGAACGAACAGGATTGCAAACAGACAAGGTGAGGACAGTGCATCAGCTCTCTTGAAGCCCTGGCAGGAGGTGCCATCACTTAGGGACCCCGAGGAAATGTGGGATCCAGGTATCTGGATGTATAAGTTCAAGTGATCTTTATTAGATTTATAAGATCTATAAGAAGAAATTCCTTTGCTTGCCAACTTGTTTTGAGTTTTTGTTCAACATATGTGTGTTATGGTGGCCAGTGACATCTTAAGGTCCCTTCTCCATGACACTGATGAGACCTACATGAACAGGGTGGGGAATTTTCTTTTTTTTTTTTTAAATTTTTTTTTATTATTATTTATTTTTGCATGTGTATGAATGTATTGTCTGCATGCAGGTCTGTGCACCCATGTCGTGCAATGCCGCGGAGGTCAGGAGAGGGTCTCGGATTCCCCTGGAACTGGAGTTCTCCTGGAATTGGAGTTACAGACGGTTCTTAGCCGCCATGTGGGTGCTGGGGATCGAACCCGGGTCCTCTGCAAGAGCGTCGGTACTCTTAACCGCTAGGCTATCTCTCCAGCCCCAGGGTGGGGAATTTTCAAACGAAGCTCTATTTTACAATTTCAGCTGTTGAGACAGCAGAGAAACCAGAGCTTGAGCTGAGATCGCAGTTTTCCTTCCTCTCCTATCTCAGTCTTCATTGAATTTGGAAATCATATCTTTCTTTATCTGGGTCAAGGACTTGAGAAGAAAAGGCTAAGCAGCTCAGTGCAAAACAGCATGTTCGGATTGCTGCATTAATCCCCTTAAACCACTCGTCCAAAGAAAGTAGAAGAGGAAAACAAAGAAAAGAAAGTTCTTAACAGATGGTTCTCTATTTTTTTCCCTATGTACTTTTAACTTAGCCGCTACAATCATTTTGAAACCAAACCACAGCTCTCTAGTAAGTAGATGAGTGATATTAACTGCTCCATCGTCCTTGGTGTTAAGTCCCTCCTTTCTCAGAACTAAGTTGTTTTGGCAAAAGAATAAAATTTATGAGTTTCAGTTTCTTTCAGTTGTTCACAGCCTGGTAAATGTCCAATAAGTGGAACCATTCTTTAAGAGTATATAAGGCAAAGCCAAGTGTGGTGGTCCAGGTCTGTAATCTCAGCATGCAAGAGGCTGAGGCAGGAGGATCGCTATGAGTTGGCGATCAGCATGGGTTAAATTTCTGTCTCAAAAAATGCTAAGAAAAAATTAAGTAGATAAGACAAGCAGAAGTGCTTGATTAATTAAGAGGGTATTTATCCTTAGGAAAATGTTCAGAAGGTAATATACAATCAGAAGGTAATATACAATTTCCTCTATACCAGTAACCAAAACTCTAAAATTTAAACAAAAATTAAATAACAAAATGCTGCAGTTGAAAGCCCATGGCAAGGCATTCTCTAGTTGGCTCTGCAATCCCACTCCTCTGAAATTTATTTTAAATTAATAATCTTGAAGAAAAAGAAAGCTCCATGGAGTTTACTGTAGCATTATGAAGAGCACTGGCAAAGTGTTGAAAGACCCCAGACAAATCCAAATTCGATTTTGCAAATTTGGGACTTGATCCAGCATAATTTTTAAAATGGTTAAACTTTGTAATATTAAAACCTATAGGGAAGCAGTGAAATTGTTTGACAGGGAGGTAAAAATGGAACGAAGCACATTGAAATAAATGGTCAGTAAAATGAAATCCTCTTCCATTTAGAACAAAGCTGCAGCCTGACAAATTCATCACAACCTGAAAAGTTTGGAAGTTGCAAATGCATTAAGTTCACCTGACCTACAAAACACCCTAGCTTAGTACATGGCACATACAGTAGTGTCAGCTTCCTTCCTTCCTTCCTTCCTTCCTTCCTTCCTTCCTTCCTTCCTTCCTTCCTTCCTTCCTTCCTTCCTTCCTTCCTTCTCCTTTGTGTCTGCCTGGGAACTGTGGCTCACCACCACTGTCCTGAATCACAGGAACAAAATCACTGATAGTCTATAATATTGGAAATTTGAAAAGGATTGTGCATCCTCCACCATGCTGTATTAGTTTGCTAGGGCTGCTTCCAGACATTGCCACGGACTTGATGGCTTATATGAGAGCATGAGAAGAGATTTATTATGGGATTGGCTCATGTAGAAGCTGAGACATCCTACATTATGCCATCTGCAAGCCGTGGAACCAGAGAAGCAGGTGAAATGTTTCCATTGGGCTCCAAAACTTTGAGAAACATTGTGGTTGATGATGTAATTCTTGGTCTGAGTTTGAAAGGTCTAGAACCCAGAACCCTGATACCTGAGGGCAGGAGGAGATGGATAGAAAAGAAAACAAATGTAGCTTCCACTGCATTTTCTGTCCTCTTCAGCCCTTGGTGGACTGGATGACCCACTCACAGGTATGGTCTTCATCCAGTCTCTATTCACGTGCCCCTCTCATCTGGAACAACTTCCAGCCACACCACAGAGAATGCTTTACCTGCTGTTTCCCAACCCTCACTCAGGAAGGCTATACATGAAATTAACTATCATCTACTTGGATGAAGATTTCAATAAAAATGAACCCAAAGCTAAGGGTATTGCCAAGGGGTAGAGTGCTTACCTGGAATGCACAAGGCCCTGGGGTCAATCCCTAGCACTAATAAGAAACTGAAGCTAAAACAAAACAAAAAATACTAACACAAGTCCAAGATATTTTTTGAGTGGATAGCAAGTAATAGGAGACATTTAATAACAGAAATGTCAACATGCCGCCAACACTGTCAACACCTGCCTTTCGTTTGTTTTCTAAAGCAGCCTAGACCCCTATGGTTGTTTCTAGGGTCAATATAAAAAGGAACCACAGACGTGGTGGCCTGTATAGAGAAATTTATCTATGCGCAGCTCTGAAGGCTGCAAATCTGAGGCCGTACACCAAGGTTGATTTGTTCTGAGGCTTCTCTGTTTAGCTGGCATGTGACTGTCTTCTCCACATCTATACCTTAGTTTCTTTTGTCCTGGATCAATGCAAGTTTCCTCTTATTACGAGGACACTAATCTGATTGGACAAAGGCTACCCTAATTATCTCATTTTATCTCAGTACTATAAATATATCTTTGGACATATCCTATACCCAAATATGGTCATATTCTGAGGGCCTGGGCATTTAAATTTCAACATGTGAATTACTATTTATTTATTTATTTATTTATTTATTTATTTATTTATTTGAATGTATGTCTGCATGTAGGTTTGTTTATCCATGTCGTGGAATGCCGTGGAGGTTAGAAGAGGGTGTCAGATTCCCCTGGAACTGGAGCCAAAGACAGTTCTCAGCTGCCATGTGGGTTCTGGGGATCGAACCCGGGTCCTCTGCAAGAGCAGCCAGCACTCCCAGCTGCTAGGCCATCTCTCCAGCCCCAACATGTGAATTGTTTTTAAGAAGGTAAGGATTTATTTCAGCGCAAAGTTGGATAGCTCTTCATGGAAAGGAGGATATGGCAGTAGTTGACACTGTAGGTAGGACTGTGCGGCTGAGACCTCTCCTCTCATGTTTTGGTGGAACAAGAAGCTTCAACATGTCAGTTTTGAAGAGGACATGATTTCAGCCAATGCCTGCTCCCCATTTTTTTTTTTTGGTCTTTTTGAGACAGGGTCTCCCTGTAGCCCCAGCTGTCCTGGAACTCACTCTGTAGACCAGGCTGGCCCTCCCCACTTTTTGATGGATTATTGAGAATTATCCCAAAGAGAACTCTGCTAAGATCCTTGCCAAAGTCATGTTATCAGTACTGCATCATTTATTTACTACTCCTACATTGATTATTTTCCTTACATGTTCTAGAAGGTTTCGTTGTAATTGCTACACACACACACACACACACACACACACACACACACACACACACTGAAGAAATACATAGACAGTTGCCAAGTGTTTTGTGAATTTACTATTGAGCATGCTGTTCGTTCTAATCTTTAACTCATAGGGGTAATGTGTCTGTCTGCACACATCTGTTAAGCTTACAAGGTGCTCCAGACATGGCCCTAGGCCTTTAGTGATAAGAACACAGAAGGCTTCAAATGCATCTCATTGCCTGGCCAACATGCCAGGAGTCCTTCAGATCCCAATGCATAAAAATGTTGTGGTTTCACAAATCTCTGATTCCAACACTTGAGAGGTAGAGGCAGAAAGAGCAGAGGTTCAAGGTAATCCTCAACTACATAGCAAGTTCAAAGCCAGTCTGAACTACATGAGATTGTCTCAAAAACACACTTAGTATTTGTCAGGGGGGATTCAGAGTCAAGAGTGTTGGAACGAGGGAGGGAAGGGGAGAGAGACTGAGAAATATATGGTGCTGAAATACCATTGTGTGAGAGAGAACTAGCCAAAGGTGCGATTTAAATTTAAATAACAGCAGTGCTATTTCGATATTAGAAATGTAGTTGAAATATTTCTTTTGTAGAGTACTGCTGGTTTTATGAGCTGCAGTTTAGTCACCTCCGTGTGTGTATGTGTGTGTGTGTGTGTGTGTGTGTGTGTGTGTGTGTTAGAATGAACCTCAGCTTGCTTTTTATGAGAATTAAAGTATAAAGTTCAGGTAATCTGAAAATAGGATCAATTTCCATACCTGGTAAATAACTTAATTCTCTACATGTGAACTGAAGTGGTTAATACTCATAAATTCATCTCAACTTTATAGGTAATAAAACTTTAGATATAAGATTTTGTCATCTTGAAGCCACATATCAAATACCCAAGTATTAAAAGCATAGCAGAATACTAAAACATTAAGAAATACAAATAAAAAAATATGCTAAGGATATTGTAATATGGAAGAGCAGGAGTTCTGGAAGGCAGCAATGATAGATTAATACTGAATTATAAGGAATTTACATCTTTGTAGTAAGCTGAATTATACAGGCATCTTTGATTCTATGGGCTCTGGGATGGTGGGGTGTCCAAGAGATCCAGGCAAACAGGCATTATACATTGTTGGCCATTTGGAGGGAACACTGAGTGTGTGCAGTCCCTTGGACACAATAGGGAGTGAGCTATAGTGAACTCCTATAGTATCAGAAGGGAGAATGCAGAAGATATCAGGAATAAGGATCTCTGAGGGGTTTTCAGGGAAAAGAGTGGTGTCTTCCATAGACACTGTCCCCTGAGGATTCCATGATGGTGATAGATGTAGTCTATGATTTTTTTTTTGAGTATTATGTAACCCAGGATGGCCT
Source organism: Rhizomys pruinosus (assembly GCA_009823505.1). Classification (NCBI taxonomy): domain Eukaryota; kingdom Metazoa; phylum Chordata; class Mammalia; order Rodentia; family Spalacidae; genus Rhizomys; species Rhizomys pruinosus. Next base: position 259,988 of record VZQC01009394.1, read on the forward strand.
TGAACTTGCCATGCAGCCAAAGACAACCTTAATCCTCTGACCTTTCTGCTTCCACCTCCTGAGTGCAGGCATTACAGGAGTGTCCATCACACCAAGTTTATGGAGTACTGGAGACTGAACTTAGGGCTTTGTGCACTCTATGAACTGTGTTACAGCCTTAGGCTTTGAATGAGTTTTTTAAGGTGTTCTTTTCACCACATCACTGAAAGGAGCCTGACAATAACTATATCTTCTTTTTAGAAAGTTCTGAAGAGTGGCGGTGTCTCTGGAAGCAGTAGCAATTCACAATGTCCACATTTATCAGTAGTCATGCTTATCTATAAAGCCAGCTGTAGTGTGTTCCAACAGAAAGTGTCCTAAGCTCACTTTTTGAATTGATCTCTTCCCACGTGGCAGCCAGAGATGCCTAGGTCTTATCTTTCAGGAGAAGGTCCAGGTAAGAAAATCAGTTTCTATTTTAGTTCAGGATCTAGAAATAGGCTATCATATAGGACAGCACAGGGGAGGAGGTTGAGCTGAGGTCTCTGGCCCCAGCTTGCTCCTCAGTTACTTTCTGTGGGCATTGGGCTTCATTCCTATTGAATGGCATCAACTCTGTATTTGTTTACTACTGATATTCTATGGATTGGATGTTTGTGAAATATTTTGAGCCCCTTGGAAAAGTGATGTTATTTGTGTACAAAATATTAATAAATGTGTTGTTTGCCAAATACTTCAGAGAGAGGTTCAGCTGGCTTTCTTGGGTTTGCTGATTAAGAAGCTTTTTCTTCAAAGTAGAAGTAATGATTCTTTTGCTTAAATGTAGCTCTGGGCACAGTTACAAATTTCCAGCATGTTTTTGGCTTCTAATACTCTACATCAGCTATTCAGCCATTTGGCATTACTGTTGTGGATTTCCCCTCCCCACCGAATGCAAGATGTTATTTGTTAATCACTCTTCCTGCTAGTAAAATAGAGTTACCTTCAGTAATGCTCCTGCTACCAGGCCTTAAAGGAAACAGTTTCAATGACAGCTTAGTAAATGGGGGAAGAACTGATATTTTGTACTTTGATATACCCTAGTTGAACACAAGATAGGAAGCAATTGAATAAGAACAAGCTATCTCCTAACTCTGGGAATGTTATGTACCCAGTTTGTGCCTATGTTTCATAATGTATTAAGATATTTCATAGCATTAATTTGTATGCTATATTACAAACTGTATGACATAATGCTTTTCTCTCTATTTTCATTTTCCTCTGTCCATTCTTGGTGCCAAGAGATAGTTTTTAAAAATATATTAAGCACGTAATGGTTTCATTATCATTTAGATAATGCTTATTGTTTTCATGAGATGTGAAGGGTCATAAATATTTAAAATGGGAAAATTGAGAATTCCATATTTATATATTATATTGGGTGAGTGGTCTCAAAAACTACTGTACATTTGCTGTTTATTAGACTTATTTCAGAAAGAAACTTAGATAAATATAGCAGGAATAGCATGTCATAAAAGATTTATTGACTATGGAGTGCACAGTGGTTAGGTCAGGGACTTGTCAAGACCACCTGAGGCACAGGTAGGAGCCGGGCACTTCAGCCAGGCAGGTTTTAGGATAGATCTACTCCTGGGTTGCTGGATAATTGATTCATTGGTTTGTTGGATAGCTAAATCTTTGTCTTGTGAGGCTGGTGGGGTTGAGTTGCCCTGCTAGCTGGGATCAAAGGTGGGCCTGTTAAACCCTTGTCAGGTGTGGCTGTCCAGGTAGAGTCGCCCTTGTAGCTGGTATTAAAAGTGGGCCTGTTGCCACTGTGAGACTTGAGCGCACAGTGGTTAGGTCAGGGACTTACCAGGACCACCTGAAGCACAGAGTACTGGGGCGTGGGCTAAGTCAGGCATCCCCCCCCCCAAAAAAAAAACCAACTGGAATTGCTGAGAGAGTGTCCAAGTGGACTTTTTTGGAGAACCTTCAGAACACAAAGGGAAGAGTGAATTAGACTTCGAATATACAAACAAAATTGAAAGCCTGAAACCTAGACAAGTCAACACTACATAAACAAGGAGGGAAAAAAAAAGAAAGGCATCTGAAGGAGGCAAGCAAAGCAAGCCTTCAACACAGTGAAAAGACATTTGTGATTCGCATTGGAATACAGGCAAAAAAAGGGAAACCCACATGCCAGGGACACGACGAAGGGACAACATGGGAAAGGTGCAGGATAATTCCACACCAAGCTCTACCAACCCTGTAGGAGATTGCTACAGTGGGATCCCCCTGGAGGTGACCCAAGAAACAGATCTTAGAGGAACAATTGCAGACCTATTCAGAGAAATTAAAGAACATAAAGAACATGTCAGAGAACTAAGGAGAGAGAATTAAAGACTCAAGAAGGACCTAGAGGGAGACAATGACAAACTTTGGAAAGAACTAAAGGGAGAGAATGACAAACTCCAGAAAGAACTAGAGGGAGAAAATGACAAACTCTGGAAGGAAGTGGAACCATTGAAAAAGGAAGCCAACCAGCGAAGTAAGGAGCACCAAGAAGAGATTGAGAAGCTCCAAGAGGAAGTGGAAATACTAAAGAAATCAGAAGAGGAATGAAAAAGGAAATAGAACACTCATCCAATCAAGAGGAAAGGAATGGAAAAAGCCTCAGAAATAGAATGGAGGAAGCAGAAAAAAGAATATAAGACCTGGAAGATAACACAGAGCAACTAAAAAGCTCAAATAAAGATTATGAAAAATTTAAAAATACACAAAGTGGAACAACCAGGAAATATGGGACACTATGAAAGGATCAAACCTCTGCATCATAGGAATAAAGGAAGGAGAAGAATCTCAAGAGAATAGTATTGATCAGATCTTCAACAGAATAATAGATGAAAATTTCCCCAAACTAAAAAAAGACAAACCCATACAAATACAAGAACTACATAGAACTCTAAACAGACAAGATCAGAAAAGAAACTCCCCACGCCATATCATAGTTAAAACAAAGACAAAACGCTTAAAGCCACAAAAGAAAAACAACAAGTCATGTATAAGGTGAAAACCCATCAGAATTACAACTGACTTCTCGGCACAAACCATGAAAGCAAGAAGAACATGTAGCAAAGCATTCCCAGTGTTAAAGGACTATGGGTGTCAACCCAGGTTACTATACCCAGTAAAAATGTCGATTATAGTTGAAGGAGAGAGAAAAATCTTCCATGACATAAACAAGATGATAGAATACATGTCTGGAAAACCAACCCTTCAGAAAATACTTGAAGCAATTCAAAGGACAGAAGAGAGGAGCAACTATGATAGAATACATGTCTGGAAAACCAACCCTTCAGAAAATACTTGAAGCAATTCAAAGGACAGAAGAGAGGAGCAACTATCCCCAAGCACCTAGAAAGAGACACTAATAAAAACATAACTGCAGAAGTAGAAATGGAGACTAAAAATGCAAATGGATAATAAGGTGAAAGGAAGCAACATGCATCTTTCAATTATAACCTTAAATATTAATGGACTAAACTCCCTAAACAAAAGACATAGACATATAGATGGGTTTTGTTCCCATCTATATGCTGTCTACAAGAAACCCATCTCGATCTCAAGGATAGGCACCAACTTAAGGTGAAGGGATGGAAAAAATATTCCAAGCAAATGGTACCAAAAAGAAAGCAGGTGTTGCTATTTTAATATCAGACAAAATAGACTTCAAAGTAAAAGAAATCAAAAGAGATAAAGAGGGCCATTACATCTTTATGAAAGGAACAATTGACCATGAAGACGTCACAGTCATGAATACATATGCATCAAACTGTGGTGCACCAAACTTTATAAAGACAATTCTTCAGGACCTCAAGGCACAGATTAACCCCAGCACACTAATAGTAGGGGACTTCAATACCCCACTAAGTCCTTTGGACAGATCAACAGGACAAAGAATAAACAGAGACATCTGAACTGAATGATACAATACACCAAATGGACCTCACAGACATCTACTGAATATTCCACCCAAACACCAGAGAATACACTTTCCACTCAGCACCCCATGCGACATTCTCCAAAATTGACCACATACTGGCACACAGGAAAAAACTCAACAAATACAAAAAGATTGAAATAATTTCATGCATTCTATCAGACCACAGTGCAATAAAGCTCAATATTAACACCAGGATAAACCCTGCAACCTACAAGAACACATGGAGACTAAACAACACGCTCCTGAATAATGAATGGGTCAAGGAAGAAATAAAGAAAGAAATAAAAGCATTCCTGGAACTGAATGACAATGATAATACAACACAACAAACCTTATGGGGCACTTTAAAAGCAGTCCTAAGAGGGAAGTTTATAGCCCTGAGTGCCTACATCAGAAAAACAGAAAGAGCACAAGTGAACGATCTAATACTGAAGCTAAAAAACACTTGAGAGACAACAACAAATGAATGCTAAATGCAGCAGACAGGAAGAAATAACAAAAATCAGTGCAGAAATCAATGAAATAAAAACAAAGAAAACTATACAAAACAATCAATGAATCCAAAAGTTGATTCTTTGAGAGAATAAACAAGATAGGCAGACCTCTAGCCCAGTTAACCAAAAGAAAGAAGGAACAACTCCAAATCAATAGAATCTGTGATGAAAGGGGAAATATCAGAAAAGACAATGAAAAGATCCAGACAATCATATGGGAATACTTCAAAAACCTATACTCTACTAAGTTTGAAAACCTAGAAGAAATGGATGAATATCTGAAATCCTGGGAATAACCAAAGTTCAACCAGGAAGAGATCGACAGCTTAAACAGACCAATAATATATGAAGCAATTGAAGATGTAATAAGAAACCTCCCAATTAAAAAAAGCCCAGGCCCAAATGGTTTCATGGCAGAATTCTATAAAACATTTCAGAAGGACTTATAAACATTATTACTGAAATTGTTTAGAAGGATACAAACAGAGGGAATTCTCTCAAATTCCTTCTATGAAGCCAGCATCACTCTACCAAAACCAGGCAAAGATACAACCAAAAAGGAGAACTATAGACCCATCTCATTAATGAACACAGATGGAAAAATTCTAAACAAAATACTTGCAAATAACAAACAGACCCACATCAAGAAGATCATCCATCATGATCAAGTTGGATTCATACCAGAAATGCAGGGATGGTTCAACATACAAAAATCAATAAATATCATCAAACATATAAATGGACTGAAAGACAAAAATCACATGATCATCTCAATTGATACGGATAAAAGGCTACCTTCTATTTATGTAAGATGAACCAAAAAAATGCTGCAGTCAGCCAGCCAGAATGATATTTCCCCAGAAATGTAGTAACAAAAGTTCACTCACTAGTAGTCCTTTCTCCACATTTATTAGAAGTCACTCCAATCAAGGACTGACTTGTCAACATGTCTGTGGCACATTTCTTGATTGAGTGATGCAGGAGGGCCCAGCTGTATGCAGCACCACCTCTGGGCAGGTGGTCCTGCAATGTATAAGAGAGCAGGCTGAGCATGGGCCAGGTGTGCAAGCCAGTAAGCAGTGTTCCATGGTGGTTCCATGGTTTGTACTCCAGAGCCTTCCTCCAGGGTTTCCTTGGTGATGAACCCTGAGCTGTCAGCCAAATAAACCATTTCCTCCCCAAGTTGTTTCTGATCAATGTTTTTTTTTTTGTCACAGCAACAGAAAGGTAACTAGTAGAGAGAGAGAGAGAGAGAGAGAGAGAGAGAGAGAGAGAGAGACTCCATACACTTAAAACCACTGCCACCACCACCACCAACAAGAAATCAAAACCAGGCTCAAAATTTTATGCAGTTAAGATTTGCTGCCATTCTACATATCAGATATTGTAATTTTAGGCAAAACATATCAATGGCTAATCAAACTTCTAGAGGCTGATTGATGCCATAAAATATATTTGCAACTACAAACAAATAGTTTTTGTAAGATAATTGTTTATCACAAATTTCTCCTAAATCTGATAGAAGTCACCCTCCTTATTTAGTGATAAGTATACATTTATGCTTCAGTAATTTGTTCAATTATAATTTGTTCATGTATAATCTCATATTCCACAAGGCTGTTTGCTTGTGTTTTAGCCTTCTTGGTATTTTTCACCAGATATTTGATTGCTGCACATCCTTTAATAATGTGTCAAAACATCAAGTTGTAATACCTGCTTATTGAACACTCATTTCATAGAGTGCAACTGATGGTCCAAAGTGATAACTCATTACCTTTGCAGACAGCAGAGGCCCTTGTCTTTTTGATTCAGTTGGTACAATGTTCATTGTAAAAACACAAAGGAGAGGATACCACATTTATTTCAGCAACTCCATCTATGCAGTGCTTTTGGATTGGAGGTTGTAAAGTCTCTTACTTGAAAATGTATAATAAGATAATTCAAGCAACATACTCTAATTTTAACTCAGCATTCAAGATTTGCTATTTACGAAATATATAAACTCATTTTTAAAATCAATGAATCTGATCATATCTTGGAAGCTCATTTCATTCTCTCTGGAGTTGTCATAGTAACAGGGAAACCAGGGTGCTGTGGGGAGCTGCAATTTCAGACTTTTTCTCCAGTTATTTCTTTTGTATGATTCAGAGAGAAAAATATGTTATGATGGTGCTTAGCACAAAAATTTATCTCTCATCTCTATCTACATCTCTATCATATATTATCTGTCTGTCTATCTATCATCTATCTATCTATCTATCTATCTATCTATCTATCTATCTATCTATCTATCTATCATCTATCATCTATCTCTGTGGCTCTCAGTCCGGGGTCAGTCCCTCAGCCATTTCTCATCCTCCACTTTCAGACCTTGTCCCAGTTGGGATGGGTGCCATGTGTGATGCCGACATTGCCACAAGTTTACATGTGAAAGCTTACAGTGGATTGTAAGCTATTGTTTCTCTATGTTCATACACCAGCCTTGATGCTTACAATCTTTCTGCCTCCTCTTCTGCCATAATCCCCAAGCTGTGTGTGGGTGAGGTTTAACATAGGGTTCCCATCCAGGGTTGCATACTCTGGAGGCTCCCATTCTTTGAAGATTGACTCGTGGTGGCCTTCAATTTGCATCACACTCTATTGTGTAAGGAAGCTTTACTGGTGAGAATTGTGGGATGTTCTCATTTTCTCTCTGCCTCTCAGTCTGCATGTAGAGGTTCAACTGAAGATATGTCTCCTAGGAATAGGGATTTTTCACATGTACATGTTCTATGTCTGACCAGTTGTTGGATTCTGCAGTAGCCTCCATCTGCTGTAAAGAACAGCTTATTTAATGAGTGGCATACGATATGCTTGTGTGTAAATATAAGATTCCATAGTTAACGTATGATAAGAAATTTCATTTGTCTAGAGCTATGACATCCACTGATAGGCTTTTCTCTAGACTCTATGGAGCCTTTCTTATTCCAAACTAGTCTACTTTCTGTTTTCATGACATTTTGTGTATGGTCCACTGTGTTTAATTAAGTTTGCCTGCTTGAGAATGGGTGGGGGGTTATTTATTGGAGCATGGGCAACTTATCAATGACTATGTTGTTGAAGAAAATGACAACCCCTCCCTCAGTATCATTTAATTCCAGTAGTCCCTCAGGGAGGGATGGAGCCTCATACATCGTTCCTAAATCCATGATAGAATGTGGACTGGTCCAGTATTGTATAGATTTTTCTCAGGTAGCCATGGCTGCTGCAAGGTCATGAGTTCAATGTCCATGTCGTGCTTCGAACATAGACTTTCATAGCCCTCCTTCTACTCCTTTTACTAAATCATATTTTTCTCTGCATTTTATTTTGTCTGATGTCAGAATTTCCTTTTGGGGTCCCACATCCATGCACATAAGGGCAGCAGCAAGTGAGTTTTCTACTTATGTCTTGTTGGAGATCTCTATGTAGCCCAGGCTGGCCTAAAATTGTGATACTTCTGTCTCAGCTCTCTGAGTCTGCAGATTGCAGGCATGTACTACCATATCTGGACAAAGTACTTTTTTATTAAACTTTTGCACATTTCACACAACAGTTCTTAATCAAATTTAGACTCCATCTCCCATCCATGCCCCCACAAGTCCCAGCCAGACCTCAAGCATTCTGCCCTACATGTTAAGTCCAATTTTGTCAAACATTTGTACCCAGTTGTACTCTGGTGCAAGTTCACCCACTGAACTCTAATCACCCTATCAAGAGTTCCTAAGTAGGGTCTACTCTCTCTCTCTCACCCAGATAATCAGTCTCCAACAGTCCCCAGGCTAGGGCAAGCCCACCACCCATTTCCCTTGCTCCCCTCTGGGCCCTTGTCTGATTTTATTGGCACAGGTCTTGTCCTTGAGACCACCATTGCTGCAAGTTCACATGTGCAAGTTTCCAGTGTTCTGAAAACCTCTGTTGCCCCATGTTTAGGGACCAACCCTGGTTTTTACAATCTTTTCAGCCCCTCTTCTGCAATGTTATCTGAACTGTTTGTGGGTGAGGTTTAATATAGGAGTCTTATTCTGGTCAGTTCTTACTCCAATGCTCTGAGTCCTGTGTCTGAAGTCCTATCTTCAGCAGTAATCTTACCTTTGTGTTCTGAGAGATAACCAAGAGCTTTGGCACTAGCCTGTGGAATTTGGAGAATCTTTTGGAGTACTCTGACTAAGAACTGAGGGAGGTCTCTTCTGTTTGGCACTGTGCTTGTTGCCCTACACACCCCAGGAATAAACATGCACTAATGTTCAGATACCATATGCGTATTTCTCAGGGGTTTCTTGAACCAACACATTCCCTTTGGCTTCCCTATGCCTTCAAGATCCATTCATCTCTCTTCTCTCCCCCCGACCAACCTCCTTCCTTCCTCCACAAAGTACCCCTATTTTTCCCAACAATCTCCCTCCCCACCACCATGATGCATCGCATGTCCTCCCTCTTCCTCTCCAGGCCTAATTCTCCCTCCCATTTTTCCCAGCACCCCCTTGGTAACAACTTTTCCCTCCTATCCCCCACTTTTACGCTCCTTCTTTCTCTCTTTATCTGTATTTCCTTTCCGTTTTCTTGGCTCCTGATATATATCAGGATATATAATCACATTTAAGGGATAGGTGCTACCATCCACAAATGAGGCAGAACATGTGCCACTTGCTTTTCTGAGTTTGTGTTAACAGTTTCTAATTTCATCCATTTACCTGAAAATTTCATCTTTTCTTACTGTTGAGTAGAACTCCATTATGCTTCACACTTTCATTATCCAGTTGTTAATTGAGAGATGGTTGTTTCCATTTCTTAGTTGTTGTGAAGAAAGCAGCAACAAACATGGATGCACAGGTATCTCTACAGTAGGATGAAACCTTTGGGTATATGCCAAGGAGTGCTATAACTGGATTATATAGTAGATTCATTTTTAGTTTGTTGAGAGTCCTCCACACTGCTCTCTACAGTGGCTATAAGAACTTGCATTCTTCACATCCTTGCCATCATTTGGGGTTATTCATTCTTTTGATCTTAGCCAGTCTGACTGGGGGGGGGGTGAGGTGAAATCTTAAAGTGGTTTTGATCTGCATTGCTAAAGATGTTGAACAGTTTTTTAAAGATGTTTCTTAGCCATTTTTATTTATCCATTTGAGAACTCTGTTCAGCCCATCTTTTTATTGGGTCATTTATTTTCTTTTTTGTTTGCTTGTTTTTTTTTTCTGTTTTTTGAGTTCTTTGTGTATTCTTGATATTAATCCTCTGTCAGATATGTGGCAGGTAAAGATTTTCTCCCACTCAGTGAGTTTCTTCTTCCTTTCCTTGGTTGTTCCTTTTTCTATACAGAAACTTTGTGGCCTAATGAGGTCCCACTTGATTGTTGACCTTAATACCTGAGCAACTGTTTTCTGATTTAGAAAGTATTTTTCTACAGCTATATCTTGTAGGGTACTGCCTATGATTTTTTTCTAGAAGTTTCAGAGTTTTGTGTTTTATATTGAGGCCTTTGAATCTTTGGAGTTCACTTTTGTGGAGTGTGGAAATGTGGGGTCCAATTTTGTTCTTTCAGGAGTGGAGATCCAATTTTGCCAGTACCATTTTTTGAAGATGCTGTCTTTCCTTCTTTGCATTTTCTTGACATCTTTGTCAAATATCACGTGGCTGAAATTGCATATACTCATGTTTGGTATTCTATTGTGTTTCATTGATCTATGTGTCTATTTTTGTGACAAAACAATGCTGTTTTTATATCTGTGTAATATAATCTGAGATCTGGTATGATGTTCCTGTCAACATTCTTCTTTTTGCCCATGATTTCTTTGGATATCTGGGCCTGGTTTTCTTTTAGTCAGGGAGTTTTGTATCACTGTTTAAATTTCCTTATTGGTTGTGGGTCTGTTTAAGCTGTTGATCTCTTTTTGGTTTAATTTTTTGGTGGTTTCCATGACTTTAGAAATTTATCTATTTCTTTTAGATTTTCAAATTAAGTGGTGTATATGTTATTAAAGTATTCTCTTCCAATATTATGGATTTTTCTGGCATCTGTTGTGATGTTTTTCCCTTTCATCTTTGAGTTTGTTAATTCATATTTGCTCTTTATTTTAGTTAACTGGGTTAAGGGTCTGCTATCTTCTTTAACTTTTCAAGAACTAGCTCCTGGATTTATAAATTTTTGTATCATTTTCTTTGTATTTCATTAATCTCAACTCTGACTTTTGGCATTTCTTCTGGTTTGGGTTTGTTTTGTTCTTGAATTTTCCAGAGTCTTTCTGGCACTATTAAGTCATTAATATGTGCTTGTTCTGATTTTTGTTTTTATTTTTTAATTTAATTTTTTTGTTGTTGTTCTGAATTTTTTTTAAATTTTATTTATTTCTTTTTTTTTTTAGGTTTATCTGCATTTTATTTATTTTTTTTTTTAAATTAGTTTTTATTGATGCTTTGTGCATTTCATACATTTTTTCCAATTCAGTTCAGGCTTATTTCCCTTTCCCTCCCCCCCACCCCC
>VZQC01009394.1:278133-360600 GCA_009823505.1 Rhizomys pruinosus
GGTTCAGAGCGAGACCCTCTCCCAGCTGCCCCCCGCCAGACCCCGCCTAGAGCTGTAGAGCTGTGTACCTGGCCTGGCGCGTTATGGCGTCTCCCCTGCACCCCCGGTTCCCGCCCACAAGTCCAGCCGGGACCAGAGCAGACGGGAACGCGACCCTCCGCTCACCCGAGCGCGGTCCCTCTGGGCCGGGGACCCCGTAGACGGGTTCAGAGTGAGACCCTCTCCCAGCTGCCCCCCGCCAGACCACGCCTAGTGCTGTAGAGCTGTGTACCTGGCCTGGCGCATTATGGCGTCTCCCTAAATTTTATTTATTTCTGTATGTGTATCAATGTACTGTCTGCATGCAGGTTTGTGCACCCGTGTCGTGCAATGCCACGGAGGTCAGAAGAGGTTCTCAGATTCCCCTGGAACTGGAGTTCTCCTGGAATTGGAGTTTCAGACGGTTCTCGGCCTCCATGTGGGTGCTGGGGATCGAACCCGGGTCCTCTGTAAGAGCGGTCGGCGCTCTTAACTGCTAGGCCACCTCTCCAGCCCCTGTTGTTCTGATTTTTAAATGTAGGCACTTAGAACTATAAACTATTCAGACTCCTTATAAAGTGTCTGAGAGGTATTGCTGTGTTGTATTATCCTTTTTGTTTGGTTCTAGGAATACTTTTATTTCTTTCTTGATGTATTCTTTGACCCATTCATTATTCAGGAGTGTGTTTAATCTCCATGAGTTTGTATAGTTAGTAGAGCTTCTTTTGATGTTGATAAGCTTTATTGCATTGTGGTCTGATAGAATTAATGGAATTATTTCAATTTTTTATATTTGTTGAAGTTTGCTTTGTGTACTAGAATGTGATCAGTCTTAGAGAAACTTTCACAGGATGTTGAATAGAAAGAGTGTTCTTTGGTGCTTGGGGGGAATATTCTGTAGATGTCTGTTAGGTCCATTTCATATAAGATGTTATTTAATTGGGATGTCTCTGTGTTTATTCTTTCTCCTGATGACCTGTCTATTAGAGACAGTGGGATACTAAAATCACCTACCATTACTGAGTTGGGGGTTAATCTGTGTTTTATAGTCCCATAGTACTGGATTTATGAAATTGGGTGCACTAGAGATTAGTGTATATGTGCTCATGATTTTAGTATCTTCTTGATCAATTTCTCCTTTGATTAGAATGAAGTGACCTTCTTTATCTCTGGATTAGTTTTAATTTAAAGTCTATTTTCATCTGATATTAGACTTGTAATACTTGTTTGCCTCTCAGACCCATTTGCTTGGAATATGTTTTTTCCATCCTTTTATCCTAAGGTAGTGTCTATAATTGAAAATGAGATGAGTTTCTTGAAGACAACAAAAAAGATGGATTTTGTTTCTCAATCCATTCTACTAGCCTGCTTCTTTTGGCAGGGAATTGAGGCCATTAGAGTTATTATCAAAAGATGTATATTGATTACTGTCATTTTAAATATTTTGTGTTTCTGTTATACTTCTTTGTTTTCTTTCTGTAGCCTTTTGGTATACTCATTCCTTTCTTTGGTCCTTTGTACTACTTCCAGTAGTCTCTGTAGCACTGGCTTGATGGAGATGAATTCCTTCAGCCTATTCATGTCATGGAAAATTTCTTTTCCCCTACGACTATGCTAGATAGTTTTGCTGGATAAAGTCTTTGGGCTTGGTATCCATGGTCATTTAGAACTGGGGATATTTTATTCTAGGCTCTTATAGTTTTTGTAGTTTGTGTCAAAAAGTCAACTGTAATTCTGATATGTTTTACTTTGTATGTAACATTGTTTTCTCCAGCAGCTTTTAGCACCCCCTTTTCATCCTGTACAGTCAGTATTTTTACTGTGATATGCTATGGGTAGTTTATATTCTGGTCATGTCTAATTGGTGTTCTATGTGCTTCTTGAATCTCTATAGGAAAGCCTTTCCTTAATTTAGAGGTTTTCTTTTATAATCCTCTTAAAGATCTGTTCAAAGCCTTTGGCCTGAGAATCTTCTTCTTGTATATCGATGATGCATAGATTTAGTTTTTCATGTTGTCCCACATTTCCTGCATATTCCATTCCTGTGTTTTCAAATTTTTATATACGCTTTGCTTAAGGAGTCCAGATCTTCAACTTTGTCCACTCTTGATATTATTTGTTCTGTTTCATTTATTCTACTTATGAGGCTTTCTCCTTTTTTTCCATTTGGCTTATTGGGTTTTTAAACTATACATTCATTTCAGTTTGGGTTTTATTCAATATATCTTTTTTTGTCTTTATATATATCTCCTGTATCAACAGGATCTTCTTGTAGCTCCCACTAGCCAGGAAATCACTTATGTAGAACATGCTGGCCTTGAATTCACAGAGATCCACCTGCCTCTGCCTCCTGTGCACTGGGATTAAAAGCATGTTCCACCATGGCCCTTTCTTCAATATTTCTATTTCTTTTGTGAACTCACTTTTCAAGTCCTGAAATATCTTTGTTACTTCATTTAGCCACATACTTGTATTTTTTTCAGGTTCTTTGACAAGTTTATGGCTTTCCTCTTTGAGTTCTTTGTTTTCTTTTGATTATGCTTATGGTTTTTTTTTTTTTAATCCTGTGTTCTGGTCTTCTTTAGGGTGGTCCTCATTGTACTACAATTCTGTAAGAATGGTGCATTTTGTTGGGGACATATTCTCTTGGATTTTCATATTATTTGTATTTTCGTGTTGTCATTTGGCCATAGGAAGTTCGATTTTAATATTTTATTTATCATTTTTTATTTTATGAATATGAGTATATTACCTGCAGTTATGTAAATACACTCACGTGGTTACATACTATTGTTATCTGACATGACATGTGGGTGCTAAAGACCTAGTCTTCTGCAAGAACACTCAGTACTCTTGGGAAAAGTTTTCAATTAGCAATAATCATGCCTCAGATAAACCTCATTGACTGTGATACTGCCACTGTGTGAAGCCAAGCAGTCAGTACTCTTAACTGCTGAGCTGTCTCTAGCCCCATGGCATACAAATGCTTTTTGTTGGTTGTGTGTCTGATAGGAAATTCTATTCTGCCTTTGTTTATTTGAATTTTGGTTCCGTTTATATTTTTATTGATTTTTTATGTGTTTCATACATAATTTTTCAATCAATCTTAATCGCTTTTATAACTTCTTCCCCCTAGGCAACCCCCACCCCCAGAATTAACACCTTCTGTCATTTGTGCTCTGGTTCATTGCATCAAATTACTCTTCCCACTCACTCCTCAGTAATAGTTCATTCCAAGCTATAGTCAGCCTATCCAGAGTCCCTTTCCTAAAGAAGGTCAGATCTTCCTTGCCTGACCACCATCAGCTGCCAATATTTCCTCAGTTAAGGTTGGGCTCTGCTGCCCATTTCTACAGTTTTGTGCTGGGTTTTTGTTCAGCTCAGCTTGCAAGGGTCTTGTGCATGCTGATACCAATGCTGTAGTTTCATATGAACAGGGTCCCAGGAGCTTGTAAGATTCATTTCCGTTTGGTCTTGCACCACATCCCTGACTCAATCCTTCCACCCCCTCTTCCACAATGTTCCCTGAGCTCTGGGTGGGTGAAGCTGAATATAGGTGACCTGTCCATGGAACCACACTCTGTAGACTCCTAATCTTCATGGTTCGGCCATTCATGCCCTTTTGGGTTCCTGTTCTCCCTTTGCATGAAGGAACTTCCTTAATGAGAGTTAAGAGCTAGTTAGTGCCTTCTTGGGTCCTTGTTCTATGATGCTTGGGGTTTATGTGTAGAGATTGAATTGTAGATGTGTCACTTAGGCATGAGCCATTCATAGAGCATGTCTGTGTGTGTCCAGTTATTAGACTCTGTACTATTCTCATCTGGTACAAAAGAAGTTTCTTATCTGAGTGGTGTCTGGGATATTTGTCTGTAAATATAAGGATAACTCTTTTGTAGTTAGTAAGATGTTACCTTAGCCTAAGGATATATCAATCAACCTTGGGGATTTCTCTAAGGTCTACGACCTCTCTAATTGTGTGTATCTGGCTGTTTATAATACCACATGAGTTTCCTCCCACTGAGTAGGCTTTAGATCCAATTAATTAGGTATTGATTTCCCCCAAGATAAAAGTGGCACTATTGCACTGATGTCATATGCTGTGCTGGCCATTGACGTGGATATTCAGTCTTTAAGCTGATGCTGCAACACTGGTTGATGTTCTCCCTTAGCGGCTGACAGTGCTCTCCATAGCTATGAGAGCTAGACTTCAGGGGAGATGGCTTCCAGGTCAGATCCAGCTCCATTGCTCAAGATCTGGTCTCCAAAGTATGTCCTGTCTTCAGCAATAGGATTCTTCAGGTTCTGGAAGCTAATCAAGGGCTGTGGCAATAGCCTATGTCATTTTGGGAGTCTCTTGGACTACCCTGGCCAATGACTCAAAGGAAGGTTTCTCCCTGTCTGCTACTGCTTATTGTTATGCAGCCGTCACCCTTGCACGTGGACTCATGTAGAGATATTGAATGTTTAATTTGTCCATAGATTGTTAGACTAATATGTTTTTCTCACCCCAAGAAAGCATTATTTATCTCTCCTCTCTCCCCTTATCTGTCTAGCCCTCTCTCAATGTCTCCTCCATTTAAAGTATCCCCATTTCTCCATTGATACTGCCAGTCTCCTAAGGACCCACTTCTCTTGGGCTCTTTTTTTCCCTTTATCCTCAACTTTTCTTCTATAACCCTACCTCTCCCCTCCAATTTAAATACCCTGATTTTATCCATTTCTCCTTTAGCATCACCTGCAACCTACTCGTGTTCCATCTCATGTTCCTTCTTTCCCTTTCCCTTTCCCTTCTTGGGTCTTTTTCTTTTACCTGGTTCCTGCAGTTACATCTGCATATATACTTACATATAAGGATTTAGTGCTGGGATCTACCCATGAAGGACAACATATGTCATTTGTTTGTCTGAGTCTGTGTTACTTCACTTAGCATAACAGCTTCTAGTTCCATCCATTTACCTGCACATTTCATGATGTCATCTTTCTTTACTGCTGCATCGAATTCCATTGTGCAGATGTACCACATTTTCATTATCCACTCATTGGTGAGGGACACTTAGGTTGCTTCCAGCTCTTTGCTATTGTGAAAAGAGCAGCAATAACATGGATCTGCAATTATCTCTACAATAGGATGAATCCTTTGGGTCTACACCCAGGAGTGGTATGACTAGGTCAAATGGTATTTTAATCTTTTAAGAGTTCTCCACACTGCTTTCCATAGGGGTTGCCTTAGTTTGCATTCCCACCACCAAGAGGATTTCCCTTTCCCCACAACCTCTCCAGCATTTGGTGTCATTTGTTTTCTTCATCATAAGCAGTCTGTTATATTGTTTATGCAGGTTGGTTGCTTTTTGCTGAGGTATGAAAACTTAGTTGGTATGTGCTTCAGGTTCTTGCAGGGTCTGATTAGTCTGTGGGTCAAGTAGTAGGCAGGTTGGTCAGCGTAGTAGGAGGGCTGATCTGCATCGGGCATATCAGGAGTCTGGAGGAAGGTGGAGGTGAGGACTTCCTGTGGAGGATCTTGACAGACTAGGCTAAAGGGTTTAACTTGTCTGGGTTAAGAAGCTAGTCCAGAGGGCCTAAGGCTGCAGGGAGACAGGATGGGGATGGCTAGATTGGAGGTGTTCAGGCCTCAGGAGTTTGGAATGGAATAGAGATGTGGTAGGTGGGATTTGATTTACCAGAGTCTTAGAAAGGCCAGTCTGTGTCAGCCAGATCAGGAGCCAGGGGAAGATGGGGGTGGAAACTGCCTCTGGAGAGACTTAGCAAACTACCCTAGGGGGTTTAGCTAATCTGGATTAGGAAGGTAGTCCAGAGATCGGAGGCAGAGGAATTCGAGCAGACCTGGGGCCAAGGCTAGCAAGGGAACAGAGCTGGGTGGGAAATGGGTCAGGGTATGACGTTTATATATAGCAAAGAGGCTGAATTTGTTCTGTGTGAGATTGAATTATAATTCTGTTACCAATATGTCAAATACTTTTGAAAACTGAAATTTTAGTGAAGTGATTGGGGTCATTTTAGACTTACAAAATACTTCCCATGGGGTCCACAACCATATTTCTTCATTTTCATCTTACATGAGGACTACATACTTTTCATAATCAGTGAACTAATATTGACATATCATTTTATTTTATTTTATTTTATTTTATGGAGACAAGGTCTCCTTGTAGCCCCAGTTGGCCTGGAACTTGCTAGATAGACCAGGCTGGCCTTGAACTCATAGAGATGAACCTTCCTCTGCCTCCCAAGTGATGGGATTAAAAGAGTGAGCCACAATGCATGCCTCTTTTTTATTTTTGAGAATTTAATACTTGAGTATTATCTTTGCATTATTTCCTTCCCTCTCAGTCTCTTAGAAGAGTCTTCCATGTCTCCTATTCCTCCTCAATTTCTCATCCTTTTCTTTAATTATTGTTACACACACACACACACACACACATATATATATACATATATATGTATATATACATGTGTATATATATATATATATATATATATAGCCAGTTAAGATGAAGTCAGCGAAGGCGGTGCTTGAAAGGTAGGCAACTCGGATCACTCTGCATGTCCTGCCATCCATCAGCATCAAGAGAAAGCAATGGCTAGTTTCTCATTCCGCTCAACTACCACATGGATCAGATCCAAGCACAAATCCTTCTCAAAGAGCTTAGTTGTGCACCTTGGGGTATCTAGTAAAACAGACATAAGGAACCCCAAATTGGGTTATTTAACTAGTTAATTGTTAGCTGGTAGGAGGTATGTAACGGCAGGAAAGGGCCTGCCTTCTGCATGAATGAACCCAGCACATGGAATTCATGTTCATATTTACATTTATAACATACAGAATTTCTGTGTCATTGACCCCAAGCTGATAAACCAAATTGCAAAGTTCATTTTAATTTCCCAGTCTTAGCCAATCTCATCAGTCTCTCCAATAGGTTTTCAGACTGAAAGCAAGAGAAAAAAAAATGGGAATGCATATGTATATAGCCAGGAATAAATATAACAATAATAAAGGAAATAGAGAAAGGAAAAATAAGCTTGGCACAGTTACTTACATTTTTCCACCTTTCTCATGTGGCTAGTTTCCAGGTTCTACCATTTCAAAGAAAACACCTCATCGGAGAACACGTAATTGCACGCTGTTCCCGTTCTTTAAATGTGGGAAATGAAGCTTTTTCACATTCACCTCATCAGCTGTGCCCCAGGAAACCTTCCATTCTTTCNAAAAAAAAAAAAAAAAAAGAAATCATAAGCCGAAGATGCTAAAAGATATATGTGGCATGCATATGTGCATATTTTGGAGTGATGCAGATTGGAAGGAACAACAACAAGAAGACTTGCTTAAAGAACTGACTGAAACTGTGAACTTCTGCTCAAAACAGTAAACTTCTGCATTGAAAATTTTAAAAGAGACTGAGAGAAAAATGAGAAACATGTTTGTCAGAATGCATGAGCTCTGGTGGGGGGGGCAAGGAAGGGGGAGTGGGTCTAGACTTGATTGGAAATTTTGTATGAAGTGCACAAAGCTTCGATAAACACTGGTTTTGAATAAAAAAGAAAAAAATTCTTCTGCAAAGAAAGTTTCTTTTCCCCATTCGTGTATGTGTACATCATTTATTTACACTTATTTACATTTATGCTTGTTGTATATTTTGGCTGATAATCCAATACTACTTAACTTTCTTGCTTGTGTTATCCAGGTATGGCCATCAGGTGTTTTCTAGTTAGCTTCTATTTCCCTTGGTAGATTAGTACTTTATATTTTCTGACATTTTGACACTACATTATGTTTTAGATTAAGCTGACATTTCTTCAAAGAAGCACATTCTCTTTATTGTATAATGATATAGAAATCAACATCAAGACATTATAATTGCTGTTGGGAGTCATTGCCTGGGCCTCTCAGCTCTCAGAAAAACATAATATATGTGTGTATCATAACTTCCGAATATATCCATACTTATAAAATCCTATATATTTATTCATCTTCATTTATATTAAGTACAGTGAGTCTATATTTATATATCCCCAATTGAAATAAATGATCAAAAATATTATAATATTGTTATTATTTCTGCCCCTTCCCCCTGCTTATTTGTGAAGCCCCACTCTAAAAAAAAAGAAAAATGGCTTCCTTATGCATTGGCTTAATTGTTTTATTTCAGTTCGCAGGATAGCAATGTCAGAATTAGTAAGCTTATAGCCTCTTGAGAGATAACTTTATTAACTAAGGTCCATGCTTATGTACACTTATTTTTGAGCTTTTCCTCTACAGATTCCATCTCTTCCAAACTTAATGAGATTAGAACCTTTTCACTTTAGCTCCTGTACTCCTTAATGCAGCTGATCACACTTATGTAATACATTTAGTGTTTTGTTACATCCTGCATTCTACTCTGAGATTTCTGACCTCCTGAATTACACTTTAGTATCTAAGTGTATTAAGTTTCACTCTTTGTGTTGCAAAGTTCTGTGAGTTTCAACTAATGCAGCGTCATGTGTCTTCCAGTAATCTCATGCAGAACATTCTCAATGAAAAATTTTCTCTTTTACCTAATCAGTCCAACTTCTTTCTTCAACCACCAGAAACCATTGGTGTTTTCTACATCCTTGTTTTTCTACTTCCATTATGCACTACATAATATTACACAGTATTTCCAGATGGTCTTCTTATATGTATTAATCTAGGACAGTTTCCTCATATTTCTGAGATTTGGCAGCTCATTCTTTTATGTATATGTACATGTCTGTGGAGGCACGCATGTGCATGTGTGCATATCGAGGCCAGAGACTGATATCTGGTATCTTCACCAATTGCTTAGGTCTCTCATTGAACCAGGAGCTCACTGATTGGCTAGACTGTCTGGGCAAGTCAGCCCCACCTATCTTGTGTTTTCCTTCTCAGCATTGGGGTTATAGGCCTGCACCACCGCACTTACACATGGATGCTGCGAATCTGACCTCAGGTCCTCATCGTTACACAGCAGGCACTTTACCTGTCTCTGCAACTCCCATTCTTTTGAACTGATGAAAAAATTCTATTATATGAACATACCATAATTTTTTCATTTATTTATTGAAGGAAATCTTGGTTGCTTTCTTTCTGGCTTTAAAAGTCTGCGCTGTCTTTGAGCCCGCCCTGCGCCTCCTTGTGGTGCCGGGGATTAAGCTACAGCACTATAGCATGTTGCTCATGCGTAACTGGGGCTGCCTACCCATCACGGACAGCCCTTTTAACCACCAGCTACAGGTAAAAAAAAATACATAAATAAAGGTCGTGAGCAGTGCTACTATAAAAATTCATATCCAGGTTTCTCTGTGGATATGTTTAACCAGGTTAAAAAAAAAAAGATGTGACTGCTGTTATCAGGAGGTAAAATTGTGTTTAGCTTTGTCAGAAACCATCAAGTATGTTCCACAGTAACAAACAGCCACTTTGAAATTGTCTCATTATATTGCTTTGATACTCTAATAAAGTGTCAAAGAGTGGTAACAAGGGTTTATCTGAAAGTTTTATTTATCATTCAAGGATTAGTAAACTTTCTTATAAAATTGCCAGGATTAAATATATTTTATGATAGATTTTTAAACGAATTGAATTTCTTTGAGGTGTTTGGAGTTCTGATTACTTCTTTAGTTTATGGTTTTTGTATGTTTTAGAGGAAATGGTCTATTTTATTTGGTTTTCATTTTTGGCACAAAATTGTTACAATATTTATTTTATTTTCAAAATATATTTTTCCTTTATAAAACCATGAAAGAATTGTAATTTTATTTATTTTTTTACATTTTAAATTGAAGTTTTATGCAATTCATACATTTCTCAGTCCAATATAGACTCGTTCCCCTTTCTATGCCCCCCACCCCACCCCACCTGAATTCATGCATTTTGCTATAGATGTCTTGCAGCTTTTTTCCCCAGTCTTTTTAAAGTTTTTTCTATGCAGAGGTTTATTGTTTTGGGGTGAAGTTTCTTGTTTCAGTCAGTTCTTTGACCCAGTCCTTTTGTTGTTGTTCCCTCCAATTCATATTGCTCCAAAATATGCATATATGTTCATCACACATATACCAAAATTATTGCATCTGAAAATAAACTGTATGTTAATTCCACAGCATGTTTAGGAATTCACATTCTTCCCCTTTAACTTCATATTACTCTAAAGTATACATACATACCTGTTAATTCTAGATCCCATTAAGGGGTTCACATTTAGTATGAACACAGTTTCGTCAGGTTAGATATATATATATATATATTATAATATATATTTATATAAATTAATATTATATAATGATATATATATTATATATATATAATATATATATGTGGATGAGTGTTCCCCTTTCCCCATAACCTCTCCAACATTTGGTCTCTGTTGTGTTCTTGATCTTAGCCAATCTTATTGGAGTGAGATGGCATCTGGGAGTGGTTTTAATTTGCATTTCCTTAATTATTAACAATGTTGAACACTTTTTAAGATGTTTCTCAGCGATCTTTTTTAAAATTTTATTTATTTATTTTTATGTATATGAATGTACTGTCTACATGTAGATTTGTGCACCCGTGTTGTGCAGTGCCACAGAGGTCAGAAGAGGGTGTCAGATTCCCCTGGAACTGGAGTTAAAGATGGTTCTCAGCTGCCATGTTGGTGCTGGGGATTGAACCCGGGTCCTCTGCAAGAGGAGTTGGCGCTCCCAACCGCTAGGCCATCTCTCTAGCCCCAAGATATTTCTCAGCAATCTTTACTTCCTCACTGGCGAAGTCTCTGTTCAGCTCTTTACTCCATCTTTTGAGCGAGTCGTTTGTTTACTTCCTTGTATTATTATTATTATTATTATTATTATTATTATTTTTGAGTAGTTTATATATTCTGGATGTTAATGCTCTGTCAGATGTATCACTGGTGAAGGTTTCCTCGCACTCTGTGGGTTTTCTCTTCACTTCATTAATTGTTTCTTTGGCTGTACAGAAGCTTTTGAGTTTAATGATGTCTTACTTGTCAATTGTTAACCTTATTTCCTGTGTAGCTGCTGTCTGATTTAGAAAGTCTTTTCCTATGCCTACGTCTTGTAGGTTGCTGCCAATATTTTCTTCTAAACCTTCAGAGTTTTGGGTTTCACATTAAAGTCTTTGGTCCATTTGGAGTTGGTTTTTGTACAGGGTAAGAGCCAGGGATTTAATTTTGTTTCTCTACAAATTGTGATCCAGTTTTGCCAGCACCATTTGCTGAAAATGTTGTCTTTCCTGCATTGAGTCTTCTCGGCCCCTTTGTCAAATATGAGGTGGCTCAAGTTCGGATCTTCAGTTTTGTTCCATTGGTCTACAGGTCTGTTTTTGTGCCAGTACCAGGCTGTTTTTATGACTATATCCCTATAATATAGTTTGAAGTCTGGTGTAGTGATCCCCCCTGTATTGCATTTTTTGCTCAGGGTTGGTTTGGCTATTCAGGGTCTTTGTTTCTCCATATGAATTTAAGGATTTTTTTCCCAAGTCTGTGAAGAAACTCATGAGGATTTTAATTGGGATTGCATTGAATCTGTATATTAGTTTGGGTAGAATGGACATTTTTACCATATTAATTTTTCCAGTCTATGAGCATGGGAGTTCTTTCCGTCTTCTAATGTTTTCTTCAATCTCCTTCTTCAATGGTTTAAAATTTTTATTGTAGAGATTTTTGGTGTCTTTGGTTAAGTTTGTTCCTAGGTATTTTATTGTTTTTGTTGTTGTTGTGAGTGGGAAGGTCTCCTTATATTCCTTCTCCAGTTGCTTGTTGTTGGAATAAAGAAAGGCTACTGATGTTTCTAGGTTAATTTTGTATCCCACCACTTTACTGAAATTCTTAATCATTACTAGGAGTTTTCTGGTGGAGTTTTTAGCATCCCTTAGGTAAGCTTTCATATCATCTGCAAACAGGGATAATTTCAATTCTTTTCCAATTAGTGCTCCTTTAATTTCCCTTTCTTGCCATATTGCCCTAGCAAGCGTTTCAAGCACTGTATTGAAGAGGAGTGATGACATGGGGTAGCCTTGCCATGTTCCTTCCTTTAATGGGAATGCTTCTAACTTTTCTCCATTTAGGATGATGTTGGCTGTGGGTTTGTTGTATATGGCTTTGTTTATGTTGAGGAATGTTTCCTCCAGTCCAGTTCCCTCAAGGACTTTAAACATGAAGGATTGTTGGATCTTGTCAATACCCTTTTCTGTGTCAATTAAGATGATTGTGTGTTTTTTGTCTTTCAGTCCATTTAAGTGTTTTATGATATTTATTGATTTTCATATGTTGAATCATCCCTGCATCTCTTGTATGAATCCAACTTGGTCATGATGGATATCTTTTTGATGTGGGTTTGTATTTAGTTTGCAAGTATTTTGTTGAGAATTTTTGCATTTATGTTTATTAAGGAGATGGGTCTATAGTTTTCTTTTTTGGTTGTATCTTTGCCTGGTTTTGTTATTAGAGTGATGGTATTTTAAAAGTAGTCAGCAGTGCCCATTTGTGATTTTTCTTTGTTGCTGTATTGATTTTTTTCAGAAATGCGTTTGGGTCATTTGTACTTTTATGGCAATACATTAGGTTTCAGGTGAACATGTATCTTTCTGCTTAAAATATTTTTAGATGGGATTGTACTTTTTACCCTTGACTGGCCTGAAATTCACCATGTATTTTAGGCTGTCCTGGAACTCACAGAGATCCCATCTACTTCTGTCTCCTGAGTGTTGGGATTAAAGGTGTGAACCACCATGCCTGATTCTGATTTTTAAAATGTTTATTTTTATTATTTTAAATTGTGTGTGTGTGTGTGTGTGTGTGTGTGTGTGTATGCCTGTGCATACATGTGAAGGTGCTTGCATAGGCCAGAAGAGGGTGTCAGATACCTTGGGGCTGGAGTTATAAGTGATTGTAAGCCACCCAACATGGGTGCTTGGAACAGAATTCTGGTCTTTTGCAAAAGTAGTAAGTGGTCTTATCCATTGAGCTATCTCCCTACTCCTTGCATTTATTTTTGTTATCTTTTCTCTTTTCTTACTTTATTCTGGGGCTAGTTTTTTTTTTTTTTAACTTATCTTCCTGAGTGATTTTCTCAGTTCATTAATCCTCTTTAACTTTTCTTTCCTACACATATTAAAAGATATAAATTTTACTTTATTACTTTGATTAGAGTCCACTGGTTTTCATAACACTTTCACTATAATTTATAATACTTCTAAATATTTCATATTGTTTAGATTGTACATAGTGAAACCAACTATTTTTAGATGTTTATGCACACTGAAAGTACATTTGTATTTTTATTATTTCCATTGCTTTCTAGTTTCATGAAAATAATCAGCAATTGTGGTCTGTATTATATTAATTCTTAATTTTTTGTTAACTATTTTGTAGCCTTGATAATATTAATTAATATTAAAATTTTATTTACTGGTAAAGGAATGCATAATTGCTATTTTACTGGGTCAGTGTTCTACAAGTTTGTCAAGTTTTTGTTTCCTTAGTTTGCTTATTAGTTTATTTTATGTTGCTGTGATAGAATACCTGGATGAAAGGTGAATTAGGGAGAAGGGATTTATTTTGGCTTACAGGTTTGGATGATAGAGTCCATTACAATGGGAGATAAGGCAGCAGCCAGGCAAGCCATGGTGGTGGGAACAGAAGCTGACTGATAACATTTCATCCACACACAGGAAACAGGGAGATTGCAATTAGTTGACCTAGGCTATGACACCCCAGTGACATACTTCCTCTAGTGAGGCTCCACCTCCCGGAGGTTGCATCTCCTCCCCAAACAGCACCAGGAGCTGGAATGTGTATGAGCCCATGAGGGATATTTTATATTCAAACCACAAAAGTTTGTTTCTGAGTCAAGCATGATAAAAACTGATAAATGCTATTTCATTTCCAAATAACTAATTAATAGAACTTAAAAAATTCATGTATCTTTTCTTCCATGTTTTCTCATTCTGTCCTGTGTCCCATTCATTTTTATCTGGTTGCAATTTCTTTTTGTTTTATTTCTATAGAGTCTTAATCATTTTTTAAGCATTTAATGCAATTTTTAATACAGTATGGTGATATTTTGCCAGCACTTTGAAAAATAAAGTCAAAAAGAAAAAATAAGACAGTAAGACCATATTATTTTATGGTTTCATTGGGTATATAGACTGTCTCAACAATGTCTTATATCACTATTTATTTATTTATTTATTTATTTTGGGAATTCACATTTTTCTCCTTTAAATATTACTCTAAAATATGAATACATACCTTCTACCCATATACAGTAATTAAAGAGTCTGAAAATAAATGGTTGGTCAATTCTAGAGCCTTTTAAAAGATTTACATTATAACAACATAGTTGCTTTCAGATAAAAAGAAATATAACAATAATGCTTTTCAGCTTGCCTTTCAACTAGGGATTTGGTGTTACATCCACAAATGAGGGAAACCATTTGCCCTTTGTTTTTCTGGGACTTACTTAGCATAATGGCTTCAAGTTCCATCCATTTACCTGCAAAGTTCATGATGTCATCTTTCTTTACCACTAAGTAATGTACTCCATTGTGTAGATGTACCACATTTTTGTCATCCACTCTTCTGTTGAGGGGCATTTGGGTTGGTTCCAGCTCTTTGCTATTGAGAAGAGAGCTGCAATAAACATGGATGTGCATGTGTCTTTGCAGTAGGATGAGTCTTGTGGGTCAGGTGGTAGGCTCATTTTGAGTCTTTTAAGGATTCTCCACACTGCTTTCCATAATGGTTGTATGAGTTTACAGTCCCACCAGCAGTGGATGAGTGTTCCCCTTTCCCGGCAACCTCTCCAGCATTTGGTATCTTTTGTTTTGTTGATCTTAGCCAGTCTTATTGGAGTGAGATGATATCTGAGAGTGGTTTTAATTTGCATTTCCTTAATTATTAGTGATGTTGAACACTTTTAAGATGTTTTTCAGCCATCTTTAATTCCTCACTTGTGAAGTCTTTGTTCAGCTTTTTACTTCATCATCTTTTGAGTAGGTCATTTTGTTAGGGTCCAAGAATCCACACCAGACACACCGAAGGATGGAAAATCAAGACTTTATTTCAGCAAAAAGTAAACCAGCATGCTAGGGTGGGAGAAAAAAGGCTCTGACCCTAATAACTTGTCTCTCAGGCCTTTTATACAAGGTCTAGGGGAATATTAGTGGGGTTTGGGTAACTTCTAGCCTTATTGGATAATAGCAGGGTTACAACTCATGATAAGGTCAACCTACCTGCCCCACATACCAACGGTTATCTTTAGATACAGTCCTGTGACTGGAATGAGGAAGTATTGGGTCAGTCCACCTGCCTTCACATACCAACAGCTATCTTTAACAAGTTTAATTTTATTAGCTGTTCTTGGTGCCTGGAGCAACTGTCCTCTTCCCAGAAAAGGTCAGTTTCCAGTAAACCTTGAGCAACTGAGCAGGTTCCAGTAAACTGACACTTAAATGCTCAAAACTGTGACTATACTCAAAATGGAGTCAGTGTGGGCCTCTCTTACAATCTGTTTTCTTTTTTTTTTTTAATTTTTAAAATCTTATTTATTTTCATATGTGTATAACTGTACTGTCTGTGTGTAGGTTTGTGCACCCACTGTTGTGCAGTGCTGTGGAGGTCAGAGGAGGGTGTCGGATTCCCCTGGAACTGGAGCCAAAGACGGTTTTCAGCCACCATGTAGGTGCTGGGGATCGAACCCAGGTCCTCTGCAAGAGCATTCGGCACTCTTAACCACTAGGCCATCTCTCCAGCCCACAATCTGTTTTCTAACTTCTTTGTTTTTTGAATAGTCTATATATTCTGGATGTTAATGCTCTCAGATGAATCACTGGTGAAGATTTCCCCCCACTCTGTGGGTTTTCTCTTCACTTCCTTGATTGTTTCTTTTGCTGTACAGAAGCTTTTGAGTTTGATGAGGTCCTATTTGTCAACTGTTGACTTTATTTCCTGTGCAGCTGCTGTCTGGTTTTAGAAAGTCTTTTCCTACACCTATGTCTTGTAGGTTGTTGCCAACTTTTTCTTCTATCACCTTCAGGGTTTTAGGTTTCACTTTGTGATCCTTGATCCACTTAGAGTTGATTTTTGTACAGGGTGAGAGGTAGGGGTTTAATTTTGCTCTTCTACAAATGGTGATCTAGTTTTGACAGCACCATTTGCTGAAGCCGCAAACCTTCCTCCACTGAGGTTTTTTTTTTTTTTTTTTTTCACCTTTGCCAAATATGAGGCAGCTGAAATTATATGAGCTCAAGTTTGGATCTTCAATTTTGTTCCATTGGTCAATGGGTCTGTTTTTGTTTCAGTACCAGGCTGTCTTTATGACTATGGCCCTGTAATATAGCTTGAAGTCTGATAGAGCAATCCCCCCCTGTATTGCATTTTTCAGTCAGGGTTGCTTTAGCTATTTGGGGTCTTTTTTTTACCATATGAGTTTAAGGATTTTTTTTCCAAGTTAATCATTTCTTTTAGAGAGTGCCTATGGGTGATAAACACTTTGCACATTTTTCCATTGCTTGAAAATGCCCACCTCATTCACAGCCTTGGATGACTACACACATAAAGTTGTAAATTGATAATCAGTTTTTTTCAGGGATTTGAAGATGCTAGTCTACTGTTTTCTGATATTTTAGAAAAGTTTTTTCATTTTTCTCTCTGGATGTATTTATGATTTTTTCTTTTGACTTTAGGTTTTGTGGTTTTGCCAATGTGATTGTTATGTGAATTTGCTATTATTTGTGTTTCTTAGAAAATATAGCATTTCTCAAATCAGACAATTATTTCCTGTTTTAGTTCTGGAAAAGAATCACCAATCTCCAGAAATAGTGTGTTCTTCTGTATTTTCTACCTTCTTGGAACTCATAGGTTCTTAGAAGTTACTTTATCATATTGAGTTTCTCATTAATATCCCATTTTCTCCCAGTAATTGGGAGGCAGAGGCAGGTAGATTTCTGTGATATCAAGGCCATCCTGGTTTACATAGAGAGTTCCAGGTGGGACAACAGGGAGACATTATCTCAAAAAAACCCAAGATAATCTTATTCTCATATTAATTTTTTTTTTTGTTTACTCAACTTTCATTGGATGATCTACAAGCATATAATACAATCATACAGTTCCTCTGTTTAATACATCTGGATGGCATTCTAACTCATTTAAATAAAATATTTCACATTGCCTATGTGTTAATCTTCTTAAACTGCCATAATAAAACACTGTGCCGAAGACTGGTGGATTAAGTGATTTCTACTTCAAAAATTTGGAGGCTAGATGTTCAAGATCAAGGGTCTGGTAGTATCCTTTTCTTTCTCTGTTTGTGTGGTATGGATGCTGTGTGTGTGTGTGTGTGTGTGTGTGTGTGTGTGTGTTTCATCTACTATATACTATATACTTGAGTGTGAGGATACACTCAGTGAAGAATTTCTTCTATAGCTCTCCACTTTATTGTCTTGAGACAGGCTCTCTCACTGAGCCTGAAGCTTGCTGTTTTGTTAGGCTGCCTGGCCAGTGAGCTCCTGGCATTGGTCTGTCTTTCCCTTTCAATGCTGGTTTTACAGGCACTTCAGCCATGCTTGGCTTTTTGTGTGGGTGCTGGGATTTGAACTCAGGCCCTAACACTTGTACAGGTTCTTACCCACTAAGTTATCTTCTCAAACCCTGGTAGGGTCTTGCAAGGACTTTGTTTCTGATGTGGCGATAATTGTTTCTTCTCTGGGTCCTCATTATGACTGTTCCTCGGTGGGCACTCAGATGTGCCAATGATTTGGGAATGAAGAGGGAGAGAGAAGAAAGGTGAAAGGAAAAGGGAGAGGTAAAGAGAGGGGAAGAGAGGGGAAGAAGGAAGGTAAGGAGTAAGAAAGTGAGCGTCAGAGAGTTTGTTTAATGTTTCTTATAAAGGCATTAATCCTGTTGGGCGGATGTCCAACCTCATGACCTCATCTAATTGCCAAATTTCTAAATATTGTCACACTGAGAATTAGGTTTACAATATGCTGATTTAGATTTTGGGGAGGCAAGAATTTTGATAATAATAGACTTTAAACAGATGGACATTTTACTTTGGGGTGAGGGATTTGGAAGTTAAACTATGAGGTGAGATAGAAAATGAAATTCATTGAAAAGCATGACCTGTTTGGGGAGGTGGTTTGGGAAAACATGAAGACATCAAAAAGAATTAACTGGGTTAAACAGCTGAGAAATCTTGCAGATTAGTTGAAATACAGAACAAACGACCTCAGTCTCTTCTCCATTACTCAAATTATTAAACTTCATTACAATAGAATTGCATGCAGAAAAATGCTATTACCTCTCCTGCCCCTCCTTCTAAGTCTTCATTTATTTTTGGCTTGTTCACTATATATATTACTCAAGTACTTTGAAACTTCCTTAGTGAGAACAAGAGGAAATGCAAGAAGCATGAGACATCCATTCCTGCAAAACTTCCACTGTTCAGTCCTCCTGTGGGTTTTGGCCCCCTTTTCTTGGAAAATATAATATTTTTTGACTTTTATTTGAGTTCATTGTTTAGTCTTATTTCCATCCCTGGCTTCAATCTTGGAATCTCAAGAAGGGTAATAAATAAAACTGGAATTTGTTAGCACCCATGTTCTCATAGCACTGAGGCATTGTCAGCAGCCTGGAGGCATCACCAGCTCGGGAGGAGGGAGAACAGCAGTCTGTCCTCCCTGACTGTGTTCTGGCAGAAGCAGAGCCAAGTCACAGCTTCCTCCTTCCAGATACCCCATGGTGGGGGTTTATGGTGCAAGCTAGCAGAGGAATGGAATTTCAAAGATTCTAGCTGGAAAAAGTTGAAGTGTTCTCTATTGTGTAGTGATTAAGGAACATGGTTTATAGCAAATCTCATTTCAAATCTCAGCCAAGATCCTTATTCATTGGGAACATTTTTTTTTTCTGCTGTCTTTCTTACATTTTCTTCGTAAATAAGGAGATGAGTCTTTCCTAGTAGGAGAGCTATGAAGGTTAGATGTGAGATTGTACAACAGTGTCTGTCATGAAACAGGTGCTCAGAACGCTTTCCCTGAGTGGATGAATGAGCAAGTAGATACGTGGAAAGTACTTATATTATTCATTGTTCTGGTTAGCGTTCCATTACTGTAACAAAAAAATTGAGATTCATTCTAAGAAGAGGAAATGCTTATTTCAGCTCAGTTTGGGATGTTTTAGTCCATGGCTATGTGGTCCACTTTCATGCTGGTGGTAAGGTATATAATGGTGGAGAACATATGATAGACTAAAATGTGTGATCTCTTGGTGGTCAAGGAACAGAGGAAGAGAAGCGACCAGGATTATAATATCCCCTTTAAGGGAACACTCTTTTGTGATCAGAAGACTTCCAACTTAAACCCCAACTTTTAAAGGCTTCATCACACCACAGTAGTGCCTTGGGCTGCTAAGCCATGGGGAGACAAGTGTCCACTCTGAATAGGTAAGAAATATTGTAAGCCAGGGTTAGAGAAGAATCCTGATTCTTTGGTTGTCTTCACTGTTTTCATCCTCTAAATGAAGGAAAAACTCACGCATCTGCTTGTTCACATGTCATCAGTGCATACTGAACTCCTAAGAGGAGGACATTGAGATCCTTCTCCTTTTACATCTCCCGAGCTGGGGCTGGGACACCCTCTCCATGCCTGTCCTACCTGTGTAAAAGGGGCAAAGGGAAGACTGCATTTGTGCTGATTAGTTTCTAGCTGCCAATTTGACATAATCTAGAGAGGTCTGGGAAGAGTCTTCATGATGAATTACCTAAATCAGGCTGGCCTGGGGCATGTCTGTTGGGGATTTTCCTGATTGTCAATATAGGAAGACCCAGCACACTGTGGGCAACACCATTCCCTTGGCTGGGCCCTGAACTGTATAAGTTAAGAAAGCTAACCAGCATGCAGGTAGCATATCTGCAGTCATTTCTGTCTGCTCTTGACTGTGGATGTGTTATGACTAGTTTCTCAATCTCCTGCTTCTCTGACTTTCCTGAAATGCTGTACCATTATGTGGAATTATAGGCTGAATAAATTCTTTCTTCCTTAAGTTACTTTTTGACAAGGCTATTTTATCACAGCAACAGAAATGAAACTAGGACAGCACTTGAAGCAGACCCTGGACTCTTATTTTCAGCATATTCCTTCTGTGCTCCTAAAACGTGGTAAGATTTGGATGTCAGCTGAGAGATGGGAAGGAGATCTTCAGGCTTCTGGCTGAGATCACATACTCAGCCTCAGTTGCCTTACACTGCTGGACACCAGCTTTACCCCGAGAGCTCAAACCCACTTTCCTTCCCTTCCCTCCAGTTTAACTGCACCAGTGATATTTGCCTAAAATATGTCAACTTGGGAAGTTGGAGAGAGAGCTACATGGCTAAGAGCAATTGCTGGTTTTACAGAGGAATAGATTTCAGTTCCCAGTACCCATATCTGGTGGCTCACAGCTGCCTGCAACTGGAGTTCAGGGAATCTGATACATTTCTGGCCTCTACTGGCACCTGCTTACATGTGGTGCAGATATAGAAACTCTGGCCCCCACACATACCTGTAAAATAAAAAAAAGAGAAATTTTAAAAGAAAACTCTGGCCCCCACACATACCTGTAAAATAAAAAAAAAGAAATTTTAAAAGAGTTGACTTGTACCACATAAAACTCCCCATTCCTAGTCACGTGTGGTAGACAAATCAGGAATTTCATAAAATTTAATAAAAGTAAACAAAAACCGCCAGTTCAAACAAACTCCTAAAACATAGTATAGAGAGTTACTGAATCGACTTCTTTTTCTAGGAGTTGGAAGGGCCCAATTTACAAATAGAAATATTTTCTAATAAATGCTTTAGGCTTTCCACAAGTGCTGGTTTAGTCAGATTGGCTATTGTAACAGAATATGGACTGGGTAACTAGAACAGCAAACATTTATTTTTCACAGGTCAGGAGGCCTGAAGTAGGAGATAAGACACTGGAGGACTTGGCCTGTGCTGAGTAAATCACTACTGTCATGGGAAACACATTGTCTGACCCTTTCAAGCACTACTTATCTACTAAAGGGTCCACCTCCCAATACTGTCACATAGAGGATTAGGGTTTCACCTTATAAATTCAGTAGATGAGACATTCACTTCATGGAAACTCCCATTTGCCCACATTCTTGCTCTTCTTTGCCATCCTTTTCTTTAAATCACCCTCCTTCCTGTACTTTATGATCTTCGCTCCCTGACTCACTTTGGAACTAGTTTGTCTCTCTTTAATAGAACACTACAGCTCTCTAGGTTTCCTTATATTCTCTCTTCAAATATTATTCCACCAGTATACCAGTTACTTTTGCCATGATGAAACACTTGGACCAATGGCTGCCCACAGTGAAGTGCTTCAGACGGGTTCTGAATTTTAGCTCCTTTTCCCATAGGGATATACATATGAAGTCTGTTTTATATATATCTGTTACATATATATGTCTGTTACATATATATATACACATATATGCTTTGAAGTCTGTTTTATCATTGCATTAGGAACAATCACATGATACCTTAAAGTCATGAAAATGTGCCATTTTGAAGAATATTCTCTGGGATGGTGGCCTGATTTTTGTTTTCCTTTCTGCTTTGGGGGATGTTGTATCAGGGAGGCCTGCACTCAGCATGGAGAGTGTCTTCTGGTCTCCTTGGTGTCCAGGTGTGACCCACTGTCTTGTTCTTACCAATGGAATGTGAGTGGAGATGATGTTTGCTACTTTTGAACCAGTGATAAGAATAGGGCTTTAGCTGTTTTATGTATACATTTTTTAATTGATTACTTTATACATTTGATAGATCATAATCATATTTAGACCCCCTAGCCTATCTGCACCTCCTTACCCTTCACCAGATCATGCATTCACACATATATGTTAAGACCTGTCAAGTCAGCTTTGTGTCCTCAGATGTCCCTCAGTGCGAGTGTATCTGTTGGAGCCTGGTCAGCCTATCTAGCACCACAACTTCCTTAAAGAAAATCAATTCTCCTTCACCTAGCACTGGTCAGAAGCTAACTTCCTCTGCTAAGGATGGGGCTTTCCCATTTCTCCAGGTTTTTGTCTGATTTCAGTTTACATGGAACTTGTGCATGCTGTCATCATTGCTGTAAGTTCATATAAGCGAGTTTACAGGAGTGTGGAAACTGTTTGCTTGCAGTCATCCATCGGTCCTGGCTCTGTCAATCTTTCCACCCCCTTTTCTGTAATGATTCCTGAGCCCTGTGTAGGTGAGGTTCAATATGGGAATACTGTCTAGGGACACACACTCTGCATCTCTTATTCTCTACACTTTAGTCAGTTGTGGCTTTCTGTGTTGATTGTCTTCTATTGCATGAAGAAACCTCTCTGGTGAGGGTTGAGATGCAGCTCTACCCCCTGTTGTACTATGTTCCATGAGCCTTAGATGTAGAGGTTCCATTGTAGATGTGTCACTTAAGGCTGGGGATCTGACAGACACTTGAGAATGGGAAGTTTTGACTCTTCTCCATCCATCCAAAACCCACAATGAACTCTGCAGCCATGGCAGGATGAAGGAGTCTGAGATGAAAGCTGACCGAAGGCGGGGTTACCATGTGACTCATGCTGAACTACAGTGTAAGAAGTCAGGGATCATTATGCTGCATTATGGAGGATTTGGGGTTGATCTGTTAGACTGGTTGGCATTAACCCAAGTCATGGACTCTCAGATTTTACAGTGCATCAGAATTACAGGGCAGCCTTGAGAAAGCTCTTTTTGCTGGATTTTTACTTTTGGAAATTTACCTTCTGTAGGTTGCCCTGATGTTGATTTAAAATTAGTTCAATTTGTCCTAGGCATGAAGCTCAGTGGTATGGAGCCTACCTAGCATGCAGTACGCCAACCATGGTTTCAGTGTCTAGCACAGAACACATACCCAACTTCTCCCTAATAGGGATTAGTCCTACTGCATTGGTGTCTATCCTACGATGCCATGGTCAGCACAGAAGTGCTGAAAAGAATACTGAAATTTATTAAGCTTGATTTTGGAGGGATGGTTGAACTGATATTGACATCTCTGCTTTCCTAAAACCCTACTCTTCATTTTGTTCCTCTTGCCCCCTAAAAGAGAAAACACTTGATTTGTGACCCTCCAAAAGCTTTTAGCCCAGGGTGACCTCCTATGCATCAGTAGCCATCCTGCTGAGCCCCTTGATGACAGCTTTCAAAAGCCACAGGATACTCTGCCTGTTCTGGAAGAGAGGGGCATGCAGTGTGTTCTTGTCTGACCTTAACAAGCTGTCTTGCCTTAATGTCATAGTGTGTGAACCGTTCAATTATGTTTTTCTCCTTTAGAGTAAATGGGTTTAGTTGAGATGAATTAATTACTTCACTTAGAAAAACTTGCTTGAGTTTTGGAAGGGGGTAGTGTAGGTGTTTCCAAATTGGACTTAGTCTTTTTAAGGTGCTTCACAGAAATTAAGCCTTGAAATTCTTCAGAGAAATTTGTGATTTTATAGCTCTTTGCATCCAAAGTGCTATTATTAAATTATATTTCTGGATCACTTCACTGACAGTTCTAATTCTTAAAATAGAGATCAGCTATATTCCTGGACACCGGCATCAAAAAGCTGACTTTGAATTTCCAGTTTCCAAATGGTTGGTTGATTTTAAGTACTATTTTTCTACTTTCTAAGTTCTCTTGATGTGACTTAGACAATATGGCTCATGTTCTTTCTCCAAATATCTTTGTTCTCTGTATCTGTTCATTATAAGTACCATTTTCATTTCCTTTTCCAGTGCTGGCTGGTGCCAGGGTCCCCTTCTCCTATTGGGGTGCTTCTCCTCCCAGTTCCATATCCTCCAATCTGTCCAGACAGATCGGAATAGGCTATCTATGACCTTGGCAATGCCCTCAAAAGACTTCATCCATATTCCTGGCTATGCTCTTCCTTAGGGAATGGTATAGAGAGGGAGACTTTTTCTTCCTGTTTCCATCTCACTCTCACATTCATTTAACAGTTATCCTATGCCAGCCTTTGGTGACTCATCTCTGAACATTTTAAGTTATTTGTTTATTTCCATATGTTTATCATAGTGTTTTTGATACGGATATTTTATGTTTTTCCTACTGCCTTTTATTTTGACAGATATGCTTTTCCTGCTCTCCCAGCACTTCCCCTCTGTACAATTTGAATGTATCCTGACAAAGTTCTAGCAATGCCATTGCTACATATGGATTGTCTTCGTTCAGCCCCAGGGATAGTAGGAGGATGTTACCTCTTTGGTTTCCCACTTTTCCTTTCTGAAGCTGATGGTTTCTCTTTCAATCTTCTTTCATTTTTTTATAATGCTTTTATTGATGTTTTGTGTATTTCAGACATCGTTTCTCAGTTCAATTTAGTGCTTAGTTTTCTATATATATAGTGGCACTCAACATTCACAAACTCCCCAATAGAACCATAAAGCCCTATGGAATCATGTCTTTTTTTTTTTTTTTTTTTTTTGAGACAGTGTCTCCCTAATAGCCCCTAGCTGGCCTAGAGCTCACTATGGTAGACCAAGTTGGCCTTGAAGTCACAGAGATCCACCTGCCTCTTCCTCCCAAGTTCAGGATTAAAGTGTGTGCTACCATTTCTGCCATCAGATATTATCTTTAAGGGCA
The DNA here is from genome assembly GCA_009823505.1 of Rhizomys pruinosus. Taxonomy (NCBI): domain Eukaryota; kingdom Metazoa; phylum Chordata; class Mammalia; order Rodentia; family Spalacidae; genus Rhizomys; species Rhizomys pruinosus. The sequence goes on from VZQC01009394.1 coordinate 302,796, forward strand.
TAATCCTAAATTCTCTCTCTTTCTCTCTGAATTTTAATAAAGGTTTTTGTTATGCACATTCATCATATATGATTACCTTTCTAACTTATCTTTCTCCTTCCACTGGCCTTCCCAGTCCACCTCCCCCATTTGCTGGTCCCCATCATCCTCCTAAATAGTCCTGTTCTTCCTTCTTTTTTTTTTTTTTTAGTAGGTCTCCAAGACCCATGAAACGGAAAGCCCCCAACCAGCCGTCCAGTCAGTGGGTCACTGAAATGCTTGTAGAACTGGAATAAATAGTCCTGTTTCTTGCTTTCATGTCATGAGTATTCCATTATCTTCTTTTGTTTTCTTCCCTCCCTTTAAATGTCTTCCTAGTGCTTCACAACCTTCTTTCTACTTTATTGTCTCATGTATATATGTTTTGAATAGCCATATGTGGGTCGATGGTAAATTTAAAAAATCCGAGAATCGGGCCAGGAGAAAGCAATGCCCATGCGATATTTATTTTTCTGAATCTGGCCTCATTTTATTTAACAAAATTGTATCTAGTTCAACTCATTTTCCCAGTTCAAAACTCAGGTTCCTGCAAATGGCTTGTTTGGCATTTCTTTAGTGTAAAACTCCCATTGTGCAGATGTACCAATTTTCTTTATCCATTAATTTATAGATGGGTTATCTATGTGGGATCCAAATTGTGTCTATTCTATTAGTGAAGCTATACAACAATGTGCAAGTATCTCTGTGTAGGATAGAGTCCTTTGGGTATGTGCCCCGGGAGTGGGCACAGCAGGGTCACATGGCAATTCCATATTTAATGCTGACCTAGCATTTTTCTTAGCCAGCTTCAAGGACTTCCCATCTTTCTCTCTTTCCTGGACCAGCATCTCCCTTTTGATTTGATTAGGTATTTCTCATAACTGCCTGAGAAAGTGCAATGGGTGAAGGTTTGAGATGCTGATGAGCTGACCTTGTCTTTATTCTCACAGATGTTTGATTTCTTGTTACTGGAAATAATCTCAGAATCATTCTAACAGTCTTATGAGGCTTTAATTCTCTCTCCTCTCTCTCTCACCTCTCATCGTCTCTCTCTCTCCTCTCTCCTCTCGTCTCTCTCCTCTTTTCCCATGTCACTCAATGTTTCAGTGAGAAGAGTCCATGCTGCTATTTGCTGTATGGTCTTTTGTTTGCTTTTTCTCTGTGAGCTGGACCTCTGGCTCTCGCTCCTTCACAGACCAGTTTTGTTGTCTTTTCCGCCATCCTCTGTCTGTGGTTCTGGTGATGGGCTCTCACTATTTTTCTTCTAATTCCTTTGTGTAGATTGTGATTTACTTTCTGCATCTTTACTCCTAACGTGATGATTTGGCTTGGTGTGAATTTTGTTTGGTTTTTGGTCAATTCATTGAAACACCTTATCTTTGTGGCATTTGTTATCTGGAAATTTATACTCTTTAGTTCTAGGAATTTTTCTTCTGGTGTTCTTTAGCATTTTCCTCAAATTCTTTTCTACTTTGTTTTTTGTGTACTTCCTAGAACTATGATAAGGTAGCACCAGTATCCTGAGAGTTTCTTCTTTTCACTTTCTTGAGTTCATCAACTATTTTCTTTCTACTTTTCTCCCTTTTAAGGGAAATCCTTAACATTATTTGTCAAAATATTCACTGAATGCAATTCGAGAATCTTCTTATCCTGTACTCAATGTTTTGAAAAGCATTAAAAAAAGAAAGGCATTTTTATAAGCAATCAGTAGCCTTTCATGAATCTAGTAAAATACTTAAATAATGCTCATGTCTGTTCTCTTTTGATTGTGTGGCTTACAACTTACATTTTTATTCTTGCTTTCTTTGATTTTCATCTTTCTCACTGGAGCTTTTCCTCAAATGCCTGTTGGTCTTGGTTCTTTTAAATGTGAATTTGAATTTAATGTGTTTTACTGTATGTATAAGTGCACCCACTATGCAATGCCTGTGATGGTCAGGGGCATCAGATCCTCTGGAACTGGAGTTACTGATGGTTGTGAAGACACCATATGGGTCCTGGAAACCAAACCTGGTCCTCTGCAATAATGGTCAGTGCTCTTAACTGGTGAGCCATCTTTCCAGCACTCCTTGCTCTTTATTTTTCAAGAATAAGACACTCAAAAAATTTTAATACTTTTGTTGATGAATTGTGTATTTCATTCATTATCTTTCAGTCCAATTTAGACACATTCCCCTCTTCCTGCCCCCACCCCAGTTCATGCCTTCTGCCATATATGTTTTGCATCTTTCTCTCAGTCTTTCCAAAGGGTTGTCCCTGCAGAGACTTGTTGCTTTGGGCAGAGTTTAACTGTATCATTCAGTTCTTTAACCCAGTATTATGTTGTTGTTTTTCCCTCCCCTTTGTATTGCTCCAACAAATGCCTATATAATCATCACATATGCATCAAAATTATGACCTCTGGGAATAAACTGTATCTTAATTCCAAAATATGTTTAGGAATTCACATTTCCCCCTTTAAATTTATATTACCCTAAAATATGAATACATACCTTCCACCCATATACAGTAGTTGCAGAGTCTGAAAATAAGTGGTAGGTGAATTGTAGAGTCCCTTAAGATATTTACATTATAACAGCACAGGTGCTTTCAGATAAAAAGAAATATAACAATAATTCTGTTCAGCTTGCCTTTCAACTGAGGATTTAGTGTTAGGATCCACAAATGAGGGAAATCATTCACCATTTGTTTTTCTGGGACTGCGTTACTTGATTTAGCATAATGGCTTTGAGTTCCATCCACTTACCTGCAAAGTTCATGATGTCACCTTTACCACTGAACAGTACTCCATTGTGTAGATGTACCACATCTTTGTCATCAACTCTTCTATTGAGGGGCATTTGGGCTTCTTCCAGCTCTTCGCTATTGTGAAGAGAGCTGCAATAAACATAGATGTGCATGTATCTATGTGGTAGGATGAGTCATGTGGGTATATACCCAGGAGTGGTATGACTGGGTTAGGTGGTAGACTCATTTTGAGTCTTTTAAGGGTTCTCCACACTGCTTTCCATAATGGTTGTACAAATTTACATTCCCACCAGCAGTGGATGAGTGTTCCCCTTTCCCCACAACCTCTCCAGCATTTGGTCTCTTTTGTGTTCTTGATCTTAGCCAGTCTTATTGGAGTGAGATGATATCTGAGAGTGGTTTTAATTTGCATTTCCTTAATTATTAATGATGTTGAACACTTTTTAAAGATGTTTCTCAGCCATCTTTCCTTCCTCACTGGTGAAGTCTCTGTTCAGCTCTTTACTCCATCTTTTGAGTAGGTGATTTGTTTTCTTCTTTGTTTTTTGAGTAGTCTATATGTTCTTAACATTAACCTCTGTTAGATGTATCACTGGTGAAGATTTCCTCCCACTCTCTGGGTTTTTTCTTCAGTTCCTTGATTGTTTCTTTCACTGTACAGAAGTGTTTAAGTTTGATGAGGTCCTATTTGTCAACTGTTGACCTTATTTCTTGCACAGCTGCTTTCTGATTTAGAAGGTCTTTTCCTACACCTGTGTCTTATAGGTTGTTGCCAACTTTTTCTTCTGTCACCTTCAGGATTTTGGGTTTCACATTAATATCTTTGATCATCTCAATTGATGTAGAAAAGGCCTTTGACAGGATCTAGCATCCTTTCATGTTTAAGGTTCTAGATGGAATTGGACTGAAGGGAACATTCCTAAACATGATCAAAGCCATATATAGCAAACCCACTCCTCTTAAACATAGTGCTTCAAATGCTTGCTAGGGCAATAAGACAAGAGAAGGAAATTAAAGGAGTTCTAATTGGAAAAGAGGAAGTTAAACTATCCCTTTCTGCACATGACATGATAGTTTACCTAAGGGATGCTAAAAAACTCCACCAGAAAACTTGTAGAAACAATTAAAAGTTTCAGTAAAGTGGCAGGATACAAAGCCTAGAAAAATCAGTAGCCTTTCTTTACACCAACAATAAACAAGTGGAGAAGGAATACAAAGAGACCTTTCCACTCACAATAACCTCAAAGAAATAAAATACCTGGGAACAAACCTAACCAAAGATACCAAAGGTCTCTACACCAAAAGTTTTAAATTCCTGAAGAAGGAGATTGAAAATGACATTAAAAGATGGAAAGACCTCCCATGTGTATGGGTTGGAAAAATTAATATAGTAAAAATGTCCATCTTACCCAAATTGCTATATAGTTTCAATGCAATCCCAATCAAAATTCCCATCCCATGAGTTTCTTCATGGACTTGGAAAAAAATCCTTAAATTCATATGGAAAAATAAAAGACCCCAAATAGCTAAAGCAACCCTGAGTGAAAAATGCAATATGGGGGGGGTTGCTTTACCAGACTTCAAGCTATATTATAGGGCCATAGTCATAAAGACAGCCTGGTACTGGTATAAAAACAGACCCATTGACAAATGTAACAAAATTGATGGTCCAAACTTGAGCTCATACAATTTCAGCCACCTCATATTTGATAAAGGGGCAAAAAAAGCCTCAGTGGAGGAAGGATAGCATCTTCAGCAAATGGTACTGGTAAAACTGGTTCACCATTTGTAGAAGAAAAAAATTAAACTCCTACCTCTCACCCTGGACAAAAATCAACACTCAAAAATTTAAAAAGATTGTAAATACTTAATGCTGACCATGATGACACAGAGAAACAAAAAATATATTATTTTGGGGAGAGCAAATTAGCTCAAAATCACTAGAGAAAGTTGAGCCTACACAGAAAGCTGAAAATACATATGACCTATGTCCAATGCTTTCTTATCATATTTTAGTAAAACGTCAATCAAGATGCTTGCACAAGTGCATGGAGACACAAACAATATGTCTGCACTTACTTTAAAAAATATTTTTATTAAAGTTCTGTGCATTTTGTACATCATCTCTCATTCCAATTTAGACTCATTTCCCTTTCCATGTCCCCCACCCCACCCAAGTTCATACATTCTGCCATACATGTATCTTTTCCTGAGTCTTTTTAAAACTTTTTCAAAGCGAAGGATTATTGGTTTTGGGGGAACTTCACTGTTTCAGTCTGTTCTTTTTTCTCAGTTCTTTCGTTGTTGTTCTCTCTAATTTGTATTGCTTCAACATATATATATATATATATATATATATATATATGTCACAACTATACTACCATTATATCCTCTGAAAATAAGCTGTATGTTATTTCCAAATCATATTTAAGGATTCACATTTTTCCCTTTTAATTTACTCTGAAATATCCTTATATATCCTCCACCCATATACAAAAATTACAATGTCTGAAAATAAGTGATAGGTTAATTCTAGAGCACATTAAGGGATTCACATTATAAGAACACAGTTGCTTTCAGATAAAGAGAAATATAACATTAACTTTGCTCAGTTTGCCTTACAACTAGGTACTTGGTGCTAACATCCACAAATGAGGGATACCATTCATCATTTGTTTTTCCGGGACTGTGTTACTCCACTTAGCATAATATCTTCTAGTTCCATCCATTTACCTGCAAAGTTCATGATGTCATCTTTCTCTACTGTTGCATAGAATTCCATTGTGTAGATGTACCACATTTTCTTTATCCATGTATCTGTTGAGGGGCACTTGGCTTGGTCCCAGCTCTTTGCTATTGTAAAGAGAGCTGCAATAAACATGGATGTGCATTCATCTCTGCAGTAGGATGAATGTTGTGGGTATATACTGCTTTCCATAGTGGTTGTACAACTTTGCATTCCCACCAGCAGTGGATGAGTGTTCCCCTTTCCCCATAACCTCGCCAGCATTTGGTATCATTTGTTTTCTTGATACAAGCCAATATTTTTTTTTTTTTTGTGTGTGTGTGACAGGGTCTCCCTATAGTTCCAGCTGGTGTGGAACTCACTCTGTAGACCAGCCTGGCCTTGAACTCACAGAGATCTGGCTGCCTCTGTCTGCAAGTGCTAGGATTAAAGGCATGTACCACCAAGCCTGGTTTAAAGACAGTTTTTATCTGCCATATGCGTGCTGGGAATTGAGCCCATGTCCTATGCAAGAACAGTCAGTGCTCTTAACCACTGAGCCATCTTTCCAGCCCCCTCCCCCAGCCAGTCTTATTGAAGTGAGATGATATCTTAAAGTGGTTTTAATTGACATTTCCTTAATTATTAGCGATGTTGAACACTTTTTAAGATATGATGGTCTACCCAAGGGATGTTAAAAACTCCACCAGAAAACTAGAAACAAGTGTTTCAGCAAAGTGGAAGGATACGAAATTAACCTAAAAATATCAGTAACCTTTCTTTACACTAACAACAAGCAAATGAAGAAGGAATATAAGGAGACCTTCCCACTCACAATAGCATCAAAAAAGAAAATAAAATACCTAGGAACAAACCTAACCAAAGATACCAAAGATCTCCATAATAAAAAATTTAAACCCCTGAAGAAGCAGATTGAAGATTAGAAGATAGAAAGACCTCCCATGTTCATGGATTAGAAAAATTAATATAGTAAAAATGTCCATTTTACCCAAACTAATATACAGATTCAATGAAATCTCAATTCAAATCCCCATGAGTTTCTTCACAGATTGGAAAAAAAAATCCTTAAATTCATATGGAAAAACAAAAGACCCCAAATAGCCAAAGCAACCCTGAGTAATATAGGGGGAATCACTATACCAGACTTCAAACTATATTACAGGGTTATAGTCATAAAACAGCTTGGTACTGGCACAAAAACAGACCTGTAGACCAATGGAACAAAAACTGCAGATTTAAACTTGAGCACATACATTTTCAGCCACCTCATATTTGACAAAGGGTCCAAGAAGACTCAGTGGAGGAAAGACAGCACCTTCAGCAAGTGGTGTTGGCAAAACTGGATCACCACTTCTAGAAGAATAAAATTAAACCCTTTCCTCTAGCCCTGTAAAAAAATCAACTCCAAATGGATCAAGGACCTCAACATGAAACCCGAAACTCTGAAGGTGATAGAAGAAAATATTGGTAGCAACCTATAAGACATAAGCATAGGAAAAGACTTTCTAAATCAGACAGCAGCTGCACAGGAAATAAAGTCAATAATTGACAAGTGGAACCTCATTAAACCCAAAAGCTTCTGTACAGGAGAAGAAACAATTAGTGAAGTGATAAGAAAACCCACAGAGTGAGAGGAAACCTTCACCATTGATACATTTGACAGAGCATTAACTTCCGGAATATATAAACTACTCAAAAAACAAAGAAGTAAGAAAACAAATGACTCACTCAAAAGATGGAGTAGTAAAGAGCTGAACAGAGACTTCACAAGTGAGGAAATAAAGATGGCTGAGAAACACGTTAAAAAGTGCTCTGCACTTCTAATACCATACATAGAAGTAGAGACAAATAAACAGAATTTATAAAAATTTTCCCTCACTGTAGAGCATTACACAGTAGTAGAAAGGAATGAACAACATGTATTAATTTCATAAATACTATGTTGAATAAGGAAGTATTGAAACAAAATAATACAAAAAATTGTTTATGGATGAAAGTAGAGGAGATCCATTAAATTGTAGTATTGTCATATATTACTGAAACAACAAAATAAAATATATTCCAAATGCTTTTAAATTTTAGGTCAATCTCTCAAGCATATTGTTAAGACAAAATATGTCTGTACCAATATATTAGACATGTATATGTGTATTATATACATGTATTAGATATGGTTCAAAGTATAGAACAGTAGTAGTCTTTGAGGATTAGGGGGAGGTATCATTGGGGAAACCCCCAAGGGCCAAATTTCTGGGTTTCTCTGTTTTATTTATTGGCTTGAGTCACAGTTACAAAATACTTGTGTGATTTTTCATTAAGTACATTTCATTTTGTTTTAGTGACTATTTTATGGGTATCATATTTTGCAATAAAAATACTTCTTATAAAAGAATGAGGGCTGGACAGATCGCTTAGCAATTAAGGACACTTGCTGATCTAGAGGTCCAGAGTTTAGTTTCCAGCATGCACATCTGCGGACTCACAACCACTGGTAAGTACAGTTCCAGTTATCTAATGCCCGCCAAGACACAGACACAGATACACAGACACAGACACACACAGACACACATACACACACACAAATAATGAAGGAATAACTGAGAAATATTGATGCAAATTCTATATGCATTATTCAAGCTATCAGATTGTAGGTTTCACTGAATATCTTTTTATTTTATTTTATTTATTTCTGTATGTGTATGAATATACTGTCTGCATGCAAGTTTGTGCACCTGTGTCGTGCAATGCCGCGGAGGTCAGAAGAGGGTGTCGGATTCCCCTGGAACTGGAGTTCTCCTGGAATTGGAGTTTCAGACGGTTCTCGGCCGCCATGTAGGTGCTGGGGATCGAACCCGGGTCCTCTGTAAGAGCGGTCTGCGCTCTTAACCGCTAGGCCATCTCTCCAGCCCCCTCACTGAATATCTTATGAGCAGGCATCTAGAACTTTTTAAGGAAACTTCTACTTGGCAATGCCTAATTTTTTTTTTCTATATACATATTAGTTCTAGGGAAGAATTTACCACCTAGTCACTGAAGTAGTATTTGCTTGTGTGCCAACATTCCTAAAGCAGAATGCAGACATGAGCTGTGAGGCTTGTCACCCACTCTACCAATTTAGATCTAATCTCCCTGTTGGTAAGATGTCTCACCCACCTGAACACTATGTGTTTAGAATGTCCATGATTCAGTTTTTTACTAAACAAGCCCTATTAGCAGACAGGGAAGATATGTAGAGATATAATTTCTTACATGTATTTTCAAACAACTATATTGTTGTCTGCCATTGCTTCTATTGGCCTTTTGGGAGGATGGGACCATTTCTCAATTTTTTTTTCTGCTGTTCAGCAATATGAAGCACCCTGTGTGTATTCTTCCCGTGTGCATTTGACATTCTCTTCCTTAGGTCATTATGTCTGCCTTGTGGAGACAGTCCCCCAAGGCCTGCTGTGGAATTTTGGGGTCCGACCGTGAACAAGGGGGTGAGAGGTGCAGAGTCAAGACACAGACCCTGGGAGTCGGGTGAACTCAGACAGAGGGCGGGCTGTCACGGACTAGTTTATTTGGGGCAGGGTTAGGGGTTATGTACTGTTCTTATTCCTGCTCTCCTCTTAGTGGAGTGTCGTGTTGGCTTGTGATTGGCCCAGGTCTGCAACGCAGCTGCTTGTATGGTCTCGCCTGCCTAGGGCAGGTTAGGTTGATGAGGGAGAAGCTCTGCACATGCGTAATTCTCAGCATACTGGCTACTACGGCCTTGGATTTAATTGTTCATCTTATCGCCTCCTCTCAAGTTCACATTATTGAAACCCTAATGCAGTACTTCAGAGTATGACCTTATTTGGAACTAGAATCTTTACAAAGGTACAAAAAGAAGTTGTCAGGGTGGGCCCTGAACCAATGTGACTGGTGTCCTAAAAATAGAAATGAAAGAACTATGATTTGAGGAGCCCGAGGAAGAAATGTTCCTCTACAAATTGAGGAAAGAGAAGCCCTAAGGAGACAAATTAATGACCCTTGGTTTGGGCTTCCATTCTCCATGATTATGAGAGAGGAAATTTCCATTGTTAAAGCCATTCAGTTTGTAGTGTTTTGCTAATGACATCCCTAGCAAACCAATATAATAACCCAAGTCACTTTTCATAATTATAGCAATAATATGAGAAGGAACAGAAAAATAGAAAGTAAGTTGCACAAAGATAGGCTGGTTATTTTACATACATTATTTACATAGATGTCTGTCTATAAATGATAAGTGTTCTATAAAGGTTCAACTGAGCACCTGAATTGTGATGTGCTTGATCCAAATCTAGGTTCTTAATCATCACACTATCCCTCCTTCAGCTTCAGTTTCCTCATCTTTAGAGAATGATAAAATGTATTTTGTCAATGGACTTGGATAGAGCAAAACTTCATTCACTTTCAGTTTATGTATATGTAATTGTTATATATAATTTGTATGTATATACACATATCTATATATGTCTATCTATCTATATATATAGATATAGATACATAGTCTAGTATAGGAGAGAAAGAAAATGAACTGGTATTGGCTGTCTTAACTATATATTTTTTCATTTTCCAGATGGAGTCTCATGTAGTTCAGGCTGGCCTCAAATTCACTAGGATGACCTTGAACTTCTGATTCTCCTGCCTCTAACTCCCCAGTGTTGGTCTTATTGGCACGTGGCACCATATATTGTTTCTCAATATATTTTTCTTATATATTTTGATTCTCAAAGTAAGATTATATGGTTATTACCCTTTTAGAGAACTCAGGCTAATAGAATAATATTCCTTAGATTATAACATTCAGATTGTGAGAGGAATAGAGCTAAAATGAAGAGTTGGGCACCGCCTTCATCACACTTAGTTACATAATTAACAAGAAGAGAACCAATGCACCTGGGCAGAAAGTGAACCAGATCCAAGGTCTCTGTGACCCGTCATTGCCTCTGAAAACATGGCTAGCATCACTGTTACATCACTGTGTGATGGCTCCATTGAGTGGTCAAGCTTCAAGCTTAGGTATTTTGATCCTCATATGTGTAATAGCAGCGTCAGCATCACTTGGGATCAAGAGGGTTGCTTCTCCATCAGATTTCTTGAATCAGAATGAGCATTTTAAAGAAGAGTTCCCAGGTAACTCTGATATGCAGTAAAGCTTGAGAAACATACAAGGTAACATACGAAGTCGATGGAAGCTGAACTAGCATCAGCAGAACCCTGTTCTGCCAGGGACATTTCTTCAGGCCCTGTCTTCAGTAGATGTTTTCCTGGCATTTCTCCTTCTTTGACCCAATTCCTTCAGATTACTATGATATGTATTGTTCTTTTACTCAACACTTGTTATGAGAATAGTCTCTGTACTGGCCTTTCTGGTCACACAGGCTCACTATCACTGTCGTGTGAGATATTTCTGTAAATGTTGTTGAGACTCCTGGGCTATTTTGGATTTCTGTTTTCATTCGCTTATTTCAAGTACATGAAAAATTCCTTCTCAAACTCAACTGTTCCTCATTTGTGGGACTCCCATGGAAGGATAGCTGAAGATTTCTGTTATGTGGAACTTTACAAATGATTCTTTACACAATGTCTTGCATCTTGGTATCTTTAAGTTCTTTAATATATTTTATCTAGCTTGGGATATGGCATATGGCATATGAGCCAAAAATATTTCCTTTTCATGTGTGTGTGTGTGTGTGTGTGTGTGTGTGTGTGTGTGTGTTGTTGAGACAGGGTCTCCTTGTAGGCCCAGCTAGTGTGGAACTGGCTATGTAGACCAGGCTGGCCTCCATCTCACAGAGATCTGCCTGCCTCTGCCTCCTAAGCACTGGGAGTAAAGGTATGCTTCACCCCACCTGGCTAAGAATGCTTATTGACTGATTTATTGCAGCAAATAAATGGCCATTTCTATAACTATATTTACTGGGCTTTGGGAAGGGATGTTGTTTGGTTCAGCATTTACATCCTGGTGAATGTTTTCTGATTGTGTGACACTAAGGGGAGAGACTTCAAGTATTCACATACATAATCTTCTCTGAGCATCCCCAAAATATCCTAAGTGCCAGGAGTATCAAGGGCCACATGCCATTACATCCTCTTGGTTTAGGACAGGTAGTTTGTGTGGAATAGGTGGTAATAAGGAGAATATATTGTATGAATCCTGTCTTCTGTCCATCATTAGCTTGGTTCTGAGAGACAAAAAAGGCAACAAAAATCAACTGTATTTATTATGTGTTTTTATTTGGATTTGTTGCCTGGGGAGGTTGTGTGCACTCAAAGTAAATTTTGAATCCTCTGATGTCTAAAAGCCATCTCATTACTTTTTTGGTCTGAAGAATAAATGAAGCGATGCTCTCTGGGTTAGGAAGAAAATGATAAAAATTCTTCAGGGATGGAGAAAACACATCTTATTTAATAAAGAAACTGTTTCCAGTGCCACCTTCAATAGCTACAGTTTATTAGTGGGATTAAAAACACATACCCAAGTTTCCCTGCATATATCATTCCCATGTATGTAGTTTCTGTGCCTTCTGTGTAATGTGGTTAGAAGTTCTGCAGGTAAGGAGCTGAGACTCACAGCACAAAGCTAAAGATTTATGAGGCTTTGGAGTCCTTTGAACAAAGGATGGGGTGTTTGTGGAAGATCTTAGGATTTTACTTTTATGCTCTTCTCCAAAGCTTGTTTTAGGAAATTACATCTTGAAAATTCAGCCCAAACACCAAAGCAAAATCCATTCTCCTTGAAACTGTGTAATGAAACCGGGCACGGTTTTCATCAAAAGAAAAACAGCAGAGGTGGGAACATAGAGAGGAGGTTGGGTTTAGACAGAAATAGGTCCATTTAAAGGCAGCCTGGTTCTAGTGTTTCAGTGGGGATATTTGATGCACTGATCCTGGCATTTAAACAGGATTCTAAGCCTCTTACCTCTGTGAGCCCACAGCACGGCCATCATCACGCCTTCTTTTTGATCCTTTTCAGGACCTCTTATTGCCCAGTACTTTGTTTTCCCAACCATCTCTTTCTTTTCTGATTTCTAACCTCATCTCCTCCTCTCTCACTCCTTGCCCGACTCCCTCCTTTCCCACTATCACATAGCTTGGGCTTACTCAGATTTTCAAATGAGAGAATCAATTTTATCATTTCTGCAAAACTTATCCAGATTTCTTTCCAAGCTAAAATTGCACCTTTCTGCCTGCCTGAGAATGTAGCTCCTCAGAGGAAAACTCTGACATTTGCCTGTAGGAGAATTATGAAACTTTATAAACTTGCCATTGGCAAAGTTTGCTGTTTCTGCTGAGCCTAAACATTTGTATTTTTTTTTCTGTAAGTCCAGTGTTCATATTCTTCTAGCAAAAAAAAAATACTTCACAGTTTTTGTTCATGGATGTGCTAAAAATTTAAACAGCAAAAGTTTCAGAACCACCATTTCAAATGTCCTTTAACCTTTTACTCTGATATATATGGCAGTGGACAGAAAAGGCTCCTTTATAAATCCTTACTGATCTTCCACTCAGGTTTTTAATTTATATCTTAAACTTTCTTATATTGGTGAACTAATCGTTTGGATGAATGATTCAAGTTATTTTCTTGCATTACCTTCCTTTTTAGCATAGAGTCTGTTTTCTTTTTCCATTCTTTCCTTAAAAATGTATATTTTAGGATTGTGAAAAATGTCTTTCACTGATCTAACAAAGTGATATGTAGTCAAAGTTCAGTCATGCCTCTGGAGGCTTGTTTTAACCCTGGTCTTTGTGATAGTCTAAGGAATTATTGGCATACTCCGCAAGAGGTCAAGCCTTGGACTATTACTGGCTGTAAAAGGTGTCACAGGCCTTCCAAATGCCTCCATCCCCAGCCAGACTTATCACAGATGAAAACAATCCATTCACTACAGATTTTATTAGAAGTTTTGGGCTACCCTTATATTTAAACAGAATAGCCTACTTTGATACTCCAAACAAGCATTTCTCTGCCTAACCTTTCATTCATCCCTATTCGAAGCAAATTTACAATGCAAACACAATTGGAAGTGGACCATTATCTTAATCACTACCATTTACTGAGATGACTGTATGCAAGACTATTTTGAAACCACTCTTTAATTGTCATAGCAGTGCTTTGCCTTAGCTATGGTTATCCACCATCATTCGGATCCGTAACCTGAAGTCTGGAGTGGGTAACTAGCTTGCTCTGAGTTATATATTGAAACAGCACAATTGGGATCCAAATATAGGCCTTTTGGTGCCAGTAGAAGTACTTACAAATAGTGACTTAATTTTCTTTATAGCACAGTAAACTTCCTTTACAGATATTTATGAAACACAGCTTTGTAGGGATTCTGAATAGGGAAGAAGGCAAAACACGAGACAACTGCAATTTCAAAGGGAAGGGTGGGGCGTAATCAAGGAAGAAAGATCCAGCAAGGGAAGATTTTCTAGTCAACATGGCTCCTCGGACTAACTCTGAGTAAAAGGGTAAGGGTTGTCTTTTATTAAGAAAAATCACCAGCCTAATGTCTTGGTGCATGCCTTTAATCCTAGCACTCAGGAGGCAGAGGCAGAGGCAGATGGATCTCTGTGGGATAGAGACCCAGCTTGGTCTACATAGTGAGTTCCAGGCAAGCTGGGGCTATAGGGAGATCATCTTAAAAAATCAAAACAAAACAAAATAACATAACAACAACAAAATGAAACAAATAATCTTAAAGAAAAAGAATCACTAGGTCTCGTTCAGGCAATCTGACTTATGTGGGTGCAGCTTCCCCCACTGTGTCTAGAAGTCACAGTGTCAGGCTTCCTGATCTGGCTCTTTCTGGTCCATCTTCCCTGAGCCTTGGGTATAGGGATTGTGTTACAAACATATCAAATGGGGTTGGGCAGCCCATTGTCATTTATTCTCTGCATTTTGGCCATTTGGGGATCTCTGTAATAGTGTGCATCTGTTGCTAAAAGAAGCGTCATCAACTATCCATGTGACTAGGCAAATACCCAGAAACCACAAAACTGTAGAAATGATTGTGTGTGCTCCTATCTCTCTCATGTTCCCCTTTCTAGCATCTTCCAGCTATATATATGTCCTTCTTTCTAGATAAACTAGAGAAGTCAAAGCTATAGTTGTGTTAAGGACTTGTCAATTTTGACCACTCTGTGCCTGAATGGACTGGCCAAGACAGAAGAGAGAAAGAACAGCATGTGAGCTGATCTTCAGATTGATCTATCGTGACTACAGGGAAACGAGACTCTGTGATTTAAAATTTATTTCTATTTGAAGGTATCTTTATTGTAAACATTTGTCAGATTCTATTTTTTTGTATTAAAATTCAGCCATGGATGTATATGAATTGAAATAAATGGATATAATTTTTCTCTCATGGAAAAAATCACTGATTTACACTTCATTTGTAATGAAAATTTTCCAAGAAGTTTTGTATTTTGTATTTCTGCCTGCCTAGGGTGAAATGCAGAGGTAGTTCTATTTGCCTTCCCTTCTTGTGGGTGAAGTCAGCCCATCTCATCCTTGGCTTTTTGTTTCCAGCATTTCCCTTGCAGTTCTTCTCTGTACTTCCTGCCCCACATTCAACATTTGCAGGTTTCCTATCTCTGAGCTGCAGTGCTCTCATTAAAACTACTATTTGACATTGCCATTCTCTGCTGATATTCTTGGAAGCTCTTTGAGCAGTGTTTGTACAGCCGTAGCCTGTGTTTTCCAATCAGGAGAGGCTAGGGAATATCCTAACGAGCCTTCCGCATAAATCTAGAGAACATGTCCAGGTGAAGACTGTGGAGTTTGAATTTCTGTTTTCACTTTTTGACACAAGCCCATTAGCCAGGCAAATGTGTCAATTTGGGTGCCATCAATGTCAGCAATACACTCGCCTGGCTCTTTGGATTTTATTCTCAAGTATTTTGCTAGAGGCAATTAAGGCAGAGCTTTGTTTTAGAGACTCTGGAGGGTTCTGGCCAAAAATGTACAGGATGAGAGTTCCAGGCAGAGTTCCCAACTAAATTTATTTCTCATGAAAAATAACAACTAGGCATATTAGAACACTCCAGAGACGAGGGCCTGGGTGTAGAACCACTGAAGGAATCAAGGCTTTCAGATCTCCTCAACTAGGCCTACCAGCAGAACCAAGCACTAAGAAAGGGAGGGAGTAGAATGCCTGGCAGACACTGAGGCAGGAAAGACTTCAGCAGTACCTCCTGTGGTTTTGGAGGGCCAACTTTAGACCCAACCAAGAAACTCAGGAAAGAAAGCAAAATACTAGCATTGTTTTGTAAAACTGGATTGGATGAGATGGCTTGGATGTAAGGCTAGAACTATCTTCTTTTTTTAAAAATTTTAAATTTTATTTATTTTCGTATGTGTATGAATGTATTGTCTGCATGTAGGTTTATGCACTCATGTCATGCAATACCACTGAGGTCAGAAGAGGTTTCCCTGGAACTGGAGTTAAAGATGGTTCTCAGCCACCATGTGGGTGCTGGGGATCGAACCTGGGTCCTGTGCAAGAGCAGTCAGCGCTCTTAACCGCTAGGCCATCTCTCCAGCCCCTAGAACTATCTTCTTATCCCTGACCGGAATCAGATTTACAAAACTGTCATGGGGAGTACTGGGTGACCACAGGCTTCCTTCATGGAGTAGGAACTTGTCACTGCAAAATTGCCACATGGAGGAACAGAGAGGCTGGAGGATGGCCAAGCTGAGCATGCCCAATGGCTTCTCCAAGCTCATGAATATCAGATGAATTTCTCTTTTCAGAGGGAAATAATGGAGAAAAAAGTAAGGAATGTTTTTCTGGCAGATAATCCTCCTGAGGGAGACACAAGGCAGGTAGTGATGTCAGCTGCCAGGTTTGCTGAGCTACCATCACACTGTAAAACTTCACTGTGAAGCCAAGTGACTGGTGTGGTATAACCCATAGTGCTCTTCACAGCTTTCAACATGCTGATATGTCTGTAGCCATCCACTCTTCCCTTGTCCACTCCCTACACAAAGCTGTGGTCAGGTATAATGAGCTACCTGTACTAGGACTTCCTTCTTCTGCTTCTTTGTAACTAAATGCTCTTCCTGTCCTCCCTTCCTGAGAGTGCTTCCTACCAGACTTCCTTTCTCACTGATTACTGACAGCAGTGCAGTGCTGTTCTAAACTATCCTTGATTCAGAAAACCATTAACTTGCATTCCATAATGCTTTGAACTTCGCACAGTTTCCATGGAGAACACTGCTGCTAGCCTATGTGGTTCTACTTCTCCAGGTCCTCCTCATTTATTAGTAGAACCCACTTAGCCACAACCAAAATACTTCTCTCCAGGTAGGAATAATTGACTCATTTCAGATAAGTGAAACATGGAAATTTCTGTATAGAGCTTATGGGGAAGCTTTTTTTTAATTTAATTTTTATTGATGCTTTGTGCATTTCGTACATCATTTTCCAATTCAGATCAGGCATATTTCCCTTTCCCTTCCCCCCCCACCCCCACCCCATCCCAGATCATGTATTCTGCCATAACTGTCCTGCATCTTTCTCTCAGTTTTTTTTTCCATTTTTTAGCTATAAGTGATAATCCATGAGTACAAGCATCCTTTGTGCAAAACCAATCTGCAGGCTGTTGTGCCCAAACCCCCACAGCCCCACCATCCAGTGGGGGGAGACAGGTTTTTTGTTCAATCAAGTTGATCAAATGAGTGTCCAGACTACATCGCTGTAGTTTCACCATTCACCCCAATCGCAGCCTTTACATTCTACCACTCCCCCTCTTCTGCAGATTGTTCCCTAGGCTTAGAAAAGGGGCACAGGTGGATGAGAAGTAAAGCAGTCCACTCTCTCTGGAGCTGTTGACTTGGACTCTGGTCAATTCTGGCTGTTTCCTTTCATGGGCTGACAGTTTGTCCCGGAGTAACCTTTCGATTCTACAAATGAAGCACAAGCAATTAGATATATAGGTATTTAAGCAGCACTAATAGTTATGGTAGGTTACTTTGGCATAGACACATATGTTTGGATGATATGTTAATCCATGAATTACATTTTTCCCCCCTGTTAGATATGACAGGGTCTTACTGTGGCTTATAACATCTCCTAACCTGTAGAGGATGTAAGCTTGTGGCATCAGCCATGGGTTATTCCTCCAAGGAGAGAGCCAATAGCCAATTAGATTTGGGATATACAGGCACATGGCTGCCTCTGCTGCACAGTATTTCCAGGCAGGTGAGGTGTAGCTGGTGCTGACGGTGGAGTCTTGCTTGACTCAGGGAGACCCGTATTTGCTTTATTGGTTTAGTGGCCTTTGGTAACACTCTCTGGCATTCCAGAGGCCATCTGTACACTTGCATGTGCGGTCTCAATACATCCCTCCCATGTTAACATCAGGTCTTTGGCAGCAGGGTCTTATCGCCTCTCCTCCTGCAGGTATCCCAACTTAGTGGCAAGGAGCCCTTACCTTTTGTGGGGCCTTGGATCCCCTGGCCAACATCCCCCTGGTAGAACAATCCATTGCTGATGTCAGAGCTCCTGCATTAATATACTTTGCCTAAGTGCATAGCCCAAGGACTTTATTATTATATTTGGTTCTGAACAGAGTATAATCCTTTTCTCAGTTCTTATGTCTATTAGTCAATTAAAGAAGGCATTTTTACCGGTTTTATAAGAGATTACCTCTATAATAGTTGTCTCCAATTTACAGTTGGAGAACGACCTCATCATCGTCATATTTCTCCTTGTTCTATGGGGGGGGAAGGCAAGAAAGTCTCTCATATCAAAACCTTTGTGGCACCTAGAAGGTATAAGTTTCATTAGGACTCATTATAAGTAGTTGTTACATGTAGGATCCACAGAAGGGTTCGATGTTTATGGCAATCTGAGGCTTTTCTTCCTTTCAATGTTCAAACGGGTCAACCTTTCAGTTGCCACTTTTTGGTACATCCTACTCAATGCAAAGCTATATCTTTTCTTTCTCAGCCATTAAGTTGGTGACATTTTGTCCTGTTGGAACAAACAAATCTTTTCCCGTGGTTAGTTTTAAGATTTGAATTGTAAGGTTTTTGACGAAAAGGTTTCATGTCTGTCTGTACCCCCCCTTTTTTTTAACCCATGAGTCTCCAGAAGACAGTTGTATTATACATAACTATACGGTGGAATCAAGGCACAGATTTCATCAAATTCACCCATGTTGTTTTGGGTGACTATATATGATTAACTTGGGAAGCAAACTTAATTTTTATGTGAAATCATCTTAAAGAGAATGCTACAAGGTGATACTGTACAACAGAGAAATTATAGAGAACATTTGTATGTGCCAATCCCAAAGTTATTGCTCTACAGATTTTGTGTAAAACAAATGTGGACAACAGCGAATTATATCTACATTTAACTCAGATGCATTACCGTTTTTATCAGAGTCTGTAAACCAATGTTGTTTAATATACACATATTTACTTTTACTAAGTCCTAAAACACCATGTATCCTGTAGACAGTGTCTAGGCGAAACTGGGTACTTGCTGAACTCATGTCAATTAAATATGCCTTAATCGAATATACACCCGTGTCCCTCTCCCACCCATCCCCCCTTCCCAATTCACCATTTCAGTCCATTTTCTGATGCAGTCTTTCTGTTGTTGTTCTTTTACTATGCATCCCTCTCCATGAGAAATATTTGTATCTGGGTTGTTGGTACTAGCATCCACATATGAGGGACACCATTTGTCGTTTGTTTTTCTGGGACTGTGTTACTTCACTTAACATAATGTCTTCCAGCTCCATCCATTTACCTGCAAAGTTCATGATGTTGTCCCTCTTTACCGCTGCATAGAACTCCATTGTATATATGTACCACATTTTCTCTATCCACTTGTCAGTTGAGGGGCACCTGGGCTGGTTCCAGCTTTTTGCTATTGTGAACAGAGCTGCAATAAACATAGCTGTGCATGTATAATTTCAGCCACCTCATATTTGACAAGGGGGCCAAGAAGACACAATGGAGGAAAGACAGCATCTTCAGCAAGTGGTGTTGGCAAAACTGGATCACCACTTGTAGAAGAATGAAATTAAACCCCTACCTCTCACCTTGTACAAAGGTCAACTCCAGATGGACCAAAGACCTCAACGCGAAACCCCAAACTCTGGAGGTGATAGAAGAGAAGTTTGGCAGCAGACTGCAAGACATAGGTGTAGGAAAAGACTTCCTAAATCAGACAGCAGCTGCACAAGAAATAAGATCGACAATTGACAAATGGGACCTCATTAAACTCAAAAGCTTCTGTACATCAAAGGAAGCAATAAAGGAAATGAGGAGAAGACCCACAGAGTGGGAGGAAAACTTCACAGCAGATACATCTGACAAAGCATTAATTTCCAGAGTATACAAGCTACTCAAAAAACAAAGAAGAAAGAAAAGAAATGAATCACTCAAAATATGGAGCAAAGATCTGAATAGAGACTTCACAGAGGAGGAATTAGAGATGGCTGAGAAACATCTTAAGAACTGTTCAACATCTCTGATAATTAAGGAAATGCAAATTAAAACCACTTTGAGATATCACCTTACTCCAATAAGACTGGCTAGGATCATGGGGAAGCTTTTTTAAAACAGGGCAATCTGGTCGGTGTGCTTCTTTTTTGCCTTTACTCCCCCTTCTTTTCATGGATTGTGAGCATGATGAATGGTCCCAGTTATGCCATATTGTGACCATAAGGATGAAAGTCATAACCAAAGAGTGACAGAGTCAACAGTGAAAAGTCCCTGGTTCCTGATACCATGATCAAACCACAGAACTTGTCCTGCGTTAATTTATCCCAAGTACCTTGTTATATGACACAATTAAATTTGTTTCTCTTAGAACCAACATTCACTAGGGGGTTCTGCTACTTGTGGTCCAATGCATTTCTGACTAATCCCTGGGTTTTACTTGCCGTGTTTTAATTTTTGTTCTCTGTCTTCTTAACTGGTCGTAATTTGAGATGAGATCATGTATTGTTCATTTGTTTTCTCAGCACCAGATATGTTCCCAGAATGCTCAAAGCATCTTGTTTAAATCTCAGAGGTTTGTGATGTTGCTGCAGAAGCCAATTTTCTCTCTGTTGATGATCATTACTGCAATTATTAATAATATTATATTTCTGTCCATAAAATGCACAAGTGATAATTTACTAGCAGTGCAATAAGACATGAATATGAAGACATAAGATTGATTTTTTTGTGTAATCTGTGCTATGAACTTCATAATATAATATGAAACCTGTCACTGTTGAATTTAAGAAGGTACAAATATTGGCAGAAATATCAATAAATCAGAGAAAGACAAGATTGGGCTTTTATCCCAGAAATATTGTTTTCTGTTTTGAATTCAATGAATTTGGACATTTATGGGGAACTTTGAATTAATTCATTGTTTAACTTTGTTATAGGGTATTGATCAAAAGACATTGCTCCACATTCCCCCAATCAGAAAATGAATAAACTTCTGTGTTTCATGGTTTGTTTTGAACACATGCATGATATAAAATTTTAGGCCACTTTTTAATTTACTTTTTGTTCTAGTTTGTCTGCAGTTGCTGTGACAAAACACACTGACCACTACCAACTTGGGGAGGAAAGGGTTTATTCAGCTCATATCTCCTGGGTCACAGTTCATCACTCAGGGAGCCCATGGTAGGAACTCACGGCAGGAACCTGGAGGCAGAAGCTGAAGCACAGACCATGGAGGAATGCTTCTCACTGGCTTGCTCCCTTGGCTCATGCCCAGCCTGCTTTCTTATACCATATACAACAAGCTGCCCAGGGGTGGAACCACCCATAATGGGCTGGGCCCTCCTATATTACTCAATAATCAAGACAATACTCCACAGACATGGCCACAGGCCAGTCCAATGGAGCGAATTCCCCAATTGAGGCTCCCTCAACCCAGGTGTGTCAAGTTGACACTAAAGCTATCTAGCACACTTTTCTTTGGTTGTATGCACCAAATGTGGGTATACTTCTTTTAGGACAAAGTTTTTTTGCTTAGTTATAGCAAACACAGCCTCAGGATTTCTTTTTTTATATATATATTTTGTACAAGATTATCAAATCTAGACCTGTGTCCCCCACCCTATCCCCGCACCCCACCAGAGCTCATGTATTCTGCCAAACATGCTTTTCATCTCTTTCTCAGTCCTTCTCAAAATTCTCCATGTGGAAGTTGACTGTTTTGAGCAGAAGTTCACTGTTTCAATCAGTTCTTTGATTCAGTCCTTTCTGTTGTTGTTTCCAATATGCATCACTCCCAACTACTTGGACAAAAGCTCAAGGGGCCGTGCACAAGAAATACTTACAACAAGGTAATTGGCACTAGCATCCACAGATGAGGGAAACCATTCGTCGTTTGTTTTTCTGGGACTGTGTTACTTCACTCAGCATGATGTCTTCTAGCTCCAGCCGTTTTCCTGTGCTCCAGGTGGTCTTGGGAGATCTCTAGCCTCAGGATTTCTTACATATGAGACCTTAACACACTGGGCACTAGCGACAACATGGTCAGGTGGTAAATGTTTGGTGGGATGGTGTGAAAAGCCATTTTACTATGCAGGTGATTTCTGCCTTTTAATTCACTTTTGGGGGGTCTTTTTTGAGACAGGGTCTCCCTTTAGTCCCATCTGGCCTGAAACTCACTATGTAGACCAGGATGGCCTTGAACTTACAGAAATCTGCCTGCCTCTGCCTCCCGAGTGCTGGGATTAAAGGCGTGCACCACCACACCTTTTAATTCACTTTTATGAATTTGGAGCCACCAGGACTCAAGTAGCTGGTCTGCACAGGAAGTGCCTGAGTTGAGGGAGTTCAGATAAAAGGTACTGCTACAGCATCATGCAGGCATGTTCAGTGTTAATACTCAGTGATGAGGGAAATGGAAAGACTTGTATGTAGTGATAGAAGCCCCAGTGTTAGAGACTGGGGTCTCAATGAATATCAGAGCTCACATGGGCAAGGAATAATGAGAGGCACACAAGTTAAAACAATGTAGGGGCAGTTACATTGGTCCCTGAGTGATAATGAATTGCAAGGAAATATAAGTTTATAGTCCATACCCTTTTTGGACTTTGTATAGGAAGGGCACATAATTAGCCTTACAGTTCTTAGTAAAGAATAACAGTCATTCATGTTTTTTTTTTTTTTTTTTTTTTTTTTTTTTTTTTTTTNGTTTTTTTTTTTTTTTTTTTTGTCTTTTTGAAATAGGGTCTCCCTGTAGCCCCAGCTGTCCTGGAACACATAGGTTGTTATTCTTAATACAGCTTCAGTTATATTTTTGGAACTCCTGTTAAAAGTAGTTTGGGGGTGCTGGGGAGATGTCTCAGTTGATAAAGTGTTTGCTATATAAGCATGTGGAACTGAGTGTGGATCCCCAACACCCAGGGAAAAGCTGGGCATTTTGGTGCATATCTGTAACCACAGCACTGGTAGGGTGGGGACAGGAGGATCCTTCAAGCTCACTGGCCAACAAGTCTAGGAAAATAGATGAGCTGTAAGTTCAATGATGGACCCTGTCTCCAAAAATAAAGTGGAGATCAAAGAAGACAGTGTCGAAGTCTGACCTCTGCACACTCGCACGCAGGTGCGTATGCACACACCCACACATCCACAGTATTCTATCCATTCTTTGTACTTTCTTTGTATTTTATATAGTTGCTTGGAGAAGTGTTTACTTCCTAAGTTACACCAAGATGTACAGGGTGGCAAAGTCAGGTGAGGAGGCCATGTTACATAGTTTCTCAATGAAGCCATATTTTCTGTGAAAGAGCATGTGCATATATATGATATTAAATATACTATATGTGGAGGGAAGAAACCCAAGGAGACAAAGTTCCCACTACAAGCATGGTTCAGATAATATCTCCAAATGGAACACTGTGGTTCCATTTCAACCAAAGTGAAAAGGGCAGAATGGTGTGACAGCCATCCAATCAGAATTTACTGCAATCTGTTACCACAGAGATGCTGCCCTTTAAGTTCAAACTGTGCTCAGGACCAAATGCCAACCAATTAGACCTTCCGTTGATTGCACAGTGAGAATTATGTCCATAGTGGCTCACCCTAAGCTATTAGAACTGTGGTAAGAAATGGGTCATAATCCTACACAGGGCTTGTCTGTTATTGCCATGCCCAATGCACATCTTTAAAACTTTTATTTCTGGCTGGAGAGATGGCTCAGAGGTTAAGAGCACTGGGTGCTCTTAAGAAGACCCAGGTTCAGAACCTAGCACCCATGGGATAGCTAAACAACTATCTGTAACTCCAGTTCCAGGAGATTCCGATGTCATCTTCTGACCTTTATGGGCATTGAATGACACAGGTACATTTACATACATGAAGGCAAGACACTCATACACATAAAATAAAAATAATAAATTTATGATTGTTATTAAATAAATTTAATGACAAGTTAAAAATTTATCTTTATAATCTGGTGTAAAGAGTGAATTCTTTTTACCAATCTGTCAATATCCTGCTATACTAAAATGGTATTTATGGTGTTACTAACTTTGTTACTGTTTATTTTTTCTTCAACTCTTACTTTGTGAGCTCACTTCCAAATGCTACAATATGTAACATTGTATATTCATATGAAAAAAATCTAAAAATGTATGGTAATGTTAAAAATGCTTGAAGGGTGTCTTACAGAAATATTTCAAACCCAATTAATTTCCGTATTGGAGCGAGCTAGGGTTTATTTTTTTCCTCTCAATAGAATTAAAAAATGAGGGCCAGTGCTGAGTGTCCGTATTTTCTGTGATATTTTGTCATTTCTCCTTGGCTCTATCTGATGGATCACATTAAAAATTTTTTATTGTTATTAAACTTTTTCCATAAGTCATACATCATTTCTCAATCGAATCCAGAGTCACTTCCCCTTCCATGTCCCTCACCCCACCCAAGTCCCTGCACACTGCCCTACATGTCCTGCATCTTTTTCTGAGTCTTTCCAGAGTTTATTTTTCTTTCAGTTCTTTTGTTGTTGTTCTTTCCAATTTGTAGATGGATCACATTTTAAGGGTTTGGATATTCATGGGTCCAAGTGAGGAAAAAAAAAGTTGTATGTGTTTCTGTGTATATATAAAGTGTTTGCTGAGATGATCTTTAATTATCATTCCTTTTGTACATGTAGTTTAAATAAATGACGTTCATCAAACATGTTTAGAGATTTTTTTCTTTCTGCTGGAGAATGGTCATTATCATTGACAACTGGAGTATCTTGTTCTGCTTTCTATGGCCTTCTCCAAATACCTGAGACTTCTTATAAAAAACATAGGGCTATCTGAATCACTGTTTTGGAGGAGAGAAGTTCAAGAACATGGTCCTGGCATCTGCCAGCATCTGGTGAGGGCCAT
The DNA here is from genome assembly GCA_009823505.1 of Rhizomys pruinosus. Lineage (NCBI taxonomy): Eukaryota > Metazoa > Chordata > Mammalia > Rodentia > Spalacidae > Rhizomys > Rhizomys pruinosus. The sequence continues at coordinate 327,670 of VZQC01009394.1, forward strand.
ATTGCTGTATCATCACATGGCAGAGGGTATCACATGGAGAGACAGAAGGGCCATGCTAACTCAGGCCTGTATAAAGACATCAGTTCCATTGCGAGGGCCTCCCACCTTCAAGACCTTATCTAACTTTGAAACTCCATCTCCAAATAAAACCAACATACAATAGTGAAGATTAAATTTCAACCCATGAACTTTTGAGGGACACGTTGCAGCTATAGCAAAAGAGATACCTGATTATCAGTTTAGACTCTAAAGTCAAAGTGCTTATTATTTTAGGTTGACTTAGAAAATATGTTTATCTTTTACGCAGAGTGGTGCAAGTAATGGACTGGATTTCCCTGTTCAGTGCATTGATCATTAGAAGAAACATGAGCATTCAGACCTGCTTACATTGTATGCTGCGGCTTGTTATTTTGAGAGACCTGGCTTGTGGGCAACCCACTCTTGATCTCATAAGGTCCCTTCCTGTGTCTGTGCAGCGTTGCCTCTGGAGGAGGGCCCAGGATTGTGGCCCTGTTGTCTCGAAGTTGTCTCAGGAATGAGGCTCCCTGCTCTCAACACAGCTCCCACTGCTTTATCTCTTTCTCTTTAGACCCTTTATAAACCTCCACTTTTGAAAATTCCTTCTTTATTTTTATTCCTGTGTCTTCAGGGAGGCTTATGATGTCTTAATTAATGTTTTTATCTAGTCACTATTGTGACTGCTTTCCAGGGCAAGTTGTAGGAGGGTGCTTTATAAATAAAGTGATTAATCCCTCAAAATCAAAGCAGGCAGGATTTAGCCTCTCTTGTGTGGGTCTGCTGCTTCCTTAGGGGCACCCCACGCCCCACCCCAGCTGAAGGCTGCACCAGCCCTCTTCCTCACAACATGCATGTAGGAGAGGTCAAGTCATGCAACCTGTTTACTGGAGTCGGCTGACATCGCCAGGATGCTGGTGGGCGGCACTGCAGCTGCCGTTTGGAAGCAATGGCACTAAACTGTAAGGAAAAAACTGTACCAAAGGGGGAAAGCAGTACAGCTGACCTGACCAACCTATTCAGTGGCAGAAACAGTAGCTGCGGAGTCAGGCTGTTTCATTGCCAACCTGCTTTAACCGGAGAGTGTCTGTAGATGGCGTGGCCTCAGGATTTTAGCTAATTTCTGCCATAGCACATTTTCAAATATTCTCAGGTAAAGAGGAGACAGCGAAGACAGGCTCATGGCTTATTGTTTCCTCAACAAAGGCAGGCCTTCTGTTCAGAGAAACAGAAGTCATGGGCTTGACAGGACTCAGTAGCTATAAAAATTGAATGTGGAAACTCCATTTTGAGATATCACTAATATTTCTTTTCACTTTAGAGCTGTAAGAATAATCTTGGCATCAGCAATCATCGCTTACAGAAGGAGGAAATGTGACATTGAATGTTAGCTACATAATTGAGTTTGGGTTTTAATTACAAAGAAGGGTTATGGGGCAGGGAAGTAACTGTCACCGCAGTGCCCCCTTCTCCATTGAATTCTGCCATTTTTGGCAAGTGCTGTGTCCAGTACAAAGGCTCTGGCTGAGTTATTAATCATGTTTATCAAGCAAGCTACAATAATCTGCTGCCAGAATACAAAGCCAAGTATGAAGTTGCCAGCAGGATGTGATGATAAAACACTTGATACCTCTCACTTTCAGACTCTGCTCCTGATAAGGATTAATTCTTTTTCAGCTCCATTTAATTAAAGTGATCAAATGAAAGGAAGTGATTTCAGTGATGTCTCAGGCTCTCAGCTGTCATGTTGTTGATTACAAGGAAATGGGCACTGTGAAGGCTGGCAGAGCTGTGTGGATGTGGGGCACATCAGTGTGCATTGCTGGGGAAACAAGGACCCTGGGCTTCTTCAGACAAAGGAAGGGGAGTGGACCGGTTCTAACTCAAAGCTCTGCCACTTTCCCTCCCATCGATGTCCTTTTTGTCTTGTTTCAAGGGGGTCTTTGCTCTTCTGTTACATTGTAATACTTCCTGTTAACTGAGTTGGAATAGAACAGCTATTTACCCACTGGCTGTTCAGGGTGGCTCTCCTGGTAGAAATAGTCTCTACTTGCCCTGGTCTGAACAGATTGAATAATAATCATCAGTTGAGGTTACTCTGAGGCACTGAATATTTGAAAGTCATTTCACTCTAGAAAGGGATGAATTTCTGGGAAATAACTTCAATTGGTTCACAGGCTACACTACTTTCATCAGGAGAAGCATTCTCAAAGACATGCTGTTTGGTGTTGAGGGATAAATAATAAATATGGAGAAGTTGAATGAATAAACTCTGCGTGTTCCATATTCTAAGGAAGATCTTAAGTTTCTAATGTGGAGGCACATATGAAGCATTTTAATATGATGAGTTATCACGAGCTAGGGTGTATTTTGCCATATATACATGAGGTAAAAATATGCTAGAGAATAAATATATTGGGGCCACAGGAAGCGAACCCTATTTCCTCATTTTTTTCTTTATGTGGTCTAAGAATTTTCATTCTTTGGTGGAGGTGAAGATTCTATCGTACTTTCTCACTTTTATAATAATGCTTAAGTGGCTAATATTGCAGGATTTGCTAACATCACTCAATTTGAATAATGTGACTTTGAGCAGCTTGCAAACCCCGCTGTTCAGATTTATCTGGCTTCCTATTGCACATTTATCTGACTTTAAACTCTCCAAGTGCAGGGACTATGCCACCCACAACTTCTACAGCACCCAGCACAGGGCTACCTCGCACCTGAATTGGAGGATGTGCCTTATCTGTATTTGCTGTGCTCTTGCTCCTCCTATTTATGAACTCACAATGAAAATGAAAAGTTAATGTTTACAGAGCTTGACTTGCGTTAGATGATAGCTGACATCTGTTGATTGTTGATTGTTTTATTCAATGACAGCTGTCATTGTTTTTATTGAAGACAACAGATAAAGGGGTACAGAATCAGCTGTAGGGAGACCTGTCAGTGACTGCATGATGATATAATCTTTCCACAAATGTACAAGACAACAGAATTCTCTGATCTGCCCCTCTAACTATCCAAAAATTCTACCTCCCCAAATGTGATAAAAAATAGACTCATACAGCGGTGGGGGGAGAAGGGGGCGTTCTTTCTTGCCCAGTCCTCTCAGATCTTAGAGGAGAAATCTAAGTTCTGGAGACAGTAAGCGAGTTGCCTCAGATCATGAAGAGAAGAGAGCAGTTGGATTTATGACAGCTGTATTTTCTTCTTGATATTGAAGCCTACAGAGAATTATGGCTCAGGGTTCTTTCTAGAAAGAGGCTGGAGGGCTGGGCATCATTTGCTAAGACTTGATGTCCAAGGCTGAGTCTTAGGCCAGTGTCTTAGTTTTACACACAAACACACACACACACACACACACAAACACAAAGGCATACATACAAACACGTGTAAGAGCATACACATATAAACACAGACATGATGCTAGATCTATGTTAGCTACACACACTAATTTTTATAAATTTTATTGTGTGGATTGACACAAAAGAAAATCTTGTCTTCTTCCTTCTGGGATGTGTTAAAGAACAGCACCTACTGTTCAAATTAAAGGAAGCAATGAAAATGTGTCTTCAAATGACTTACATGCAAATATTTAATCCTGGGTCAAATTTAATGAAAAATAATGTTTCAATTGTTAAAAAATCTGAAATGCATTTTTATTTAAAATATTTATTCTTTAAAAAATTTTTATTGTTATTAAACTTTTTCCATGAGTCATACATCATTTCTCAGTTGAATCCAGAGTCGCTTCCCCTTCCATGTCCCCGACCCCACCCAAGTCCCTGCACACTGCCCTATATATCTTGCATCTTTTTCTGAGTCTTTCTAGAGTTTTATTTTTCTTTCAGTTCTTTTGTTGTTGTTCTCTCCAACTTGTATTGCTACAGTATATACTGTAGCAATACAAGTTATATAGTATATATATATATAGTTAATACTATATATATATAGACTGTAGCATAAAAGGTATGATATACATATCATTTGAATGGAGGAATTTTTCCTTTTCCCTAAGAGATGTAATGTTTTCTTTAAGGAGGTGCTCAAGGTTCCTCCTGGCAATCCCAAACAACCATCAATTTTTTTTTTTTTTTCTATTTCTCTTTCTCTCCCATGGTCCCCCAAATAGAAGTCCAGTAAGCACAACGTCCTGTCTCTACTCCCCCGCACTGGCCTCCATGATACAGCCAGGTAGTCCAACAATGGCAGTCTGTATCCTGACGAGGCTGACATCCCCTTAGCTGTTAGTCCACAAGCTGGAGTATCTACAGTAAGCCCACTGCATCAAAGGTTTGGAGGATCTTTGTTTTTTTTTTTTTTTTTTTTTTTTGGTATGTGTATGAATGTACTGTCTGCAGGCAGTTTGGCACCCATGTCCGTGCAATGCCGCGGAGTTCAGAAGAAGGGTCTCGGATTCCCCTGGAATGGAGTTCTACTGGAATGGAGTATAGGCGGTTCCCAGCCGCCATGTTGGGTGCTGGGGATCGAACCTGGGTCTTCTGCAAGAGCAGTCAGTGCTCTTAACTGCTAGGCAATCTCTCTAGTTCCCCCCCCCCCTTTGTTTTTTTTTTTTTTTTTTTTTTGGTTTGGAGGATTCTTAGAGAGACATGAGTCTTCAGTCCATATTGGACAGTTAAAAAGCTGTGTCTCATGTCTTTGAGGAGTACCAAACGTGGTGGCAGCCTCAGGTAGATGCACTTGCCAGTAAGAATTGAAGACAGGTCAAACAACAGTACTCTCTCTTTTTTTCTTTTTGTCTTTTTTACTAAGATCTCAAGTTTTATGTCTGCAGTACAGTTTCTCTGGTCTTAATTATTATTTCTGCTTGTACTTTTCTTTTGGATGTTTAAGGGCACACAGTTAGCCCAGATTAACCAAGGTTTTTGTTTTCTGAAGGTCAGTTGAGGATCTGGTCCTCAGGGGTCTCTTGGGGTTTTTTTGGGGAGGAGAGTGGGGGCGCCTTGCTCCCTTCAGCTTTTCATTAACCAGTTCCATCCACTCGAGGACAAAATCAGGTCTTGCTAGATCAGGCTTCCTTTTCTGAAGCATGAGTAGACTTTCTTTCCTCTTTATAGACTGGACACTGGCTGAAGTCCCACTAGTGGCTCTCCAAGACCTCCCTGAACAGGAAGACTGGTGATCCATATTTGTAGGACATTTCAAGAGATGCCCCTATGCATAATCCCCTAAGACTTGGTTGACCTCTGAGGGCAAAGAACAAAGTTATCCCTTAAGTCCCTCGGCCAAATTGGTATGAGTGTTAAGTACGGTTGTTAAGCACCCAGAAAGGCTAAGTTGCACCAGCCTGTTATATTGCACCTATATTAAAATTGGAAACAATTTTAATATAGGTGCAATATAATAATAATAAATATAATAAACCTTTGGAAACAAATTGTATGTTATTTCCATATCATATTTCTCGATTCACATCTTTCCATTTTAATTCCATAGTACTGTAAAAGATGCACACATACTTTCATCATGTATCAATCTCTTCTTGGTTTATCTTTGGCGACTCCCAGGATTGCAGATATTCATCCATTTGTCTTAGGTTTTCAAATTTTGTAGAGTATAGATTTTTGAAGTATTCCCGTATGATTGTCTAGATCTTTTCATTGTCTGTTGTGATATTTCCCTTTTCATCATGAATTGTATTGATTTGGAGTTACTCTTTCTTTCTTTTGGTTAACTGAGCTAGGGGTCTGTCTATCTTGTTTATTCTCTCAAAGAACCAACTTTTGGATTTGTTGATTTTTTTTCTTGTATTGTTTTCTTTGTTTCTATTTCATTAATTTCTGCTCTGATTTTTGTTATTTCTTCCTGTCTGTTGCGTTTAGGGTTTATTTGCTGTTGTTTTTCAAGTGTTTTTAGCTGCAGTGTTAGCTCATTTATCTGTGCTCTTTCTGTTTTTTTTTTTTTTTTTTTTTTGTTTTTTTTTTGGTTTTTTTTTTGATGTAGGATCACAGGCTATAAACTTCCCTCTTAGGACGTTTTAAAATGTATCCCATTGGTTTTATTCTGTTGTATTGTTGTCGTCATTTAGGCCAGGAATATTTTATTTACTTCTTTATTTCTCCTTTGACCCATTCATTATTCGGAGTGTGTTTGTTTTTGTCTCCATGTGTTCATGTAGTAGCAGGGCTTATCCTGGTGTTGATATTGAGCTTTATTGCACTTGGTCTGATAAGAATGCACAAAATTATTTCAATTGTTTTGTATTTTTGTTGAGTTTTTTCTGTGTCCAGTATGTGGTCGATTTTGGAGAATGTTTGTGGGGTGCTGAGTAGCAAGTATATTCTCTGGTGCTTGATGGAATATTCAGAAAGATGTCTGTGAGGTCCATTTCCTGTATTGTTTTGTTCAGTTCAGATGTCTCTCTGTTTACTCTTTTTCTGGTTGATCTGTCCAAAGGACTCAGTGGGGTATTGAAGTCCCCTACTGTTAGTGTGCTGGGGTTAATCTGTGCCTTGAGGTCCTGTAGAATTGTATTTATAAAGGTCAGTGCACTGGAGTTTGGTGCATATATATTCATGATTGTGAGATCTTCATGGTTAATTTTCCCTTTGACAAGGATGTAATGGCCCTCTTTGCCTCTTCTAATTGCTTCTACTTTGAAGACTATTTTGTCTGATATTAAAAATAGTAATTCCTGCTTTATTTTGGTACCATTGCTTAGAATATTTTTTTCCATTCCTTTCAACTTTAAGTTGGTGCCTATCCTTGAGGGTGAGATGGGTTTCTTGTCGGACAACATATTGATGGATTATGTTTCTATTCCATTTCCTAGTCTATGCTTTGATTGGGAGTTTAGTCCATTAATATTTAAGGTTATAATTGAAGATTGTGTTCTTCCTTTCACTTATTATCCATTTACATTTTTCATCTAGGTTTCTACTTCTGCATTTCTGCTTTTATTAATTTCTCTTTTAAGGTGCCTGGGGCTAGTTGTTCCTCTCCTCTGTCCTTTGAATTGCTTCAAGTAGTCTCTGAAGGGTTGGTTTTCCAGACATGTATTTTTTCATCTTGTTTATGCCATGGAAGATTTTTCTCTTTCCTTCAACTAGAATTGACATTTTTTTTGCTGGGTGTAGTAACTTGGGTTGGCATTTATAGTTGTTTAGCACTGGGAATGCTTTGCTCCAGGTTCTTCTTGCTTTCATAGTTTGCACTGAAAAGTCAGCTGTAATTCTGATGTGTTTCCCCTTATATGTAACTTGTTGTTTTTCTCTTGTGGCTTTCAGAATTTTGTCTTTGTTTTGGAAATCTAGCGTTTTAATTATGATATGATGTGGGGAGTTTCTTTTCTGGTCTAGTCTATTTGGTGTTGTATGTGCTTCTTGTATTTGTATGGGTTTGTCTTTTTTTAATTTGGGGAAATTTTTATCTATTATTCCGTTGACAATCTCATCAATACCATTCTCTTGGGATTATTCTTCTTCCTCTATCCCTATGATGTGGAGGTTTAATCTTTTCATTGTGTCCCACATTTCCTGGTTGCTCCACTCTTGTGTATTTTTAAAGTTTTCATAGTCTTACTTGAGCTTTTTAGTTGTTCTGTGTTATCTTCTAGGTCTGATATTCTTTTTTCTGCTTCTTCCATTCTGCTTCTGAGGCTTTTTCTCATTCTTTCCTTTTGAATGGATGCCTATTCCATTTCCTTTTTCATTTCTTCCTGTGTTTTCTTTACTATTTCCACTTCTCTTGGAGCTTCTCAATCTTTTCTTGTAGCTCCTTGTTTTGCTCCTTGGTTTCCTTTTTCATTTCAGCATGGGATCTTTTCAGTGTTTCCATTTCCTTCTGGAGTTTGTCATTTTTTTCCCCCTCTAGCTCTTTCTGGAGTCTGTCATTTTCTCCTTTTAGTTTATTATGGAGTTTGCCCTTGTCTCCCTCTAGGTCCTTTTTGAGTTTTTGTTTTTCTCCTCCTTGGTTCTATGATTTCTTTGAATATATCTGTGATTGTTATTCTATGATTTGTGTCCTGGGTTACCTCTAGGGAGATCCCATTGTAGGAGTCCTACACAGGCTCTGTAGAGTTTGGTGTGGAGTCATTCTGAGCTTTTCCTATACTGTTCTTTTGTTGTGCTCTTAGCATGTAGTTTGCCTTTTGCCTGTATTCTGATGCAAATCTTGAATACCTCTTCACTTTGTTGAAGGATTGCTTTCCTTGATTCCTTCAGGTGCCTTTGTTGTATTCTCCTTATGTATGGAGTGTTGGCTTGTCTAGGATTCAGGCTTTCAATTTTGGTTATATTTTGGAAGGTATAGTTCACTCTTTCTGTTCTGTAAGTACTGGGTGGGTAGCAACTCAGACTACACCTTCTGAGCACTGTATTCTCTCTGTTGCCAGCCACTCTCTCTGGAGTTTCAGTTGGCTGGGGGTGGGGATGGGGGGTTGGTTGAGTTGCTTGCTTAGCCTGCACACAGTGTCCTACCCCCATGCTTGGGCTCCAAATGCCCGCAGCCTCTGAGTTCAAACCTCAGCTCCCAGATCCCAGAATTCTCTGCGTCCAAGTGCTGGTCTGCTTAGCCTCTGCCTGTGCTTGGGCACCAAATGACCACCACCTCTAATACTTTACTCTTTAAACTTGTAATCCTCCCTTTCTGATTATTTTTGGGTATTTTGTGTTTATATAAATATCTTATATATTTAAGTACATTTTAATAATTATTTGTTGAAGATATAACAGAACAAAAATACAGAACAGTCATGTTAGGTATTGCTACTCCTCAAATCTGACTTAATCACTTTGTTAATCTTTTTCAGTTTTATTTTTATGCATATTTTTATTAAATTTTGTGCATTTCATATAAAAATTCAAATCAAGTTTAGACCTTTACCCAATCTACAATCCCCATATCCCTCACAAGATGTCATATATTCTGTCATATATGTTATGGCCTCTTGTGTCAAGCATTTGTACCCAGATGTTCCTCGGTGTATGAACTTGCATCTTTCAGTTTTCTTTACAAGAAAAAACAACAACAACAACAACAACACAAAACAACAACAACAAAAATCTGCCAGGCATGGTGGTGCATACCTTTAATCCTAGCACTCAGGAGGCAGAGGCAGGTGGATCTTTGTGAGTTCAAGGTCAGCCTGGTCTACAGGACAGCTGGGGCTACAGGGAAACCCTGTCTCAAAAATACCAAAAGAAAAAAAAAATCCTACAAGAATCTAAGCTTATTGGTTCCTTACCACACTGTGCAGGTTTGCACTGAGTCTGGGATTAACAGAACAGCCATGTCTTGATTTAGAATCACTTAGTTTTATTAAACCAACATCTTTATTCAGCTATCACATAACCTACTGATGGTTGGATTTCCAGCCATTCAGGACGAGCAAGTCTTGTCAAATTTGGCAGTGATCTAGGCTGCTTGGAGTTGATTGGAGAAGGGACAGCACGAAGTAGACTTTCTAGGATATAGACAAATTCTGGAGCTCAACTTACTATTGACTGGGCTACATTTTATAAGACTAGACCATAACTCTGCCACTTCAAGGACTTCATCTGCTTTGCCTACTCAGGTGAGCTTGTGTAGCCTACAGTAGAGTCTACTGTGGAATTAAAATTAGACTGAGCACCTTACCTGAAAATTTTTTCCTTTTCTCTACCCAGATGAACATTAACCAAGTTACATGCTTAGCTTCATTTCTGCTGGATTCCGTAGTGAGCACAGATGTTTGCCTTGAATACATCTTTTTTTTCCCTAAACTCAACTGCAGTAATACTTCCAGAAATATTTCACATTTCTGAATATTTCTATATCAAGAAATGTGATATTTCTTATAATTTTGGTTGATTTACTACTCAATTTTTGTATTAATATTAGATTTTTCTGAGCTACATCTTTTATTTTAGCACCAAATAGAACTTTTCCCCCAGGATACAATTTCTTGGCAATCGAATATTGTTGTGATTTTGTTTTCTATCTCTCTATAAAATGCAGTACAAATAGTCACACAGTGGTTTTAAGTAACTACAGCCTCAGTTTCGTTGTAATCAAGTTTTAAAAGAAACTCCATAAAAACACCAACTGGTAATGTTTCAACATGAAGAATTTTTAGTTAAATATTTTGAATTAAAATCCTGGGGTTTCATTATTGTCTTTATGAGCACGTCTTTTGCCTAATGCAGGTGCAACTTGACTGGAGCCATAGTTTCTGTATAAATCCACAATGAGGTAATTCTCCAGTTAGCAAATGCTCCAAAAAAGTGAATCATCCTTGCCAGGTATGACGAAATTACAGATTATTATTTAGACAAGAAAGTACTAAATATAGATGCACACTCCCTGCATTCCATCATAGATGGATGCTTGAGGGTGGCTGAACCTGGAGCTGGTGCAAAGTCTCCCGAGCAGGGACACTCAGACCATCTTCTCTCTGGTCCCACTCTTCCCTGAATGAATTCAGTCTTCTTTTTCAAACATTTCTCAAGCTACTATATATTATTTTGGGCAAACATCTTCACAAAATTTCTAAACCTTACATTTGTTGACAGACAACAATGTCTACGTTATAGCAAGAGCTTTTCATTTCCTTTCAGAACTTTTAAGACAGCTGGCACCTCTGCTTCTCATGAATCCTCAAGAACAGATGGAATTGGGAACCTGATTTTTGATTGAGATTAAGCTCAGCTTTAGGGTGATCTTAAATTTTTCTATCAACATTCCACAAGCTTCTCATGTTTTGCTTAAGTGGATGGCTTCCCTAAAATGACTGAAGGAGAAAAACATAAAGACAAGGCTGCTTTATTAAGAAAATAAATCACGGGACTGGAGAGATAGCCTAGCGGTTAAGAGCACTGAATGCCCTTGCAGAGGACCTGGGTTTGATCCTCAGCACCCACATGGCGGCTGAGAACTCCATGTCTGTAACTCCAATTCCAAGGAGAACTCCAGTTCCAGGGGAATCCAACACCCTCTTCTGACCTCCCGTCATTGCACGACACGGGTCACAAACCTGCATGCAGACAGTACATTCATACACATAGAAAATAAATAATTAAATTAAAAAAAGAAAAGAAAATGAATCACATAGCTTCACCAAATGAATCAGTTTTATTAAATATGACAATGAACATGAAAGCACGTCAAGATATTATAACACCCTATACAGATAATGGTAATGCTATTGCCAGTATTAATATGTTTATTATGAAAATATGATGAGGGGCTAGAGAGATGGCTCATCTGTTAAGAGTCCAGGCTGCTTTTGTAGAGGACCCCAGTTTGATTCCCAGCACCTATATGGTAGCTAAAACTAATAACCATTGGTAACTCAAATTCCAGTGGACCTGATACTCTCTTATGACCTCTGTGGGAATTGCATGACACAGGTGCACATACATGCATGCAGGTAATAAATGCATACACATAAAATAAAAACAATAAATGATCTATTAAAAAGAAAATGTGATGAAATACATGTTGACCATGATGCTCAGATAAATGTGCTACCCCCTTGGCTTCTGGCATAAGGCTAGGGAGAGTAGCTCCCCCTTCTTTGAGTAAGAAATGTTGGCTGGTAGGAGCTCAGCAGGAAAACTCAATAAGGTTTCATTTGTGATATTTTCAGGCATGTACATAATGTACTTTGATAATATTCATCCTGTTATTTTGTATAATTCACATAATGCTAATAAAAATGTAGATCACTATAAAAATCCAATCGTGTTTCATTGCATGAAGCTCAGCTTGGTTAGAAAACAACCAAAATATCCTTTGTAGCCTCTTTTGAAGCTAAGGTACCAAGGTCTGAGCTATGATTCTTCATTATCAATTCATACCTAGAAATTCAGAGTGAAGTGTTAGGAAATATTTTACTCCAAAATATTGAAGTTCAACTGGAGGCTTTCTACAGGACTTACATAACTGCTGATAATTTACTTTTAGTTCTCTTTAAAAGCACCAGTCACCTGAAAATTTTATCTGGATCTAAGTCTAGCCCACTTGGGAAGTTGGTATGTGAATGTTATTAGCCTGGATAGCCCGTAACCTATATACTATTCTTTCATACCTATGAATACTATCATGGAGACTTCAACAGCTTTTGTGGTAAAACATTCAGGACAATCACTCCACTTGATGTGTAATTCACAGATTATATAGTCCTTCCTTGCTAGTTCAGGAAAATTGGTTCTGGGACCTTATCCCACCCAAAGGAGCAGGTATGTATATCTGCATATACCCAAGTATAGTATTTAGTATTTGCATTGTAACCTGTGCATATTCTCCTATATTCAGCACATGGTATAATGTAAACACGAGTTTACAGTGGCTATGCTGAATTATTTAGGGAATAATGGCCAGAAAAGGCTGTATATCTTCAGTGCAGATGAATTTTGTTCTGAATATTGCCAATCCATAGTTGGTGGAATCCTTGGATAGAGAACTGATAGACAGCTCACAGATATAACAGGGTGACTTTATTTTCACAAATATGTTTTGGACATTTATGATACTTAAATTGAGACAGACAGATAAAATATAGTTCTCATTATATACAAAGAAAACATTAGGTTTCATAACTAAAAAGCCTATAAGATCACAGATTAGTGTCAAAACCAAGTTTAGAACTGAGGTCTGCCATCTTTCAGGCTGATTATTTTTCTGTGTGGTGTGCCTAGTAAAACTCATCCCTGTTCTGTCCCTTAGCTCACAGATAGACTACAGCCTATCCATCTCGTTTCTTCAGGCTTTGTGTCATAAGTTTCCAGCTTATGCAAGCTACAGATAAAAGGTATCATAAGTTCCAAACTAAAGTCTAGGCTTAACTATAAGCCTTTTCTTGATCCCTAGTAAAAGACCAGCAGTTTTCTATCATATTTCTACCCATAGGAATATTCATCATCCTTCAATCACATTTTAAGCCTTCTTTTTCATAATTTACATGGATGTCTTCACTGATTCGCCACCTATTTGTGACCTGAGTAATACATGACCAGTTCTGCACTTGTTTTCAACTTTATGTGTTTGAGTCTCTTGCCTGCATGTAGTTAAGTGTACTTGTGTCATGCCAAGTTCTGCATTTTTATGTTTTTCCTTTAGATTATCTCCTTCAAATATTTGCCAACTTACATTGCTGCTTATATAATGCTTAGATGTTCAGTAAATATAAGATATAATTTCCCAGGAGGTATAAAATAGGTACACGTAGTATTAAATGAAGTCAATCACTTCAGAGATTTCTTATCTTTTGGAATTTTGGGTGGCAGAACCCATATGTTAGTGACTTTTCCTCTATCCTCTCATAGTGTTAGAAAAGAAGCTTCCACATAGCAAAAGTTCCCGACAAACATTTGTTTCTGTGAACTACATCATCTGTGACCTATGGAGACGGTATCTATTGAATGTGACACTGTAGATATTGGGTGGACTCCAGGGCTCAGTTCTGCTCCACAACTGCTGTCTCAGATACTCTCAGCTAAGAACCAATTTTCTCCCAGGTTGTATTTGGTGGTGGTTGAAGAAATTTGGGGTTCCTATAATTCGGTGGTGTAGGGAGAGTGAGGATTGAGGGTTACCTCAGTGGATAGAGGTCAGGGATGCTGTGAACATACAATTCGCAGGAAACTCTCAGTGATAAATATGAGATGGTCTAAAATGTCAACAGCCCCTGGACTTAGAAAACCTAGTTTATGTGAATCTCTCACAGGTATCTTCAGTATTTACTTGGCATTCATAGTTTGCTTTGAGGGAAATTAAAAGTTAACATCACCACCATACTCGCATATACTTATGCATTCCTGGATCATCAGCACCCTTTAATTATGAGTTACTGAGTGCTCATGTGTTGAATGGAGGTGTGCAAGATTTTAGGAGCTCTCCTGAGAAGACCAATCATTTAGATGCCATTGCTAGAGTTCATAGGATTTGCCTGCATAATACGCTATGAAAGTTTGAATGAGACAGATGAAACGTGCTGAGTGCTCTTTTCACATGTCATGTACTGGATGTTTCAACTGTCAACTTGAAACATCTGGGTAGTGTCCTCAATTTAGGACTGCTCTCCATTAGACTGACCTGTAGCCATGTCTGTGGGGGATATTTTCTTGACTATTGAGTGATGTGGGAGGGCCCAACCTACTGTGGGTGGGGCCACCCCTGGGCAGGTGGTCCTGGTTTGTGTAAGAAAGCAGGTTTAGCACAGGCCAGAGCAGCAGCATTCCTCCCTGATCTGAGCTTCATTTGCTGAGTCAAGCTTCCCTCCCCTTCCTTCCCTGAGTTCCTTCCCTGGCTTCCCGCCATAAAGGACTGTACTGTATGCTGAAATAAACTCCCCCCCCAGTTGTTTTCGGTTAGAATGTTTTATCACATCAATAGAAAGCAAACTAAGGTACTTGCCCAACACACACACACACACACACACACACACACACACACACACACAGGGAGAGAGAGAGAGAGAGAGAGAATATTTTTAGTGCAAGGATTTAAAGTAGACAAGTGATCTACTTCTAAACCTCTCAGCTCCATGTACTATGTTACATTTATAGATCACCCAAAGCATTTTAATATTTTATTTATTTTATGCAGGTGAGTGTATTGGTTGCATGTATGTAAGTGCACCCATGTCCTGCAATACCTGAAGAAGTCAGAAAAGGGTGCCAAATCTCCTGGAACTGGAATTATGGATGGTTGTTAGCTGCCATGTAGGTGCTGGGAATCAGCCCTGGATCCTTTGCAAAAGCGGCCAGTGTTTTTAGTTACTGAGCCATCTCCCCAGTCCTCACCCATAGGGTATTTTTTAGTGTAGAATATATAAGCCCAAAAACTTAAAAAAAATTTTTTTGTGTGTATGTTGACAAGGGGTCAATTGTATTGTTTAGCTTTAGTGTCAACTTGGACACATCTGGGGTTGAAGAGCCCAATTGGGGAATTGGCTCGCATTGGATTGGCCGTGGCCACATCTGTGGAGTATTGTTTGAGTGCAAACAGTGTGGGAGGGCCCAGCCCACATGAGTGGTGCCAGCACCGGACTGGGCAGGTTGTTTTTTGTACATATAAGAAGACAGGCTGGGCATGAGCCATGGAAGCAAGCCGGGAAAATCAATTTCCTCTATGGCTTGTGCTTTAGCTCCTGGCTCCAGGTTTCCTGCCCTGATTCCTGCGCTTGGGCTCCCAAAGTGATGAAACCTGTGGAAGGACAGCAGATGGAGTTATCTGAATAAACGTCTTTCCTCCCCAATTGTGGTGTTTGGTCAGGAGTGTTTTTTTGTCACAGCAATAGAAAGCATGCTAGAACAAAATTGGTACCAGAGAGTTGGGCTATTGTTGTGACAGACGTGACCTTGGGGTTTTGGGGAAGGATTGGGAGGCGCTTGGAACTACTTTGGGTTGGAAAGATCATTGAATGCCTAAAGATTGTTGCTGTGGAGCTGGAGCAGGTTTGCTGAAGAAGTTGTAGAAGATGGAGGCCCTGGCTTGTGAAGTTTCTAGTTTTCATGCAAAGGGAAGCAGAGAGATCATCAGGACTGTTTTATCTATGGGCTCTGGTCAGCCATAAGTAACAAGAGACTAGAACCTAAAGGTAAATCTTTGTTGTACTGGGACAATTGGATGCTGGCCTAGCTGGGGGTGAAAAATCATCTGTAAGTTACAAGAGACAGCATGCAACACTTTGGGGCGAAATCTTCTGGAAAAATTTCTTCAGGTCAGCACACAGAAGCTATGTTCCCGAAGGGGCCGGAGCCTCCATGTCAAACCAGAAGCAGGATCGTTGGTAGTGTGTAAGAGTCTCTTATAAGGTTCCGGTGTTGAAAGCATGAATGGATCACAGAGAGCGACTGGACCGCCCCTGGCATTGTGAGAGGCCAGGAAAGGCAACTGGTCAGGAGTGCATCCTTGGTTGCAGTGAAGACCCCAGTATTCCAGGGGTCAGGAAGAGGAAGCTGAGGTTTTGCATCATGAGAGGTCCAGAAAAAAAAAAGAGCAACCTTTTTCAGGTTCAGTGGCAAACCCAGCTTTTTGAAGATTCCTGGGACAGGGGACGAACACCAAGAGCAGTGGCAGGTGTGGAATGCAGTGGGCCTGGCCTGTGAGATGAGCTGTGTGTTTTGTGGATGGCAGAGTCAGAGACGTGGAGCTGCTGAAACCCTTTGGAGCCCAAAAGATTGTTAAATGAGTTCCAGGTGTCCAGCCTTTAGCTACTTGCTGGACTTAGATTTTGTTTGAGTGTGCCCGATCTTCCCTTTGAAATAAGTCAGTACTTTGTTTGGATTTTACAGCAGCCCAGATTTAAGAGACTTTTAATAGACGGTGAACTTGAAGTGTTTGCCATTTTAAGGACTGTGGGGCTATTAATGTTGTACTGTCTTAGGTTGTGATTAGTGTTAACATCAGACTTTGGGGATAAGAACTGGAAAGGGGTGGTTTAATAGTGATGTGCTTGTGTGTCAAAGTTGACAAGGGGGTCAATTGTGCTGGATACTTTAGTGTCAACTTAACACAGGAGCCTTGGTTGAGGGAGTCTCAATTTGGGGAATTGGCTCATTGGATTGGCCCTGTGGCCACATCTGTCAAGTATTATCTTGATTGTCGAGCAGTTGGTGGGGGGGTCCGCCTACAATGAGTGGTGGCGCACCGGGGGAAAGTGTTGGGTACCGTATAAAGGAAGGCTAAGCATGAGCCAGAGACAAGGCCGTAAAGCAGCATTCCATCCATGGCCTGTGCTTCAGCGCCCTGCCTCCAGGTTCCTTCCCTCCCAGCTCTGCCGGCTCCCTAAGTGATGAACTATGACCCAGGAGATGTAAGCTGAATAAACCCTTTCCTCCCCAAGTTGGTGTTGGTCAGAGTGTTTTGTCACAGTAATTGAAGAGAAACCAGAACAACTAGCAAATAGTAGTGGTTATATACCATTTATGTAACTGGTACCTACCTTTATATTCAAAATAGGTTTTACAGAAGTACAAAATAGAGAAAATAGGTGTGAGTTTATTTGAATGAGGGACTTCAGGAGAGGGGAGGATGAGATTCACAGTGCTGATAAGATACTATGTAATTTGTCACCTAAACCACGGCAACTTTCCATATGGATACTATTAATAATTAATACAGGACAACAGGCATTAACAAAGGATGTTTGGCATATGCCAAGATATAGGGTCTATTCATGAATAATGCTTTGTATTTGAAGAAAATAATTAATTCTGAATTAAATAAAGTATCTTCAGGGCAGCAACATAGAAGATACTTTTTAATGAACTTGGGGATGGAATGACTCACTCAGAAGATGCAGATAACACAGAATTGGCATGAGAAGCTTTTGCACTAGTTAAGAGTTCTTCATCTGTAAGAGGAGACAGCTGGGAATTAACCCTGTTGGAGTCTTGGCAGGGACAGCTGCTCTGCAGACTAGACTATATGTTGTCATAGGAAGACTGAGTAAGAGGAGAGAAACTGTATTACATATGCCATTTGAGGGTTTCACTTCAGATCAGAAGAAGATGGTTCTCTGGAGACTTGGAAAGAGACACTCACTGGGTGAATAGTAAAGGAAAGTGAATGTGGAATCAAAGTCCAATTATAGCTCTGAGCAGATCTAGAGCAAATGCATTTACTACAAATCCTCAGCTCCATTTTTATAGTGATAGGTTACACTAGGAAAGATAAGACCAGGAAAGTGAGAATTCTCTGTGCCCAGAGGAGCTGACCAAGCTGGGACTTTTGGAAATATATTCAGAGATCCAGAGGACATTTTAGGTCAGTAGCAGTCCCAGACAGGTGACCAGTAGGCTGTGTGTATACAAGAAATGGAGGCCACTTCAGGATTTGAGTGGCTAAGAGAGGGGCAGTGCTTTTTTAAATTCTTTTTAAATAGTTTTTATTGTTATTAAACTTTTAAAATTTTTAATAAAATACTTTTATTGGTGTTTTGTCTGTTTCATACATCATTTCTCAGTCCAATTTAGACACACTCCCTTTTCCATGTCTCCCACCCCACCCCAGTTCATGCATTCTGACATAAATGTCTTGCATTTTTCTCAGACTTTTTAAAGTTTTTTCTCTGCAGAGGTTTATTTTTGGGCAGAAATTTACTGTTTAGGTCAGTTCTTTGATCCAGTCCATTTGTCTTTGTTCCTTCTCATTTGTATTGCTCCAAAGTAACACATATATACCAAAATTATGACCTCTGAAAATAAACTGTATGCTAATTCCAAAATATGTTTAGGGGTTCACATTTTACCTTTAATTTTATATTACTCTAAAATATGAATACATACCCTTCACCCATGTACCACAATTACAAAGTCTGAAAATAAGTGGTCAGTTAATTCTAGAGCCCGTTAAGGGATTCACATTTTAACAGCACAGCTGCCTTCAGATAAAAAGAAATATAATGTTAACTTTGCTCAGCTTTCCTTTCAACTAGGGATTTGGTGCTAGCATCCACAGAAGAGGGATATGATTCATCCTTTGCTTTTCTGGGATCATACTACTTCACTTAGCATAATGGCTTCAAGTTCTATCCATTTACCTGCAGAGTTCATGATGTCATCTTTCTTTACCACTCCATAGAAATCCATTGTGTAGAACCACATTTTCTCTGTCCAAGTGAGGGACACTTGGGTTGCTTCTAGCTCTTTGCTATTGTGAAGAGAGCTGCAATAAACAGATGTGCATGTATTTCTGCAATAGGATGAGTCTTGTGGATATATACCCAGGAGTGGTATGACTGGGTCAGGTGGTAGGCTCATTTTCAGTTTCTTGAGAGTTCTCCACACTGCTTTCCATAGGGGTTGTATGAGTTTGCATTTCTATCAGCAGTGGATGAGTGTTCCCCTTTCCCCACAACCTTTCCATCATTTGGTATCCTTTGTTTTCTGGATCATAGCTAGTCTTACTGGAGTAAGATGAATTCTTAAGGTGGTTTTAATTTGCATTTCCTTAATTATTAGCGATGTTGAACACTTTTTAAAAGATGTTTCTCGGCCATCTTTTCTTCCTCACTGGTGAAGTCTCCGTTCATCTCTTTACTCCATCTTTTGAGTGGGTCATTTGTTTTCTTCCTCCGTTGTTTTTTGAGTAGTTTATGCACTCTGGATGTTAATGCTCTATCAGATGTATCACTGGTGAAGATTTCCTCCCACTCTGTGGGCTTTCTCTTCATTTCCCTGATTGTTTCTTTCACTGTACAGAAGCTCTTGAGTTTAATAAGGTCCCATTTGTCAATTGTTGACCTTATATTTTGCACAGTTTCTGTCTAATTTAGAAAGTCTTTTCCTATGCCTATGTCTTATAGGTTACTAACAAAGTTTTCTTCTATTGTTTTCAGAGTTTCAGGTTTCACATTGAGGTTTTTGATCCACTTGGAGTTGATTTTTGTACAGGGTGAGTGGTAGGGATTTAGTTTTATTCTTCTACAAGTGATGATCCAGTTATGCCAACACCATTTGCTGAAGCTGCTGTCTTTCCTCTATTGAGTCTTCTTGGCCCCTTTGTTAAATATGAGATGGCTGAAATTGCATGTGCTCAGGTTTGGATCCTCAATTTTGTTCCATTGATGTACAGGCCTGTTTTGGTGCCAATACCTTGCTTTTTATGACTATAGCCCTGTAATATAGTTTGAAGTCTGGTATGGCAATCCCCCCTGTATTGCTCTTTTTGCTCAGGGTTGCTTTGGCTATCAGGGGTCTTTTGTTTTCCCATATGAACTTTAGGATGTTTTTTTTCTAGGTCTGTGAAGAAGCTCATGGGGACTCTAATTGGGATTGCATTGAATCTGTATATTGCTTTGGGTAGGATGGTCATTTTTACTATATTGATTCTTCTAATCCATGAGCATGGGAGGTTTTTCCATCTTCTAGTATCTTCCTCAATCTCCTTCTTGAGGGATTTAAATTTTTCTTTGTAGAGATTTTTGGGCATGTTTGGACAGGTTTGTCCCTAGATATTTTGGGGGAGGATATTGTGAGTGGGAAAGTCTCCTTGTATTCCTTCTCCAATTGCTTGTTATTGACATAAAGAAAGGCTACTGATTTTTCCAAGTTAATTTTGTATCCCTGCACTTTAGTGAAGCTGTTGATGGTTTTTACAAGTTTTCTGGTGGAGTTTTTCATGTTCCTTAGGTAAACTATCATGTCATCTACAAAAAGGGTTAGTTTGACTTCCTCTTTTCCAATTAGTAGTCCTTAAATTTCCTTTTCTTATTGTATTTCTCTCTTGAGAATTTCAAGTACTCTATTGAAAAGGAGTGGGGATAGTGGGCAGCCTTGCTTGGTTCCTGACTTTAAGGGGAACACTTCTAGTTTTTCCCCATTTAGGATAATGCTGGCTGTGAGTTTATTGTATAAGCCTTTAATTGTGTTGAGGAATGTTCCTTCCAGTCCTATTCCCTCCAAGACTTTAAACATGAAGGTATGCTGAATTGTGTCAAAGGCCTTTTCAGCATTGATTGAGATGACCATGTGGTTTTTCTCTTTCAGTCCCTTTACATGCTTTATGATGTTTATTGATTTATGTATGTTGAACCATCCCTGCATCTCTGTTATGAATCCTTCTTGGTCTTGGTGGATGATCTTTTTGATATGTGCCTGCATGCAGTTTGCAAATATTTTGTTGAGAATTCTTGCACCTATGTTCATTGGTGAAATGGGTCTATAGTTTTCTTTTCTGGTTGTATCTTTGCTTGATTTTGGTATTAGAGTGATGTTGGCTTCATTGAAGGAATTTGGGAGATTTCCTTCTGTTTCCATCTTCTTGAATAATTTGAGTTGTAGTTGCTGTAGGTCTTCTTTAAATGTCTTATAGAATTCTGCCATGAATCCATCTGGACCTGGGCTTTTTTTAGTTGGGAGATTTTTTATTACAGTTTCAATTTCTTCCTTGCTTTATGGGTCTATTTAAGTTGGGATCTCTTCGGGTTAAGTCTTGGTGGATTCCATGATGTCAGGCATTCATCCATTTCTCATAGGTTTTCAAATTTAGTACAGTATAGGTTTTTGAAGTATTCCATTAAGAGTATGAATCTTTTCACCATCTGTTGTGGTACTTCCCCTTTCATTTCTAATTTGGTTGATTTGGAGTTGCTCTTTCCTTCTTTTAGTCAATGGTGATAGAGGTCTATGTATCTTGTTTATCCTTTCAAAGAACCAGCTCTTGGATTCGTTGATTTTTTTGTATTGTTTTCTTTGTTTCTATTTTGTTGATTTCTGCTTTGATTTTAGTTATTTCTTCCTGTCTGCTGAGTTTAGGATTCATTTGCTGATGCCTCTCATGTGTTTTTAGTTGCAGTGTACAGAAGTTTTTGAGTTTGATGAGGTTCTATTTGTCAACTGTTGACATTATTTCCTGTGCAGCTGCTGTCTGGTTTTAGAAAGTCTTTTCCTACACCTATGTCTTTTTGGTTGTTGCCAACTTTTTCTTCTATCACCTTCAGGGTTTCAGGTTTCATGTTGTGATCCTTGATCCACTTAGAGTTGATTTTTGTACAGGGTGAGAGGTAGGGGTTTAATTTTGTTCTTCTACAAATGGTGATCTAGTTTTGCCAGCACCATTTGCTGAAGATGCTATCCTTCCTCCATTGAGGTTTTTTTTCACTTTTGTCAAATAAGAGGTGTCTAAAATTGTATGTGCTCAAGTTTGGATCTTCAGTCTTGTACCATTGGTCTACAGGTCTTTTTTTGTACCAGTAAGTATCCGTTTGAACAGTTTTAGCAATAATGGTTGTAAGTTTTCTTTAAATGTTTTATAGAATTCTGCCATGAAACCATCTAGGTCTGGGATTTTTTAGTTGGGGGTTTCTTATTACATTTTCAATTTCTTAATATATTATGGGTCTGTTTAAGCTGTCAAGCTCTTCTTGGTTAAACTTTGTTGATTCCTAGGATTTCAGATATTCATCCATTTCTCAGGTTTTCAGATTTAGTAGAGTATAGGTTTTTGAAGTATTCCCATATGTCTGGATCTTTTCATTGTCTGTTGTGATATTTCCCTTTTCATCATGAATTCTATTGATTTGGAGTTGCTCTTTCTTTTGATTAACTGGGCTAGAGGTCTGTCTATCTTGTTTATTCTATCAAAGAACCATCTTTTGTATTCAATAATTTTTTGTATTTTTTCTTTGTATCTATTTCATTTCTTTCTGCTTTGATTTTTGTTATTTCTTCCTGTGTTTTGGGTTTAGTGTCATTTGTTGTTGTCTCTCAAGCATTTTTAGCTGCAGCGTTATATTGTTTGTGCTCTTTCTTTTTTTTTATTTTAATGTAGGCACTCAGGGCTATAAACTTCCCTCTTAGGACTGCTTTTAAAGTGTCCCATAGGTTTTTTTGTGTTGTATTGTCTTTTTCTTCCAGTTGCATGAATGCTTCTATTTCATTCTTTATTTCTTCCTTGACCCATTCATTATTCAGGAGTGTGTTGTTTAGTCTCCATGTGTTCTTGTAGCTAGTAAGGCTTATCCTGTTGTTAATATTGAGCTTTATTGCGCTGTGGTCTGATAGAATGCATAAAATTATTTCAATCTTTTTGTATTTGTTCAGTTTTTTATTCTGTGCCCCAGTATGTGGTCAATTTTGGAGAATGTTTTGTGGGGTGCTGAGTAGAAAGTATATTCTTTGGTGTTTGGGTGGAATATTCTGTAGATATCTCTGAGGTCCATTTGGTGTATTGTATTGTTCAGTTCAGATGTCTCTCTGTTTATTTTTTGTCCAGTTGAACTGTCCAAAAATCTCAGTGGGACATTGAAATACCCCACTATTAGTGTGCTAGGGCTAATCTGTGTTTTGAGGTCCTGAGAATTGTACTTCTAAAGTCCAGAGCAACAGAGTTTGGTGCATATATATTCATGATTGTGAGATCATCATGGTTAACTTTTCCTTTGATGGAGATGTTATGGACCTCTTTGTCTCTTCTGCTTACTTTTACTTTGAAGTCTATTTTGTCTGATATTAAAATAGCAGCCCCTGCTTGCTTTTTGGTACCATTTGCTTAGAATATTTTTTTCCATCCTTTCACCTTAAGTTGGTGCCTATCTTTGAGATTGAGATGGTTTTCTTGTAGACAACATATAGATGGGTTCTGTTTCCTAATCCATTCTCCCAGTCTATGTCTTTTGATTGGAGAGGTTAGTCCGTTAATATTTAAGGTTATAATTGAGAGATGTGTGTTTCTTTTTTCACCTTATTTTCCATTTGCATTTTTAGTCTAGGTTTCTCCTTCTGCAGTTATGCTTTTATTAATTTCTCTTTGTACGTACCTGGGGATAGTTGCTCCTCTCCTCTATTCTTTTAATTGCTTTAGTATTCTTTGAAGAGTTGGTTTTCTGAACATGTATTCTATCATCTTGTTTATGTCATGGAATATTTTTCTTTCTCCTTCAACTATAATTGACATTTTTGCTGGGTATAGTAACCTGGGTTGGCATCTGTAGTCCTTTAACACTGGGAATCCTTTGGTCCACATTCTTTTTGCTTTCATAGTTTGCACTGAAAAGTCATCTGTAATTCTGATGGGTTTCCCCTTGTATGTAACTTGTTGTTTTTCTCTTGTGGCTTTCAGAATTTTGTCCTTGTTTTGGGCATCTAGCATTTTAACAATGATATGGCCTGGGGAGTTTCTTTTCTGATCCTGTCAATTTGGTGTTCTATGTGCTTCTTGTATCTGTATGGATTTGTCTTTTTTTTTTTTTTTTAGTTTGGGGAAATTTTCATCTATTATTCTGTTGAAGATCTGATCAATACCATTCTCTCAGGATTCTTCTCCTTCTATCTCTAGTGGCTGTTTGATCTTTTCCTAGTATCCCACATTTCCTGGTTGTTCCACTCTCGTGTCTTTAAAAATTTTTTTTTTAGTCTTTGCTTGAGCTTTTTAGTTGTTCTGTGTTATCTTCCAGGTCCGATATTTTTTCCTTCTTCCTCTATTCTGCTTCTGGGGCTTTTTCCCATCCTTTCCTCTTGATTGGATGAGTGTTCAATTTCCTTTTTCATTTCATCCCGTGATTTCCTTAGTATTTCCACTTCCTTTTGGAGCTTCTCAATCTCTTGTAGTTCTTTGCTTTGCTGGTTGGTTCCCTTTTTCCTTTCAGTATTGGCTCTCTTCAGTGATTCAATTTCCTTCTGGAGTTTGCCATTCTCTCCCTCTAGTTCTTTCTGGAGTTTATCATTCTCTCCATTTGGTCCTTTCTGAGTTTTTCATTCTCTCCCCTTAGTTCTCTGATTTGTTCTTTATAGTCTTTGATTTCTTGGAATATATCTATGATTGTTCTCTAAGATCTGTGTCCTGGGTTACCTCTAGGGAGATCTCATTTTAGGAATCTTCTATAGGGTTTGTAGAGTTTGGTGTGGAATTATTCTGCGCTTTTTCCATGTTCTTTCATTGTGTTTTTGGCATGTGGGTTTGTTTTTTGTTTGTATTCTGATATGAATCTCAAATGTTTCTTCACTATGTTGGAGGCTTGCTTTGCTTGCTTCCTTCAGATGCCTTTGTTGTTTTCTCCTTGTTAAGTATTGTTGACTTGTCTAGGTTTCATGTTTTCAATTTTGGTTATAAATTGGATGGTCTAGCTCACTCTTCTCTTTCTGTTCTGAAGGTTCTCCAAAAACTGGGTAGGTAACTACCCCAGGTACTGTGGTCACTGTGGTCACTCTGCTTTCTGCCAGCCAGTTCCTCTAGGTTGGTTGTAGGGCTTGGTGTTGCGGGGACTAGAGTTGTGTCAAGTTTGCTGCTTCTTTTATTACGTTGTGCCATGGAATCACTACTGTAGGCCCATTTGCACAATTCCAGTTGGTGGGAGGGGTGTAGAGTTTCTCCCTTAGCCTGCACCAGTACCCTATGCTCTGGCTCGCCAGACCAAAGTCCCCTGACCTCTATGCTCCTGAGTTCCTGCATGGCAACAGGCCCACCTGTGTTCTGGCTGCCTGGGTTACTCTGCATCCTTAGCTGCACAAGCCACTAATCCAATAATCCACCTGGCTGAAGCACCCAGCCCCTACCCTGTGCTCTGAGAGAGGGGCAGTTTTATCATGAATCATGAACATGAATTAATCTAAATGAAGACTATGTAATTAAACTTGGTGTTTGGGAATTACCAAACATCACTATAATAATTACAATATGAAGTGGTTGAGGTGACTGAGCAGCATCTTGAGAGCATCCCACTGTTCTGTGTCCCATAACTTTATTCTTATTACGCCTTTCTCCTTGCCCTTGATCCTCAGAGTGTTCCTGATTTGTCCTTCCACACTGCCCTATGACGTACATTAATTACTTACTTTTCTTGTTGCTATGATCAAATATCTGACAAGAAACAATTTAGGGAAGGTACAGTTTATTTGGGCTCAAAGTTCAGAGGAATATAGTCAATCATGGCCAGGAAGGCATGGCACTGGGAGCGGCTTGGTCCATGGCTCCAACCAGGAAGCAGAGAAAAGGGAATGTCTGTGCTCAGCCGGCTTCTACTTCCTCTTTTAAGTCTTGGATGTCAGCCTGGAAGATGGTGGCACCCACATTCAGGAGTGTCCTCTCTCAGCTAAACGTCTGAAAATTTCCTTAATGACAGCCTCAAGATAACAACAACAGCAACAACAACAATAATAATAATATAATAGTCATAGTATGTTTCTTCAATGGCAACTCTCTTGAAATCACCCAGTACTTCCATATATGAACTTCTTTGCTTGTATAGAGGTTGTAGATGTTGGTATATGTGCTGGATAGCTTTAGTGTCAACTTGACACACCTGGGTTGAGGGAGCCTCAATTGGGGAATTGGCTCCATTGGATTGGCCTGTGGCCACATCTGTGGAGTATTGTCTTGATGGTCAAGCAGTGTGGGAGGGCCCAGCCCACAATGAGTGGGGCCACCCTGGGCAGGTGGTTGTGTACAGTATAAGAAGGCAGGCTGGGCATGAGCCAGGGGAGCAAGCCAGTGAACAGCATTCCTCCATGGCCTGTGCTTCAGCTTCTGCCTCCAGGTTCCTGCCCTGAGTTCCTGCCTTGGGCTCCCTGAGTGATGAACTGTGACCCAGGAGATGTAAGCTGAATAAATCCTTTCCTCCCCAAGTTGGTGTTGGTCAGAGTGTTTTGTCACAGCAATGGAAGACAAACTAGAACAGTATATTTGACTTTCAAAGCTTGCATTTTCAAATGTTGGTTGTAAATGAACATGTTGTCATGTGTTACTAACGATTATCTTTCTGAATGGTGCTATTTTAAGAGAGCAATGTGTGACCATTTTGTTTCATTTTCGTTGATCAATTGATGCTATGAAAAGTGAGCAATAAGAGGAAAGAGGAAAATGACAACTCATCATTTTCAGATTTGGTATGGTTTAGATTAGGTTGCATTTTGTTAAGTATGCCTCCACAAAGAGCAGAACTTAAGGAACAATTGAATGCTCATCAATTTCAGACATGATCTATTCTGAACTAGGATACGATTTAAAAACTTAATTCTGAAATATTGCATGTTCTCTCTTATCAGTGGATACTAGGTTCAAATCATTAGATATGTGTGTTTCAATTGGAAAATTCATAGAGCTCAGGAAAGTAGTAAATGGTTGTTCTGGAAAAGCTTTAGTGTCAACTTGACATACCTGGGTTGAGGGAGCCTCAATTGGGAAATTTCCTCCATTAGACTGGACTGTGGCCACATATGTGGCACATTTTGATTGTTCAGTGATGTGGGAGGGCCTATCCAACTGTGGGCTAGCAAAGCAAAAGCCCAATGCTAGGAATGGACTCCCTCTTTTGAAGCTGTTGACCAGGTGTGGTGATGGTTTGATTGAGAATGTCTCCCACAGGTTCCAAGTATTCAGATATTTTGTCCCCAGTTGGAGGTGCTGTTTTTGAAAGTCCTAGAAGATGTGGCTTTGCTGGGGGAAGCACATCACTAGGGGCAGGCTTAGAGAGTTTTTAAGCCTTGCTGGATCAGATCTCCAGTCTTAGGTTGCCCTCTGCTTCCTGAGTCTGCTTGAAGATTCATGAAATAGGGGAGGTAAGGAGGGTGAAGATAGGGTGAACAGGCTTAATATGAGCAAAATGTGGGGGCATGGATAAGGGAGATTGCCTAAATTTGATTAGGAACTGTTATATGAAGTGTACAAAAGCTCAATAAAAATAACATATATTGTATGAAATTCACAAAAATCAATAAAAATCATTAAAATGTGATTTCTGGATATATTTTGCTTGTTTATGTTGTTGGTATATTTTATTTGAAAAATCTGTAAGTCTTGTTTTACATGATACTAGTTTTAGTAGGGCACCTTAGTGAAAACATTTGAGACAGTGCTGATGAAATCAGTATGCAAGCTTCTTCTCTTTTATGCTTTCAGAGCTTTGATATCTTCATACACACAGGTGATTCTTGAAGACATGATGGGTTGTAGCATTTCCACTGTCTGTTTTACTATAATAGCCCATCTTTGCTGGAGCTTATTCTAAGACTTAAAGCTCAATGAAACAAGTGGGGAGGCATTTCCCCTGTACTTCTCCCGATTAGGGGTTTATTTGCTTGTTTAGCTTCTTTTTCTAAGTCTTAAATTTGCAAATATCCTTACAGTATACATTTTGTCTTATAAAACACAATATTTCACCCCACATATGATGAATTATCTTCTTTCCAAAGAAAGACAATCAGTATATTAATTAGGAAGTGTTACTCTTGATGTAACAAAAGTTTATTTTGGCTAATTGATATCACCTTATTTGTTTTGTCCCTCTTGTTTCTATTATGCCATAGTCAAGTGGTAGTTTTTGTTTTGTTGTTATTTTTTAGGGACAAAAGGAAATTCATTTTTTAAAAACTGTTCATCACATCACATCATCACATCATGCCACACTGTATCATACCACATCAGATTACATCATCATATCACATAACTTCATCACAATGCATCATATTACATGTCAACACATCATGTCATATTACATCACATATATCACATCATATCATCACATCATGTCATATCATACCATATCACATCACACCATATTACATCACCACATCACATAACATCATCACATCACACCATATTACATATCATCACGTCACATCATGTCATACCACATCACATCACATCACATATCATCACAATATATCATATCTCATCATCACATCACATTACATAATATCATATTATATCATGTCTCATTACATTATTGCATCACATCACAGCACATTACTACATTACATCATATTATTACATCACATTATCACATCACATTATATCACATTACCTCATCACATCCTACCACATCCTGTCCTATCACATCATATCACCATAACACATCATTTTATTATATCACATCACATCATTGCATCACATCATATTATCACATAACATCACCACATCACATCATTGTATCACATCATCATATCACCACATCACATCATCACATCATGTCACCCACCACACCACATTACCACATTACATTATTGCATCAGATCACCACATAACATCACCATATCACATCATCACATCCTCACATCACATCCTCACATCACATCACATCACATTATCACATCACATAATATCACATCATCAAATCACATCACATCACATAATTTCACAACATGAGTTTTACTGGGTTGTGATGATCAAAACAATCAAAGCTTCACAGGTGTGCAGAGTTTACTAGTAGCTTTACTGGAAGCCAATGTGTCTCATTTCTGTACACTCTTGATATGGAAATTGAATTCATTTGTGTTGGGGGGTGCTGGATGTGGGCTTTGTATGTGCTGAACAAGTGCTCTACCACTGAGCTATATCCATAGCTCCAAACTTATTTCTTTAAAAGTGATATGTCATTATCATGTAGATGTGAAGAATATCATACAAGTAGTTGAAAGGACATTTTTCCTTTCAGGAATGACAAGACATCAGCAAGTTTACACTATTTTCTCCATAACTTCCTTGTGATTTCTGTTGTTTGTTTTTTTTTTTTTTGTCTGCCCTGATGCAGGAATCTGTTTGCAGGTCACTGACCCGAGAATCTGGGAACCTTACTCCATTTTGATAATGACATCCTGAAGCCAGGTCAGCAGTGGGCCCATCAATCTCTTCTGCTGCCCTGTCCCTGCCTTATAGCCCTTCCACCCAGGATTCTTCCATTGCAGTCACTGAGCAATCTACTCCATTCTGGCACTCTTACCATACTTAACACTTATTTACCCCTTTGATATTAAAAACTCAGAGGAAATGCGAAAGGTGTTGCTGTCTATAGAGTCTCTGTGAGAGCTATTGTATAAAGAAACTGAGGTAATGTGCAAAGCAATGGCAGTAGCTGTGTGTTAATTATTTTTCTCATTGTTATGATCAAATACCTGGCAGGAAGCAACTGTAGAGAGAAAAGGTTTTCTGGCTTGCAGTTCAAGGTGGTACAAATCTTTCATTGCACCAAAGGCCTGGCATCAGGAGTAGGAGGTCACTTGTAGCTGTAGTTAGGAAATAGAAAGCAAACACTGATTAGGCTTGTCTGCAAGACCTCAAGTCTCCCCTCAGTGAGCCACTTCCTGTAGCAAGGCTCTGGCTCCTAAAGATTCCATATCTTCTGTGGTGGTTTGAATGAGAGTGTCCCCCCATAGGCTTTAAGTATTCAGACATTTTGTCTCCAGTTGGTGGCACTGTTCTTGGAGGTCTTAGAATGTGTGGCTGTGCTGGAGGAAGTATGTCATTGGGGGCAGGCTTAGTGAGTTTAACAAGCCTTGTGGTCTCCAGTCTCTCTCTCTCTCTCTGCTTCCTGTGCTCTTTGCGAGATGTGACCCTTGGCTTGCTGCTCCAGCCCTGGCCACCAGGCCACCATGCTTCCTGCCAAATGGACTCTGATTCCCTGGAACTGTCAGTCGTAAGCTCAAATAAAGTCTTCCTTTTATAAGTTTCCCTTGCTCATGGTGGTTTTATCACAGCAACAGAAAAGTGACTAATACATCTTCCTAAATAGCATCACCATCCAAGGACCAAGTAGTTGAATACGTGAGCCTGTGGGGGATGGTTCACATCCAAACCACAGCAGGCTGTGTTCCAGTAAAGCTTCACTATCAAACGTAACCACAGGGCAGATTAGACCCACAGGTTATAGTTTGGTAGCCTCTGCTCAAACTGAGGCAGATGTTGTCATCCCACTGTTACAAATGAGGTCTCTGTGGGGTACTGAGGTTTAGATCCAAAATCAACATTAATTAGTAATATAATGGGGGTTTAAAGGGGCTAGTCTGGTAGAAAATTTCATTTGCTTTCTACACTGCAACTTTGTCTTTGATTACAAAGAAGGCAGAGGGTACCTAGAAAGGAAAGAGGAGAGGGCTTTTATTTAGCATCAGGGAGAATCAAATGGACTTTGCAGTCCATTTGAGAGACTGAGTAGATGAGCTTGACAGTAGGAGATGCCATTATAGGGGTGAGAGTGGTTTGGAGGGAAGACACACATGATGATGGGGTTTGGTTGTAACACAAATCCGACTGTGCTTTCAAATATAGATACAGTATAATAAATGGGGAAATTGACCATCAGGCCTGTGTAGCCTCATGGGTCTGTCAGAGCCTGATGGCCTTCTATATTTCTGCTTCTCCATCTTCAGCATTTGACTTTATGCCATATATTTGTTGTCTTATAGTCACATTGAGAAATTACCACAGTGTCATGTTTGCATTCCAGAGAATAAGAAAGGGAGCGAGAATGGGAAAGCATAAGCTTCAGCAGAATCTTCTGCAATGTCTTTCCATTGCTTTGGGGGAAGACCCACTTAGCAATGTCATCCTTATATGTCTTTGACCAGAAAATGTTAGTTGGCCACCTCAGCTGCAGTGGAAGATAGGAATTGTTTGGGTAGTCTTCCTCAAAGAGCTAATGCTCTCGGAAAATAAATCTAGCAATGTTTTCCAAAGCAAAAGTACCTTCAAAGTACAAGACTGTGAAAATATAAACTTTCTGTAGCATATGTAATAGTTCGTCAAAGAGAAAGATAAATATATTGGGAAAATGATGTGTTACATGCAGGAATACCAAAAGATTGGAACACGAATATGAATATTTCAATTATTCACGAAACCTTAAGATGTGGTAAAGTGAAGGCTCAAAGGCTAGACTGTTTAAATTTTTTATTATTTCTTTCTCTTTTTCTCTTTCTCTGTCTCTCTTTGTGTGTTTGTGTTCTCTCTCTCTCTCTCTCTCTCTTTCTCTCTGTGTGTATGTCTATGTGAGTATGGACATATCATGGGATGCGTGTAGAGGTAAGACAACATCTCTCAGGAGTTGGTTTTCTATTGAGTTCTGGGGATAGAATTCAGGTTGTCAAGCTTGGAGGGCAGGCAGTTTTACCCACTGAGCTACTTTTCTGGCCCTCATCTCTAAGTTTCTGGGAGACAGAATTCATGCATGCACCTTCTCTAGAACATATAAAAGGTGATAGATGATTAAGTACAGAGAAAGAGAAAGTTGGAGATTACTCAGACATCTCAGTAAATCAGGATGCATGGTCAAAGTAGAAGCTGAAGCTTTGTGAAGGTCAGCAAATACCATAAGTTCCCTTTAGCCTTGATGAGTGTATTAGTCAGGGTAAATAAGCCTGACCTGAATTGGAAAAAAATGTATGAAATGCACAAAGCATCAATAAAAACTAATTAAAAAAAAATAAAATAAATGTCTCTATAAATAGGACACTCATAGTCATGTGGTTTGAATAAGAAATCTCCCCATAGGCTCAAGCATTTGAACACTTTGTCTACAGCCCCCAATTGGTAGCTTTGCTTGGTGAAGGTCATGTAATTTGGGGAGGTGTGACCTTTCTGCATTGGAGGGGTGAGCTTTGAGAGTTAAGAGCCTCATCCCACTTCCAGTTGCTATGGCTGCTCCCACTTGCACGTGCTTGGAGATGTGAGATCTGCTTTCTGCTCCAGCTGCCTCCTTTCACCATGACTCCCCAACCATTATGGATTCTACATCTGGGACCATAAGGCTAAATAAACTTCTCTTTCTACAACCTGTCCTGATCATGGTATTTTATCACAGCAACAGAAAAGTAGCCAACGTAATAGCTTCAAAATTTAAAAAAAAATGAAAATCTGAAGTGATGCATCCCAAATTCTATTATCCACATCTCTGCTAATGTCTAAGTCACATATGCTGAATAGATTCCATCAACCAAAGATAAAATCCTAGTACCACCAAAGATGCTGCCCTCAACCATACACACACCAGAACTTGCAACTGAATAACAGTCAAGATGAGTTAAAAAAATCAAGGAGTCACCCACTGAGGAAAAATAGAAGAATCTATCATCTCCACTAATCAATCCCTATATTCTATGTCACATACCCAATTATAATCCAGCATAAGAAGAACCAAGAAAGAAAAAATACTAAGAGAAAATAAAATACAGCCAAAGATGATAAAACCAATACTGACACTAAATGAATAGCTTTTATATAAAAACCCTCAATAAAATGCAGTATGCTTTGAGAACAGAAAAATTCAACAGAGGAATAAAAAAGGAAGCAAGTATAAATTATAAAATATATAGTAGTGACCTTGCAAGAAAATCGTACCATCTAATGGCTATCTCAGCCTCCAGAAGCTCAGGGGTCACAGAGATGTGGATAATAGAATTTGGGATGCCTCAGTTTAGATTTTCATTTTTTTTAATTTTGTAGTTATTGCAGTGGTTACTTTTCTGTTGCTGTGATAAAATACCATGATCAGGACAGATTGTAGAAAGAATGGGAGGCAGGCAGGTGGATCTCTGTGAGTTCAAGGCCAGCCTGGTCTACAGAGTGAGTTCCAGGGTAGCTGGGACCACAGGGAGACCCTATCTCAAAAAAAAAAAAAAAATGTTCAACATAATTAGTAATTATGGAAATGCAACTTAAAACCACTTTAAGATTTCATCTTACCCTGGTAAGACTGGCTATGATCAAGAAAACAAAGGATACCAAATGCTGGAGAGGTTGTGGGGAAACGGGAACACTCAT